>BGPR01000713.1:150230-379485 GCA_013235015.1 Araneus ventricosus | reverse complement strand
TATAGTGATAAATTCTTGCTGAGACAATGGGATACTCTTTTGTACATCTGACAGAATATCAAATTAATTTAAAAGCCAAATTTAATATTTTCTTATAAATTTCATAATTAATATATATTAAGTTAATAAAACACGAAATTGGTACATACAATAACATTAGAAAATTTTAAATAAATCAGATATTTCTAAAGCAGTTTTCAATTACTGACAAAGCAACTATTGAATTATATTGAACTTATTCTCATATTGATAAAGCTTTAGAGGATATACATATGATCCTATAGGAGATAATTCTATCCTATAATCCTATATATATAGGATATAATCCTATTTTTAAACCACCAATGTCAATTGTTAAGTTGCACTTAGATTTAATTCAACATTAATTATGCACGACATGAAAATGCTTCAATTTGATGCAATTCCTTTGAATCTCGATAATTTAATGAGTCATTTTCCATATTCGCGAATTCTTGGAAATTGATTGCTGTGCTAAGCGGGCGGAGAAAGGACAATGAATAAATGATTTTTTTTTTTTTTGTATTTAGTTTCAGAAACTCTACTACTTTACTTAAAGTGAACGCAAAGAGATTTTGCTGAGATAAAAGTACATTTTTTATTCACTTTTAATGCAACAAATAATGCAAATTAATGATCTTTCTAAAGTACATTATAAATTCAAAAAATCTTGTTTGAGAAATCTTATAAATTAATCAAAAAAAATCCCATAATATGTAGGTAATTATATGTGCTTTTAAGTAGGTATGGATACATACTTAAGCAAGGTAATGTAGGCTTTATGGGTTTAAAATATATAAATTTGGATATATCAGTTTAAAATGTAAGCAGAATTTGTAACTCGCTAATATTTTATTTCAAAAATAAAATACTTTAGTGTAATGCATTTTTTAAAATTTAAATATTTAAAAACAAATGCAAACATAGCAAATGAAGTTTTTATATAAACGACAATGTAACCAAAGATTTAAAAAAAAACTGCTACTTCTTAGTAAGACATTTTTTTTATAAGTTTTGAATGAATTTTCAAAATTAAATTAGATGGTAGAAAGATTTGATAAGGTTAAAAAAGGAAAATTGACATCCAACTTTAATTTTAAAATTTTAGCTGGTAAATGTTACGCTGTATACTAAAAAGGATGTGTCCAAAAATTAAGTTTTACAATTTTAGCTTTTAAAGCGCAAAAATAATATTAAGAAGTACAGCTGAATTATTTTCCTTTAACTAAGATATTTATACAAGAATAATACAAGCATTATATTAATACTGTTATTATAGAAATACAATTATTAAATAAATTTAAAATTTTGTTCATAGCTTGATTCATCAAAATTTTTACCTAAGATCGATATTTAAAATATTTTAGCTCGAGATAAAATTCAACGCATACACTTTGATAAAGTTCCTCTAATTAAATAAGCAGTGAATAATTCAGATAATTAATAAAAATGTCTATAGAAACTAAATTATTTTTTAAGGACTATTATTAATTCCATAAAGAGCTACATTAAGAGCTATAAATAAATTTATAATTTCATTCATGATTGAGAAATGAAAATACCCTACACTAAAAAAAAAAAAAATCCCAAACCAATATTTTGAATTTTACAGTGCTAATAAAATAGATATAAAATCAGTCATACTTGGCTGAATGTCCCCCACTTATCTGTTCAGCAGTACTAGCATTAATAATGATACCATTTATTAACTTCTTTTCAAAATGTGTGGGACAAAAAAAAAATATGCATTTTTTTAGTGGTATAGAACTAGAAAACGTACATTCTAGAAAAGAAAATGCGATTTCTTTTATCATCCTTGAATCTTAAGATAAGTACTAAACAATGCTTTGTTTACGAAAACGGCAGAAGTGAGTTATAATTATTAAATACACAAGCTAAAAACTCACGATTTTTTTTATCTCCGCTGAAATTTGAAAGAGATTGACCCACCGCGTATTGAAGAAAAAAAAAAAAACTTGCATCTATAGTGCCTGCAAAAAATGATATTAAATCGATCATTCTCAGATTAATATACCAAATAAGTTTGTCGAGGGAACCAACCAATCTCCTGTTTACGTACGATGTTAATAACTTCCGAAATAAGCGAAATTAGTACAAATACAAAACCACAAAGAACGCTTCAGGTAGTCCAACCAAAAGTCAGACCGCACAAGGAAACGAAATGCGCTCACTCAGCTCAGCGGGGCTCAAGGAGCAACTATTCGTTTTTCTCCTCTATTTGCTTAATCGCTGTAATTTGCTCTCAAACGAGTAATCGCTGTAAATCTCCTTTACAGCGATTGAGCTGTTTAAAGACCGGAAACTGCGAACTGTGACTTCAGTTATTGATTACTATTGTGACAATGTGACCCTTTCCCCCTAACACGTTCCAAGCACACACCCCAAACTACGTTTCAACCAAAATTCCTTTCTCAAACGTCGAAAAAAAGTTTGCTGGCGCCATCTGTTGACAGTATAAAGAACTAAACATTAAAACTATAAAGAAAGTATATTGAGAAATAAATAATATTTTTTTATTTAAATTTTTTAGAACATTTTACTTATATTTAAAAAAACTTTTTGAAAATTGAAAGTGTGATTGAAATAACAGTTATTTGGAATAGATATTTAAAAATAGCAATAGCAAAAATATTTGTTACTCAAAAAATCGTGGATTATACATCCCTACCTATGGGCCGATCCTGATCTAGTGCGACGTAATCTGAAACTAATCTTAATCGTAATCGAAACTGATTCGTTCGATTACTTCAACTTCTTCTCTTATGATTCGAATAGTCGACACGAGATCAGGCGCGGTTCATAGGGTGAAAATGTTGTTGTATTTGAATGTTGGAAAATAAATTTATTTTTGTAATAAGGAATTGATATAATTGGAGCCAGCTACATACCATGCACATATCAAATTCCTACAGTATAATATAATATTCAGCATCTTAAAGAATAATTGTTCCAGTGGTGTTTTTGTAATAAAAATCTCCAATCGAGTGATATCCTGAGTTAAAATGAAGATTTTTATAAATAAACATTGTTTTTATATTATTTGTGAAAATTTAGTATCTCGGAAATACTGATACATACAATACAATACTTTATTATAGTATTCGGTGTTCAAAATATTGTATAACATTGTGCAAACATTATATAATATTTCTGTGCTACCTGGGAGTGTCAGATGTTATAGTTAGGAAATTTGTTTATCTAAGCTAACACATTTTTGTACACTACGTGTTTTGTTTTTCGTTTTTTGCACGGATGTAGAGGTTTTGTGGATGGACTCACGTGAACACGCCATATATAGTTGCCCATGGGAAAAATACGGTTTTTCCAAATGTTCGCCTGTCCCTTTGAGTGTCTGCCCCTGAGCCTGGAAAATGCTAATTTTAAAGGCAATTGTTACCTTTTAAACTTGGATGGTAAATCCTTCGGTATTATCAGAATGCGCGGAATTAAAATACTCTCATTTCTCGCTGTGCCAGTCATAACAGTAGTTCGCACAAAATTTGTACCTAGAAGTGTAATTTGTAACTGTGAGCCAATGCGAAGTCTCGGTACATCGAAATTACGTATCAATAGTACTGCACATCGACTTTAAAATATCAGCTTGTTGGAAGGTACCGCTGAGAGAGGATCAGCGGTACCTTCAGAGGAGATAGGAGAGTATCAGAGGAGTTGAAGAACTCTACAGGATATGATGTTACTTGTTATTGCCCATTAGCGTATCTACAGATAAATATTTTGTAATACCTCCCTTCATATACGACATATTTTTTTCATTTATCTGACCTAAACTTTCATAAGTCAGTACCAAAATTATAAATTCAAAACCATTCTCTATTCCTCATATATTCTCCGTTATTGTAAATTACATCATTGTACTCAATGGTATCATTATGTGCTTACAATCTGTGGAATATATCATCCACCATGCTATATGTCATCCGCTTCTACCATTCAACAGAATACATAAAACAAAATATATCTTCTTATATTTTACTTTAGTTATAATTCACATTAGTTTCTAAATTTGAATCTAAAAACTCTTGCAACTATATCATATCTATCAATACATTTCTGTCCCGGCGTCAATTTATCGACAGCTTCTTGAATGAAATCTGATAAGGAAAAGATACAACTATAAATAACTAAAATTAAATAGACTGCAAACTTCAAAAAATGAAAATCAAGCTTCGAGTTGAGTAATTTCAGTTATTATTCCATAAATTAATTATATTTATTTTCTCAGAAAGATCACATAATCGCGGTTTTCTTAATGTTCACGTGATGTTTTACTATAAAAATAAGTTATATCACATGCTTACGTTTTTTTAAGTATCACGTGACAGTTGATTTTAAAAATAAGTTATTCCAAATGTTTAAGAATTCCTTAAGGATCACGTAATAGCTGATTGAAAAATAAAGTAGTAATCTTCATCGCGTATTGCTGAGTCAATAGGCCTTTCTTTGTTAATTATTTAATTGTTGTCTGTAGTCAAAAATATTGAATTTATGATAAAATCACATATCCTATGTCCGTTCCTGCAAATTTCTTATCAAGACTATTCACCGTTTAGGAGGAGTTTTTGCGACAGATAGACCATTAATACATCTTTTTCACCCCTCCCTTTGTCCTCTTCTTGCGATAGTAACCGGACTAAGTAACATTGAAGGCTTAGCACACACTCATTAGGATCATTAAAAAAATTGCGAAAATTAAACAAAACATCGAGAGAATAATTCACTAACTTCATTGGATCACTGTGTAACCTCTTTAAAAGGTGTAAATGCCACAACCTGAAACCGGAAGTGAAAAGCCTACTTTGTTGTTTATGCGTAAAGAAAACAATATTTTCTTATATTAATTTTAACACTGGCAAAATCCCGCGAGTGAAACAGTAAATTGGCTTAAATTTATTTCTATAAGAATAAAAAGTAATGTTAGAAATTGCGTTAAAATATTTTTTTAAACATTTATAACAATCAGAGAAAACACTTCATCGCAATGGAATTATTATCATTAAAAAGATAATTTTCAGCTCTTTAAAATGGCATAAAAATAATTGTTGTCTAAAAAATATTTCAGAAATTATTGGCGAAAAACGTCTAAGCATTAGGCTTAATGGCGGCTAATTTTCATTATTTAATTAAATATCTTAAGAACTAATTAACTCTGAAAGTTGAAAATAGCACCGTTGACCTTCTCTGTGCTCTAGAATGTCGTGTGTAAATTTCATGTCGCTACCGTTTACCGTTTAGGAGGAGTTCTTGTGACCGATAGACAGACAGATACAGGTATTTTCTGTTTTATATTATAGATATTTATAAAAATAAGCAAAATTTTCAGAAATAAAGGTAAATTAGTTCAAAGTCTAACCTTTGCCAAGCAACGAAGTAGCTATAAATCTTCGTTATTTCAAAATCGTCTGAACTTATTTAAAAATTATTGAACTTTAAAAAATTAATAACAATCGAAGGGAAAATGTCAGAAAAATAAAATTGGTATCATTGAAAAGGTAAAAATTTGAACTTTAAGATAGTATAAAAATAATTTTTGTCGGACAATTTGCTCCAAAGTTACGGTGGAAAAACGGTTTCGGTTAATTTCTAATTAACTGACTGTTTAATTAACTTCTGGACTTTGAAAAGTTGACAGTAATCTTCTCCTTGTCTTAATTAATAAGTGTGCAAAGTTTGGTTGAAATCAGTGCCGTGGTTTAGGAGGAGATGTGGAACATAGGTACATACAAACATACATACCCACAATGACTTTTATTTATATTAAGATATATCTCGTTTTATTCAGAGCTGAGGTGGTTGCTTGATTGTTCAGGAGAGGTTTTAGAGTTTTCCTTTGTTTCGTTAAGTAAAGATTTAAAAAACCCTTTCAGAGCCAAATATTATAGTTTTTAGGAAAAATGTTAAGCTAATACAATGCCTGGTTGTGCTGTTGTCGGATGTTCGATGCGTGCGAGAAATTACAAAAGGACAAACGTTTCTTTTCAATCATTTCCGAAAGATTCCTGTTGTTAGGAAAATTTGGATTTTCAAATGCAGAAGGAAAGATATTCTATTTCAAACACAAAATAACCATTTTTGCAATCATTTCTATATAATGTAAAATTGATTGTAACATTGCTCGAAAGCTTTGAAATTATATATGTGTGTGAAAATGTAATATTTATGAATTATGTATTTAATTTATATGTGTATAATTCTATTAAGAATTGTGCGATGAAAGCAATTATGTAAAAATAAGCTATTTTGGTTCATATTTATTCAAAATTATAAATTAGTTTTTAGAAGACTCTCAAAGATTGTTGATTTCGTTTTAGTTTGATAATGTAAGTGTAACACTATTATTTAAACGAATGACTATTTTATAATATCAAGTAAAATTATTCTTAACTATTCTGTTCCTCTCGTCGACTGTTTAAACTAGAAATGATTTTTATTCATAAAGTTTAGGGGCTGTGGACGTAATTATCTCCTTATTTCTTGCATAGAGACCATATCAGAAAATTATATCACTGAGTTTTATTAGTATTTTTTATTAAATATTCCGAATTTTTATTTAACGTAATGTGCGAATCTTTAACAACGTTTCCATAAAAATAATCTTGATTAGAAAGAGTTTTTCTGTTTCTAAAAGAGCTCTCAAACAATTCATTCATTCCGTTACGTAACACTGGGACGAAAAGCATGCTCCCAATCTGACGTCATCAAATGCATCCGCTCTCTGTGAGCTTAACCTTACTACTCTCAAGTAACCTTGGTTCGTTCACCATTTTGACCCATTCGTATCAAGTCGTTCGCGAACGAACGATTTAGGCTGTTTCGTTCGATCGAACGATTTGAAGCTCTTAAGTTCGACTTCATTCGTTCTTTGTTTGTGACTCACTACGTCACCGGGGAATGTCTCTTTCTTCTGAAGGGGTGCAGTTCGGAACGCATGCGCTGTTGTTTCGTCTCTCTTTGTGAAGGAGCAGTATTGTGTTTCACATAATACCAGAAATGAGGGGACGGGGTATAGACTTGGATGATCCCTCTCCCTTTTGATCATTTTTCAATTATTTTTTGGCTTCTGATGGCGGCGTATTAGTAATACTTTTCAAAAGCGGAGATTTTTTTTCTTAATAAAAGCTCACTTTTCCTTTTCGGCATTTAGCGTAACTTGATATTAAAGAAAACTGTAATGTAATTAGCTGATGCAATGTAATAGGCTGAAATGTTAGCATAAATTAAAATTAATAATTAACTCTTACGAATTAACACTACCAATGTTTATCTTTTAAAAATAAATCAATTTGATGCTGTAAACACATGAGTTCAATTAAATAATTATTAGTGGTTCAAAAGATATAAATGCAGTTTACTCTCTGGCAGGTAAAAGTCACTAAATCCAGAAAAAAAATTAAATTATAAATAATAATATATTTTTATATTTTAACGTTTTGAATGTATAACTTTTACTTATAAAAATAAATCAAACTGAGGCTGTAAATAATTATTTAAATAAAATAAAAATTTTAATTTACCACGTTTTTAAAACGGACTAAAAAGTATAAAATAATTTCTTCTAGCCCCATAGATTTAAAACCCCATACAGATTTAAAACGAAAAACGTGGGGCGCATGCAATAGATAATATATGCATAAATTGTTTATTTAAGTCACTAAAAATTTTATTGCAATGGAAATGATATGAACTGTTGTGTGAGTTTTCTCAACGACAGCTACTCCCTGCACTCCTTACTATTAAATATTGCATGCACCCCACGTTTTTCGTTTTAAATCTATATGGGGTTTTAAATCTATGGGGCTAGACGAAATTATGTTATACTTTTTAGTCCGTTTTAAAAACGTGGTAAATTAAAATTTTTATTTTATTTAAATAACTATTTTCTGCTTTTTAAACAAATGATTGTCACTCTGGTATAGCAAACCCTCCCCTCCGAATTTCAATCCACTCTTCGATGTTCCCCTACTATTCGCTGCTGAATTTCTTGGAATCCACTTCTACAAACTCAAGATTTCCCCTCCTCGCTATTCACGAGTGACGCCTGGACAGCGCCATCTATCGAAGCTCTGGGTCGGTAAAACACAAAATATGAAATAAAAAATTAACAGACAAACAAGAAAGCGAGTTAATATTGCATTATCATCTAGTTCTGAATTATGTTTAAAGTTTCCAGTCTCTACTCATCGGAAAGTTAGCTTAAAATCGATTGCAAAATTTGTACCGAACAGACAGACAAGAGAGCGAGTTAATAAAAACGTGGTGAAAAAAAGAGTTCAATTAAATAATTATTACTGTTTCAAAAGAATACATAGACGCAGTCGAC
This sequence comes from Araneus ventricosus, assembly GCA_013235015.1. Taxonomy (NCBI): domain Eukaryota; kingdom Metazoa; phylum Arthropoda; class Arachnida; order Araneae; family Araneidae; genus Araneus; species Araneus ventricosus. The sequence continues at coordinate 371,108 of BGPR01000713.1, read as the reverse complement.
ATTTTGGCATTCAAAAGTCAATAAGCCCACAAAAGTTCTCTTTGACGGACTATTGCAGCCAATTAGAAGTTCCAGTTAATTATTTCATGATATAAACTAGTTATCAAGAACTCAGTAAACTTACTGTAGGAGTTAGAAGTCGTTAAAATATTTTTCACTATTTTTAATAACGATATTTAAATGTCTAAATTGGCTGTATCTCAGTACTAAGTTTTTGCACTTAGTGTCTTCTGCATTTATATTTTATAAGTATGTTTCGAGTTAATAAGAATTTATTGTGTTAGTATAAATTTAATCATTTCCCTTTTAACCATTTTGTTGGCGGTGGTTTTCCTTTCGAACCCACCTATTTAAGAATTGTTTTTGTACCAGCGAGATATTTGAATGTTATATCCTCTATGGAAACTAAATTAAATCAACATTTGACATTTAGTTTTTTTTAAATGTATAATAATAATAATAATGATTAATACATAAAAAACAACAGTTGCTTCTAAGCCTGTAGGCTTAGAAGCAACTGTTGTTTTTTAAGCCTGTTGCTTCTAAACAGGCTGTTTAGAAGCAACAGGCTTACAACAGGTTTCTGTTTTTTTACAACAGGTTTCTGTTTTTTAAACAGTTGCTTCTAAGCCTGTAGGCTTAGAAGCAACTGTTATTTATAATTATATATAATTTATATAATATTTGCTTTGAAAAATAGCTATCGGCTTAAAAAGTAATAAATTAGATGAGTGGCTGACTTATTTTATTGTATTAAATTAATTAAAAACGTTAACGATTTTGGTTGACGAAATATTTGGGAAGGTACGTTGGTGCGATATGTAATTTAGATTAGGGGATGAGTTTCCGTAACCATACACTTTATTTTTCAAAACAAATTAGAACTTAAACTCTAGAAGATGGTAATTTCAAGTTAAATAGACTGAGGCTAAAAAATCTCGGTGGAAATTTGGTGATGATTTTGGTTTTGAGATAGTTAGAGTTCTCGGCAAAACGCAGAGTTTGCTAAGCGTAGCAATAGGGAATATAATAACGGTATAGCATTTTCTCTTCGTCAAAATGCCTCTTTATTAAATTGCATTTCAGAAGAAACACTGCGAGTATTTTCATATTAAATAAAACTAATATCTTATTTATAAATATATTTTTAGAATCTTTTATAGAAATTGTAAATAGTAAAAAATAATCAATTGTGAAATTTAAAAAATTGAAAAAAATTTCCTTTATGTTGTTTATATCAGATATGAGAACATTAATTCGTTATTCTTTTGAGTAGCAGCAAAAATTGTAACACTATCAACGTACTTCCAAAGTCTTCATAATCACTCTTTTTTACAGAAATGAGAATAATATATTGCTCATTTGAAAGATTTAATTGCTTAATTTGAAACTTGTAATTGTTTAATTTGAAATTTGCAATTGCTTAATTTGAAATTTGTAATTGTTTAATTTGAAATTTGCAATTGCTCAATTTGAAAGATCTAATTGTTTAATAAGACATTTTTTTACAATAACATTTCAGTGTAAAGTAAGCTATGAAACTACTTTATTAATGGGGGCGAATCTATTCGCCTTACCCTCTGCAGCAAAAGTAATGTAATTTAATTTTCCACGTTAAATAAACAATTTATTTTGCTAAAAATACTTGTCACTTAATTAGAAATTATTTTCATACTTTCTTTATAAAAGTCTTGAATCCAAAATCAAAGAACCTGCGACATTTAAAGAAAAGTAAAAATAAATAAATAAAATTTATTCATTTTATTAAAATATTGTAGTATGAAAAATTTCTTAAGCATATAATTTTTGTTAAAACAAAATGGCAGAAATTTTTATCACACAAGCTAAAGTTCTTTTTTAAAACTAAATTTTGTGCATGTATTCTCTCATTTTGTAAATATTCCTCATCGATTATTTTCTGAAAATAAATTTTCAACCATCAGTATTAGAAGGGTCGTATTAAGCCCTCTAGAGGCCGATAGGCAATGCAAGTTTCGGGGGCCCCCCTTCCCAAACTAGATATCTTTGTTTTGATCTTAATTTTATCTCTATAAACATTTTTAAATGGCAGATTTTGACACAAGGAAATAGCAAAACATTTAATTGCGGATCATTTTCAAGAAAGTTGATTTCAGTATATTGCCTATAAAAAATGCAAAATTAAAATTAAAAAATAATTTTAAACAAAATAGTAAGAAAAAGTGACAAAATATTTTAAATACAATCAACATACTATCTATTTAATCATAGGATCAGATATTCAAAAATAATAATGCAACATATTTTTTAAAAATTATTATATAAAATAATATAAAAATTGCAAAAAGTAATTAATTAGGGATATTGTCAGAATAATATTCCAAAATTTAAACGTTACTTGATTTTAATTTCATTAAGTTCGAGTGCATGGCCTTTGTAAATTAAATAACAGTTCGAAAGTACAGCAAAAAAACACCTTAATGCCTACAAAAGTTGCGGCGCCCCTAGGCAGTTCCATACTTTGCCTATTTAATAATCCGAGCCTCTGTATAAGCTCACGTATTTCCCGCGCTCCTTTCAATAAACCGCGTTTGCAATGGACCTTATGCACCGTTTGGGTTCGAGAGTATAGAAAAACAGCTGTGGAGGAATAAACAAACGATCGGCCTATAAGTGACTCAGAAATAAAAGCAGTTCTGAGTCAGCTGTTTAAGACTGACCAATGGCTGCCGCCGGCAGGTCACGTGTCGGAGAATGTGACGTCACATGCATAAGGTCAATTAAAAACTCCCGGAAATGTCGTGTCGTACCGCGACGGCAACGATCGTACCCCAACAATCCTCTCGAAGAGAAAATGGAGTAGATACCAACACTTCCTAGAAACATTTTTAATCATACAGAAATTCCCTGTCCAACAACACCACTTCATCCAAGGCAGTGGCGAATCTAGGATTCGGGTCAGGGGGCGGCCCGCCCTGAGGTCATAAAGATTTTGTATCATCGTGATGAATGTCAAACCTCAAGACTAAAGTAAACCAATACTCTTTAACTTTACAGACTTTACTCACCTGACAATAAGAATCATAAAAAACAATACAATACTTTCGATAATTTAATAAAAATTGCAATGAAATAACTAGCCAAAAAATGTCTTCGACCGTGTCAAAGCCACAAGTACAAGTGGAATGACTACAAAAGTAGGGAAATTTTCGAGCCTGTCAAGCCAGAAAGTAATGTTGAAACGTTTTTATTATTTTTTTAAAAGAGGTAAATTAAGAAAAAACAAGTTGTAATGATGTTAAATAAAATCAAGAATTCTGGCTTGGCTCTGGGAGGGGGGCTGTAGCCCGATAGCCCCCCTGGATTCGCCACTGATTCAAGGTTAACTGCCATTCATTCTGAGCGACGTTGCAACCCCCTCCACACACACAGAGACCCTTCTGCTTTCCTCCCTGGCCTCTTCAAAATTGCAGACATGTTATCTTTCGGTCCTTCCTGATCGAAAATAACAGGTTCCTTACAGTTCGCGAACGTGTATAACAGGGTCCACACAGTAGTTCGGGAACGAGTATAACAGGGTCCACACAGTAGTTCGGGAACGAGTATAACAGGGTCCACATAGCAGTTCGCGGGTCCACACACTCTTTCGCAGCAACAGTAGTAACTTCAACAGAGTAGTTCGCGAACGAACGATTTATTCAGAAAATGGCGACCCGAGTCAATTCGTTCACTTAGATAGTCGTTCGTTCGCGAACGACACACCTTGTCTACTAACTGTAACTCTCGGATACTAGGGAATGACAGCCTTTGCCGCTATAGATCTCAAACAAAACCCGACTTCAACTTCCCGTAATTTTTTGTTTGTTTGTTTCATTAATACAGTTTTCTGGTATCAGAATTTTATTGAGTGCATCCTTTTTGACATTAGGGGATAATGGCCTTTGTTGCTAAAAATCCCATCTCATCACATCTCAATCAATCAATCTGGTATCAGTAATTAATATCATCGTAACGCGCCGCATATTTAAATGCAGTAACTAAAACAATGAAAAGTATTGTAAAATATACTTAAAATATTTTTTAAAAATTATTAAAATTAGAGAAACAAAGTGTAAAGGAAAAAAATTAGTATCACCGAAAAGCTAATTTTTGAGTGGTGTAAAAATGCTTTCTGTGTTGTAATATGCTCCCAAGTTATTGGGGTAAAACGTTAAAATTTCGTTTAATTTTGATTTAACAATCTAATTAAAATTATCAAAAATCTCTTTCTCAGTGAACACCTATTAACCAAGATGTTGATTATATGCCAAATTTAGTAACTCTAGGTCTAATGATCTGACCTCTAGAGAGTTTTGAACGATTTTTGCATCACAGCTGTCACAAGACATTATGCCAACCCATAACATTATCAAGTTAAAAAATTTATGTGTTTGTTATTCGAAGTGAAATATATACATTCCTCAAATAGATAAGTTGTAATTAACTTTCTCTTATTCAAACAAAATAATGGCATTTATTTTTACATGAGACATATAAGTAGTTTGAAATAATAAGTAAATTTCCTTAAATGTTTATCATTAGATGAAAAAATTGTGATAATAGGAATTTCAGATACATTTTAAAATAGATAGTGACATAAGGAATTTTTTTAAAAAAACTTAAAAATGAGGAATAAGTGACAATCTCTATAATAATTGTTAATGTTCCTGGCTATGATATTTCTAAACATATCAATGGACTACATCTGCAAAGCATAATTTATAAATGTGCATATTTATAAAAAGAATGGTAATCGACTTAAATTTTCTGAAGATGCATTAAAGATAGAGTTTGAGAAATATAATGAGAGGTTTCTGTAGAGGCTAGTGAATAGAAAAATGCTTCAATTTGTCATATTTAAATTGAAGAAAATGATAATTTTGCATGTCTTCAGAAAAATAGCTTGAAACATGCCAGTTCTGAGATAAGATTCCGATTCTTGTCCTAAAGTAGAGAACTGTTATACCTGGAAAATAACAAAGTAAATTAATATTTATTTTAAGAAGATTGGGTTCATTCCACTCTTCCATTTTCTAAAAGAGAAATGTCAAACCTTTTTTTTTTCCAACCCCCCAACAACAAAAAAATACTTGTCAAATTTGGTACTCAGCTACAAAGACTCCAACACATGCCAAGATGCAATTTTTAAAATAGATCATCTCATTCTAACTTTCTATGCATCACTGTAATGTTGCTTTTTTCAATTATTTAATTTGATAAAATTAAATGCATTATACCAGTGTTCCCCAACCTTTTTTATTGCTGCGGACCGGCCAATGTTTGATAATTTTATCGCGACCCGCTGTGGGGGGGGGGGAGAGGACGTTTATTGTTTATATTTTAGATTGTTTTGATTTAATAATTTTAATTTAATTGTATTTAAACATTAAAAAAACATGTTTAATAATTGGTTTTTTAATAAATAAATAATTAAGCATATTCAAAATAAAATACAGTTACACCAAAAAATGAATATAAAGTGATTTAACATTTTAACTCACTAGAACGCTAAATCAACGAGAACCCTGAGCTTGTTTCTTTGTAACGAGACGGTTCCATCTGGGGGTAAGAAATCGATCACAAGATTTGAAGGAAGACAGTCAAGTTGAAAAAAAGCTTATAAAAATGGAAATAATTTAATGTTCTTTGGGCGGCCCGGTAAAATTTGATCCACGGACCAGTACCGGTCCGTGGCCCGGGGGTTGAGGACCACTGCATTATACTAATATGTTAAATTATTTTGTAGGTTGGATAAAAATGAAAATACTTACTTTTCATTCATGGAAAAACTGGATATATTTAAACTTAACTTGAGACATAATTACACCCAGGGAGTAAAAACCTTATTTAACTTAAAACAAATCAGAATATTAATGTGATATACATTCATGTATACACGCATACTTACAAGCCATTACAAAAGCAAAGAGTGTGATTTTTGAAAAATTTGTTAAAAAATAATTTATGTTTATAAATATTATTTTATTAAGTAACTTACCTTTTTGTTTTCACATCTAACTAAGTTTAGCTTGCTTCATTTAGGAAGGGGGTGAGGCTTCAGTTTCGGGAATTGCTGCCTTTATATTTTTCATTGCTAACAAATGAAAGTTCAATATTACCACCAAAATATTTTGATATAGACTAGGGTTTTGTCACTTAACCGTTTAAGTTTGTTATTAGAACCTCATGTATGCATATTGACACATACTGGAGAGGAATCTCGGCAGGAAACATTCATGGAATGTAAAGAATTTGGATAAGCTGCTATGCTATTCAACAAATTATCCCTAAATTCTTCATCAATAGGGTCTAGAAAGGGATTTTTCTGGTCTAAAAGCCTGTATGCAATTTTGTCTAATGAAAAAAAAAGATAAATATTTTGCAATCTGTACACTACCTAAACTATCAGGGTTCAATGATATTCTACATTCTTTCATAATATTAACCATCTAATTAAATGCACTTTCAATGGTGGGTTCATGGAAGCAAGTTTAAAAAACTTAATCAGTTTTATTAATACAGGGTACTTCAGTTTTCTATCTTCTTAGAACCCAAATATCCCTTCATCAGCCTTTTCTGTCTTAATTTAAGTGACTATCTGTTAGATATTTTCTTTCTTTTTGACTTCTTTGTCATTTCAAAAAACCTTGAAATTTCAAATTTGAGAGTTAAAAATTCAGAAGTTTGGTAATATTTGGACCACAATCTTGTCTGTATATATAATCTTCACACATATTTTATAGGAAATTCACTTTAACATGCATATCTTACCTGTATGTAAAAATGTCTTTCTTTACCAACAAACAAGATTGAAACTAAGATGAATAAAAAAAAAAAAACCCTGTCAAATAAAATTGTTCTTATACAGAACATTTAAGTCTAGAATGTCGAAGAATGAAAATAAAGAGTGAAGGGATAACTGGTAAATAGAGGATTTAATTTTTAGATCTTAAGATTTAATGTAACACTTTGTTCAACAAAATGATATCTAATGGCATTTATTTATTTATAACACAGTGATTCACTGCAATTTTTAGCATATGATAATTTTCAGTTGTTAAGGGCATATTTCTTCATTAAATGAACTTTAACTAAAGAAGATTAATTTTTTTAAGTATAAATACAATCAACAGTAAATATAAAGTTATTGCAATAATAAATGAAATGCTTCTGAGCCGAGAATAAATACATTTAACATTCATTCTTTATTTGTAAAACTCGGTATCAATGATTGTCTTCAGCCTCAAAAGTTCATTCATTATTGCAGTTTTCAGATATTTTAAAATAGTTTTTGGCATTTCTGTGTTCATTGACATTTTCAATCTGTAGCTTTAAAATGTTTAAATTTAGCTGTCGGATTTGTAGATTGTCCGATTGAAATAGTTTTTTAAAAAATCATAGCAAGTGGTAAAATAATCAAATACACATTTGAGAATGGTGTCAAATTAATTTAATAGCATTGTTATATTAATAACCCATTTTGAAGCAACACAAGGGCTGTTTTAGGATGAATATCATAATTTTGAACCATAGTCAGATGACACCTGCTCCTCTTTTCTACATCACACCATTGGGGAAATATTTGACCCTCACAGATTTAAAGTGCACAAAGCCCAGTACACAGCCAACATACAAATGTGGAACTGGACCTTGAACTTGTAAATCTGAAATCCTGAAACTGAGAGACACTTCAAAATTGACATGGAATGTAAATATGAAATACAAATTGGAAAAGTATCTAATTTCAATACAAAATCACTGTTTTTTCTACAATTTTATTGATAAAATCACAATAAAATACATACCATACATTCTTTAAAACAGTTCATGGATATTTTTTGTTAAGATACAAATACTGGCTATCTATTTCATCATAAAAATAATAACAGGCATTAAAAATTTTTAAAAATTAACAAGTAACAAAATTTTTATCCATAAAAAAATATTTTCATTGCATTGAAAAAATCTGTGAATTTAACAGCACCTCTTCCTATGATTTTTCAATTTAATGGATACTCAAAATCTTTAAATATCTTCTTCCAATCAAACTGGTTGAAATCATATATTGTGTTGTTGATAACAGACGAAAGCAAGCTGTAGAAATCTTTGACTGTTTGATCCTAAAGAAAAATACAGAATTAATATTCCAATTACTATAGTATAAATAAAGACTTTAAATTTGAGAATTGCACATGAAATGGAATCTTAGGCACTAAACCAAAGAGAAAATCCAAAATACAGTAGAAATTTTCAGATTCCTTTAAAAAACTTTGGTGCTTTACCATTACTCCAACAGCAATCAGAACGTACTGAAGCTCTACAAGTTTTAACTATATAAACGTCCCATTTTGGAGCACTGCAAGCACTATTTTTTTAGGATGAACCTCGCAATTTTGAACCGTCGTCAAATGATGAGGATGACACCTGAACTGGCACCCCCTCTCTAAACTTCCGTACCATACCAGCAGGATGATGTTTGGTCCCCTACATATGATTTAACATGCAACAGGCCTACATACATGGTGGATCTTTTGTGTAATCAGGTCTCAAACCTACAACCCTCTAGCCCCAAAGCCGATACTAGGCCACCATAGCCCTGCGCAGTAAAACTTAAAATATCTGCCAACTTTATGGTATGAAGTTGCAGTACTAGGCTCAAACAATTAAAACAGTGACATTTTATACCAAAATTTAAGCTAGACGGCAAATGATGTTAAGCTAATGAAAAAGTACAGTAATTTTATTTTTAAAAAAATGTAACGGAATGTGAACAGATTTTTCCAATCAATTAGTGTTAGATAAGTAGTTACACTTTTGAACTAATACTCTGTTAAGGTAATCAATTTCTAAGAGAACCAGTTTGATTTTATATTATAAGGAGATTTTTATTTAGATATTAAAACTAAGGTTAAGACACATGCATTCACTTATAAATAAAAAAAATGTATTTATAGCTCTAATCATCAACATTTTAAATTTATGATTTAGATTCTCAGATATAAAATCAGAGGTTTTTATACAGCTAATGTTCAACATCCAGATAGACTAACCAGAAAATAATGTAATAGACAATTAGATATGATACAGAAAAAGACAAAAAGAGCACAGCAAATTATTATTTCCAACAACTTCTTTTCATTAAAAGTTTTCTGTATTTAAATAACTAAATTAAGAAGATGGTTAGTTGGCTTATTCCATGGTGTTGTCTATTTACCTTGTTGGTTTTAGTGTTATTGTGGAGTTGACGGTACCCACTTGCTTTGTTCTTCTTAGGATTGCCAACTCTTTGCAGCCAAGAACGGAGATGAGAGAACATTTGTTTTGGTTGCACAATAATAATTTTAACAAGTGACATGCACACAGGCATGGAAATTAAATCTTTTCATCGATGTTTTGCACATCACGCCATATTGCGCCTTGTTTCAATTGGACCATTTTGTTCAACTTTTCTATGTGATTGGTCGATTCACTCGAATTTGAATAAAATTTTGTTTGGAATTCTTTGGTTTGAATATCGGTTCAGTACTGTTCATTTCATTCTGAGTGTTTCGGTTCTCAATGAATAAGCGAAGCTACGAGTATTCAGCTATTCTGAAAGAGAAGCCGTTGATGTTTTTTTAACTTTAAAAAAAATTTGGCCGGTACACACTTTAAATGCCGCAGGTATCGCATGCGGAAATTCTCATTTTCGGAATTTTTTTAGAAACCTAGATTCCTAACATTCATTGAAAAAGCGAAGATACTAGTTTCCTGCTATGCTGAAAGCGAACCCACTGATGTTTTTTTAAGTAAAAAATAATTTTTCGGGTACACACTTGAAATGCCACAGGCATTGCGTAAAAGATAATGCATGATAAAATTTAAATTTAAAAAAACTATAAATTAAAGGAAGTTTTCAAAATTACACATTAAAATGAAGGAAAAAGCCTTCCGTGGGGAAGTTTAAGGACATTCAACTATAACACAAAATATTTCAGATGAATACCTACATGATTCCTGCATAATTCACGAATACTGGCTCTTTGCTTTGCTTGATTATGTAGGTGGTGGAAAAGTTTGCCATCAAAAAATCGCCATGGCATAGCATGTGTCATAGAGAATGGGAAGTCGCATACATTTAAAACCATCAAAACTGTAGTGACACCCCGCATGAACAATGACGATATGTTAACTGCAACTGCATCTACTGATGGTGCCTAAATTTGGATTGAGAAAGAAATTTCATTTTTAAAACGAATATCTATTTCATAAAATTAAAAAAAATATATTATGAAATGTTATTTCAATAATATGCATCACAAAACTTCCTTTATCAAAAAAAGCAATATTAAAACAATTCAACTACTATGTAGTATTTTGACAATTCCTTAAGAAATGTAACTAAAAGAATATTTGGATTAACTGCTCATATTGTGCTCTTGAACTTATTGATTACACTCTTGAAAATATAGAAAAAGTATTTTCATCACTTTATCTTTCACTGGGAAACAAAATATTTCTGGAACTCTATTTGAAATAATATTTACTATGGGAAATGTTTCAGTTTTCCTAATTAAACAACTTTATTAAGAAGCTAATTATTTTATACCAAGCCACCTTTATCGAGCCCCTAAGAAGAATTTGTGCTTATGGAAGGTGGATAAAAAAATGATAGCACTAAATAGAAATCTTTTTTATTATTGGTACTGATGCTTAACTAGAGGCCAACTAGAACATATCGACGGCCCCTCCTTCTCTTAAAATAAATTCCTATTTTTTTATGTACATAAGACTTTTCACTATTTCTACACACATTCTAAAACAAGCAGTCAACCAAAATAAGATATCTTTAGTTTATTTACTCTCACAATTTTTTGGGCTATCAAATAAATAAAACAATATTTAAAAATAAAGATTATTATCTTATTAATGCATAAATTAACTATTCACTAAAACTATATGATGATTTCATTCAACAATTTTTATAGATCCGATATTATTTCAGATCTTTGAAAGAAAGGAAATGAAGGAAAAGACCCAGGAAAGAAATTGTTATTAATCAAGTTAATATTACCATTAAATTTTTTAACTCTTCTGAAGTTGCTTTCCACAAAGCTTGAGCTATAAAAGCAGCAACTTCTAGTGGCTCCAAGAGTGGACTCAGTTTTAAGCCACTAATCAAATAGTTTAGAATGCAAGCTAAAACTATAAGGTCCTTAGGTAATGAGGCCAAGACATTAAATTTCATTGGGAGTTGCAGTATACGCCAGAAGAGCTGTAGTTTTTCAATTTCAGTACCTTTTAGCCACAAATCTTCAATCTTTAACATATGATCTAAAAAAAGGGAAACATAATTAGTAAGTTTAAGAAAATATATAATTTTTTATCAAATCAAAATGAACGGCCAATTAAATAAAATCTTATGAAATTTGAGCAGTAATTTCTTAGTGAAATAGACTCTTATTGTGATTTTTAACACACAGCACACAAGTCGGGCATCAACAATTCCTTTCCATACTGTGGTAAGGTGGCATCCTTAGTTTTAGTTCCTATTTCTGAGTATAGACTCATGATTTTTGTGTTTCTGCTTCCTTTGTTTGAGTGTGTCTCAGAACTGTGCGATTGATCATAAAGAGTTGAAGTTATCATTAAAAAGGAAAAATAGACTAAAAGAATTTATTAATTCAACTTTGAGTGATATGTTATTGTGAAATGAACTGAGCCTTCACTATCAATGATTTTTTTTCTTTCTTTGTTTCTTACTATTTTTTCCTCTCTTTATTTACTTATTGCTTTGTCGGAGACATTTGGAACTTTTCATATGAATTCCTTAATGCCAGCATTAAAAATAAGATATTCTCTTTCTTCTTTTTGTAAAAAGGAAAAACCCAAACTAGAAAATAATAAAATTATAAATATATCTTGCTGAAAATTCTACCATGTGAGTAACTGCTAATGGATTTATTGAAATCAATTACCATGCTATGTTTATTTTACCCTCTGGATAACATGCACTAAATTTTGTTTCTGTTTATTGATAAATGTAGGATATTACCAATAAGCATAATTTAATCACCGTGTAAACAAGAATTGTAAAGGCTAGATTATTATTGTGATAGATGGAGCCAAGAGTCTTGCTCATCATACGTCATGAACAGCGCCCTCTTTTTCCTCACAAAACCAGCATACACGTTTCAAGAGGTGCAGACAAGCAACCTCTCTCGTAATCCCTCTCCTTTCACTAGAACACAGGCTACTCTGTTTCGGCACAGTTAAGTGGTCCGATCACCATGTTCAGGGTTCGTACGCGTCCTTACAAGTCCTTACTTTTACATTTAGTCCTTATAAATCCTTATTTTTATGTCCCATTTTTAAAAAGTCCTTGAAAGTCCTTCCTTTTTACTCTGCCATTATTAAAAAATTTAAAATTTCACCGATTATCGTTTTTCTAATTCCTCCTTCTCCGCGGCTGTAATCTCGGTCGACGTGGCTCTCGCGGAATGGGGTGGGGGACGACACTGCTCGCGTTCCACGAATACATATCCATCGCATACACTTTCGGAAATAAGGGAGGAGTTACAGATGGCCTTTAATGGTCCATGGTTCCATAGGAATGATTGTCAAAAGTGCTATTACCATTTTTAGAACAGTATCAAAGTGATAAACCTTTACTTCCATTTTTTGCCAGTGATGTTTCTAAAACTTGTTAATGATTGCATTCAAAATTTTGAAACCAGAGAATGAAAGAATTGAGAAACCTGAAACTTGATGCAAATTCAACTTCAGTGACACTAACTTGTATAATGATAAAAGTTAAGCGTATTTAGGATTTGCTGCAGAGCAACTAATAAAAGAAAAGATAAAAAATAAGGAATTAGCAGACAAGGATGTTTTCACACTCAGACAGGATAGTCGGAAAAACATCATAACAATGATAAAACATTTCAGGCAGAAATGTTCTGTGAATTACGCACTAGTAAGACCTGCGATTTGCATTGATCCACGAGTAATGGCTGGATATCCCGAAAAAGCACAGGAAAAAATGAAAAAGGTATTGATTGTGTTGTCGCAAAATAAACGTATTTTGGAAAAAGATTTGGACGAAATTTTGTTACTCTATGCAGATTTTCCGTTAAATATTGTAAAGCCAAATTCATTTGAATTTACTTCTTTCAATCCAAAGAGTGATTCCCTTGATAATTTTTTACAAACTTATTTTAGCAATAATCATTATGAATCAGCTTGGAAGATTATCAAAATGGTATTAAAACTGTCACATGGACAATGAGGTTTTTCGGAGAACAAGGTCCTGGAAATAGAAAATTTGAAAGATGCTTCATATATTTCCCAGCGTCTAAATCATGAATTTAGAAAGTGAAAGATCCAAAGAAAAGACTGAAACAAAACAACTGAAACGAAAAGCTTTAGAGGAGGAAATAGATTTTTTAAAACAAAAGAAAATATTCCTCCAAATGGACCTACACCAAACAAATGAGAAAGCAAATGATTTAGCTAAGGAGGCTGAAAAGTCAAAGGACAAAAATTTATTTATTCAATCGCACGAACTAAGAAAAATTTCTGAAAAAGAAATTAAAATAAATACCTTAGATGTAAAATTGAATGAAAAAAGTTTGGAATTAAAGGATATTTAATTTGATTACCAGCTTCATAGGGTTTTTTTTCATCAATTTATTAACTCATATTTTTAGGAGTTTTGTTGTGTTAAATTTGTAATGTATCTTCTATGTAATTTATCATCTAATAGGTTGAATTTGAAAAAATGAGACATTTTATTTAAAAATGCGTGCGACAATTCGTTAAGTTCATTCAATTTAGAGGTCCTTATTTTTTGGTTTTTTTTAGTCCTTAAAAGTCCTCGATTTTCTTTTAAGGAAATGTGTACGAACCCTGCATGTTACGATAACTATATCCCATTTAACTTGTCCTTCTGGCTGTCACTAATATAGTTAATTACTTTGAACCCATTAACGTCTATCCCAATGGTAATCGAGCTCATGTAATTATATCTTCATGTCAATCATTAAACTCTTTGTTATCTTTCTTTTGTACATATTTCCCCCCCCCCTGTAAAATTCTCCCTCTAGTTCTTAAATAAATGTTTTATATTTAAATTGAAGTCTCCTTGTTTATTTCATGCAATATTTTGTTTTAGATTTAATGCGACTAAAACCCTAATAAATCCCCTAGACTTAATTCCGATCCACTTGCCCCTTAAAGGTAACCCCTCCGTGGGCATTCTGTTTAATCGAATGGAAACCCACATAAATATATTATTTTTACTAGTTAGGTTATGGCAATTACTATTTAGAGATGAAACAGCATTTTGAAAAACTATTTTATGATATAGAGATTAATGTGCTTACGATGCAATAAATGTCTGTTATCGTACAAGTTTGAATAAATCATAAAAGTTTTACTGACATTTATATATTGAGCGAGAGAAATATTTCACTGATTCATGCAATTTTTAAAAGTTACAAACAGTAATAAACTAAAAATATTTAAAGCTTACTTTCATTTCCTCTGAAAGAACGTGTATCCAATGGCAGGGGCCCGATTAATTCAGGATGCTTCATCAAATTTCCTTTGTATGCACACCATTCTTTTATAGCAATAGAATCTCCATGTTGAGTACGTGTCTGACCAGCATGGTAGGTAGGAGTCAAAAAACCATTGAAAAGAACACCATAACATCTCTGCCTAATTTCTCTGTACACTAATGCAGATGGTAGCCTAGTAGCATCCTCAAGAACCTAATGAAATAAAAGTAAACTTCCATGAAAATGCAAACAATAATAATTGCTTGTAAGTGAAATTCAATACACTTATCATAAATTACTAAAGATTAAGGAGTACAACTCTATTAGAGTGCCAAATCTTAGGAATGACTCTCTAAATCATAGTGCCAATTAATGTTTACTTTCCCACTTTTAAATTTCTAACCACTTTCAATTTAAGCAACCATTTTATTTTTCAGTATTATAATCCTATCATGAACTTTAGCATCGATATAAAGAACCCTATAGGCATCAGACCTGGGTACTACACATTAATCAACTTAGCAGCACACAATTGATAAAAGAAAAACAATATTAAAACTTGTTATAACTATGTAAATCAGTTATTTGCTAAGTACTTTATATATTTAATATTTAAATGTTGGATAAAAGACAAATCTTTCACTTTCTATATAAAATTTTAACATTCAAATTATGTACTGTTTTACTTTTTCCTAAATTATTTCTTAATACATAGAAAATGTGACCATTCTTCCAAATATTAGAAATTCTAGATACAGGAATTACATCATTGAAAATATATTTTAAAAAAAATCTCATCCCAGAGTTTTGTTCTAAAAAAAAAAAGATTGAAAATCTTTAAAATGAATGGTTAAGAGAGCTCTGAAAAGTTTCCATTACAAACAAAATAAAAAAAAAACAATAAGTAATGAAATCTAAATGAAGATGACTTTATCACAAGCTTTTCAATTAATACAGAATTTGTAATTTTTGCATCTAAAGTTGGCTTGTTATAAAAAAATAACTACTGCTAAGAGTGAAAAATAAACCTACTAATAAATTAAACTACTTTGATATAAATAATGATGTTTTAAAAGAAATGTTTACAAAATTACATTACATCCATCTTTTAGCTTGCAAATGTCACTGAAAATAGGGATTTTAAAAATTTTCACTCACACTCCCTATTTCTAGTAGAATTTTTTTTTCTGTCCTTCAAAAAATCTTATTATAATTTCAAAGGGTACTTATGTATTAACACCAACGCAGCTGAAGTTGCGCTAATGCACCAATAAAGAGCAATCTTGTTGTTCGCACACACACGCAGTTATCTTTTGGATTCCTTGTTGTTTGCTGATGTTTGATGCCATTTTTTTTCAGATTGGCGGCACTTAAAAACCGCCAAATCTGTAGCTGTGGTGGCGTTAATACATAAGTACCCAGTTATTAACTGAATTTTAAAGAAAACTTTTAAATAAAAATTATTTAATAATTTTTGTTTACAAATGTTGAGGTTAAAACAGAAAGGGGTTTCATGAGAGTTTTTGCAACCACAAATATTTGGGAAATATTGAACTTATTAAGGATCATGCTCAGTAGTTTAAGAAGACCCGACTTAAAATAAAGTGACAATCACACAGAAATTAAGAAGTACATTATTTTTTGAATCTATATATATAAAAAAATTAATTCTTAACATACTTTCAATGACATCTGAAATGATTAGAAAAAGCATAAAACTAAAATCCAAAGCAGTGGTGTAGTGGCAAAATAAGTAATGTCGGGACACTCTACAAGCAATGCTAGAACACTCTAACCTTGGTAACAAAAATCGAGCTGTTTAAAGAACCTTTTCACAATTTTTCTTATTTATTTCTCATGAAAAAAAAGTAGTGCCAGAACTGCATTCTGGCTCCACTACACCCTGGATCCAAAGAGCTGATAAACATTTCTGATAAAAGTAATAAGAATAATACTACATGCAAACTTTCAACCATAATAAAATGTAATCAGATCAATAAGTCGGACAATAATAAAATGAGTAATATATGAAAAACAGGCTAAAACTTATTAATGCAAATAGAAATATAATGCTTAATACTAATAAGAATATCAATAGAGTACTACCTCACTAGATTCATACTCCATTTTGCACAGCAAATTGAAAAGATAAGGTGCATTAAAACAATTCAGATGCCTCTCATAAACAGCCTTTTCCATAGCGGGACTTACAGAAATGCACACTGTTGGGGAAGGAGAACAATAATCTAACAGGTAAGACTTTAAGCCCTCGTAAATGAGATGCGATTCATTACAATGACCAAAAACTACAAGAGAAATACGATCCAATTCTTGGCGTTTGTTTACATCTCCAGTCCAATGCTCCATGTGTATAAGCTTGGAAAGATTCGGTGCAATGGTTGATATGTGAATACGCTTAGTATTAGATATGCGATGGTGAAAACTACGAAGTTTCTCTGATGGTACAAAATCATTTCCAGCCAAGCAGGCAAATAAAGGCAGCTGCTTTACAAATAAATTCAAATACTTTTCAGCAAAGCAATTTCTATCATAATGGATAGTGTACAATGTATTGATATCTAAGTGAGAGAGAGAAAGGTAAGTCTTGGTATTATATATTATGAAGTCTGAATCTTGACTCAAGATGGCAACAACCTCTCTCTGCTTTAAAGCATACTCTGCTATTACATCATCAGCTTCTCTGTCCGTTTGGTAAACATCAGCTCCCAATTCTTTGACAGCAAATCTTGCCAAAAGCCCCATAGACGTTGGAAGCTGAAATAACTTTTTATCAGGCTCACTTTTGTATCTTTTGATGATACTAAAAATAGATGCAACGGTTTCAGCTTTATTTAATCTTCTTCTAACCCATTCATCTCTTTTAGAAGCACAAACTGTTCCATCGAAAAAGAATATCAATTTAACACCTATGCTTTTAAATCGTGAAATAAATCTTTCTAATTCGTTGAAAAACTGCAGCCACTGTCCGCCGTATATCCACTCTAGAGAAGTGTTCGTATACAAACGATTCAATAAAGACATGCCATCAACAACAATGACTGGCTGGCAGTTGAAACGACTTCTATGTTCATCTGCTAATTGCTGAATTGATACATATTTGCAAGCTTCTGGACAATCATTTTCAATGAAAGTCTGAAGACCTCGGACACCCATATTTTACTGTAAAAATAATCCAAAAAAATCTTCAAGTTTCAAACGTAACGTTTAAAAAAATATTTTCAATTTCATACAAACAACACCCAAGTAAGAAGTTAACTCGCGGTCATCACACAATTTTCAATTGCTAGTGATGTATTTAGGTATTTCTAAACCGAAACCAGGAAAAAGGAGTAACACGGACCAAATTAAAAAAATCATTTGCAAACCGAAACCATTCAGTTTTGTTTGTGTTCATGTGATAAGAAGAGTTGAAGTAGAAGTCGATGCACGAATGAAAAAAAAAGGCTAATGATAATTACACTGTTATGAGAAAACTCTCTTAGGTTCTTCCTTTTGGATTTTATGCAATCTTTTATGTAAATTTCTGTCTAATTATCGCACAATAAAATTTAAACGTGTTTTTTTCCTTAATATGTTCTGGTTTTGCAGATTTTGGCAGCACCAAGGATACAACCAACCGTATTCACCAAACAGCATGTTGACACTAGTGTCAAGTAACCTGAGATCGAACGTTGATTCTTAATCCCGTGAAATTCTTATTCCCAAACACAAGTCACTCTAGTCATCTCTGTGACGCAGGGTACCAGCTATGCAGGTGTGGCAGGGCCCTTCATTGGGGAAAATTTTTGTACGGGATATTCAACCGTAGTAGTATTAATCTGGCGAAAATTTGAGACCAATTTCATTATATATTATATACCAATTTCATTATTTCTCCCCATATAGCAGGTCGTGCCCCACATCGGTCAAATCGCCCCCCCCCCCCGTCGGGCAAACTCTAGCGCCATTCCTGCAGCTGTGGAAAAATTTTCTGGTTTTTTTTACTTATATTAAAAATCTTGACTTTATCTGCTTGTATGTTGGACTTCCTCTTCGAAGATCCAACCGATCAACCGACTTAACATTATACCGGAAATGCGTATTACAAGCATAAACAAACCAGAAAACTCGTCCATTCTAGGGATGTGTAATCCACGATTATTTGAGTAACAAATATTTTTGCTATTGCTATTTTTAAATATCTATTATAAATAACTGTTATTTCAATCACGCTTTTAATTTTCAAATAGTCTTAATAACGAGTCTATTCTGGTACTCCCGGTTGGGTTGGGAGACGTCACTTTTTCCGCCCGTTAACGACAAGTGCGATTTTCGTACCCGTTTTTCCAACTGGTTGGGATCTCGCTCGGTCGAAAAAAGGACTCCGATTTCTCGGCAGTTCTGTACCTGCCGTAAACTCGTTTCGCTAGCGAGAAGTGTTGTTTTGATATCAGAAGTTATCGAATTTTCGTTTAAAACGGAGGCTGCTAAGACGTTAATTGTGTTTTGAAAGGGTTTATCGGGATAAATGTAATCCATTTGACCAATCTGAAGAAGAATTTATCAATTACTTTAGATTTTTTAAAAAGTATAGTTCAATCTTTTATCGAATTCA
Source organism: Araneus ventricosus (assembly GCA_013235015.1). Classification (NCBI taxonomy): domain Eukaryota; kingdom Metazoa; phylum Arthropoda; class Arachnida; order Araneae; family Araneidae; genus Araneus; species Araneus ventricosus. The sequence goes on along the minus strand of BGPR01000713.1, from coordinate 351,935 downwards.
AATAATTTAATCTAATAATTTAATACGACAATCTAAAGTAATTAAATCTTTAAAAGTAGTTAAAACTTTTACTACTCCATCAAGATAGTCAATAATGATATTTGATAATTATCTATCATCAATTACATTAAAAGATTTAATTACTTAATATTTTCTTATTAAATTAAATTAAATTTTTAAATTAAATTAGGGTAACATTTTAACATTTCTTTTAACATTGAGTGTGGAATGACTTTCCTCATTCCGTATATATATATATATATATATATATATATATATATATATATATATGATATATATCATTACAATTTTTTTATTTGGGTTTTAATTCAAAGAAATTTGTCAAATATTTACAAAGTAATTTCAAAATCTGACAATAAAAGAATTTTTCTTGTTCCTTGATAAAGATGTAATTTTTTTAATCTTGTGAAAGCTTGCTGAAGTTAATAACTTTTTTTCATGTTTTATATTCTTATGTAATTGGAAAAATAAACAAATGGTTTGTAATATTAATTTATAATATTTATTCATGTTAAAATAATTGGCATGGCAAAAAGTTTATTAGTTTTCCTCTTTCTAGAAAACTGGTAAAATTACATCAATATATTGAAAAAAAGACTGCAATTTATGTTCTATAAATGTATGATATTATTATAAATGTATATTTTGTGAAAGATAAATGGTTTAACCCCCTTAACATTGGACTTATGAAAGAAAGAAAGATGCATTATAATGCATCTTATAAGAGCAGAAGTTAAATCTTCCCACCTCTTATAAGAGTGTTGGTGTCTTTTGAAAAGATGCGATCAACTTTCCCACTTAAAATTTGTGGATATTTTTCAAAATAATCCAACATAATTTCGAATTGGGAAGCAAATGTACGCTTCTCCATAGTTCCTTTGGCGATTCAAAACTCGAACTGACAAGCAGAGGGCATGACTTGGGAAATTTAATTCGTGATGAAACTTGGCATATTAGTAGCATACCATTAGGGTATTCACCCATTAATCTAAAAAAGGGCAATGGCCAGCCAATTCGGAGGCCTCAAACGTTTTGAACAACTTATATACCAGTAACTCTTCACAAGCAACAGGTGCTCAGATAGTCCGCAGTTCGGTCCTGGGTGCCGTTTTTTTTATTTCTTTCAAAATTATTCCAAATTAAATTAAAATTAAAAAATATTTTAAATTAAAACTTTAATTATTTTTATGCAGAAAATAATTTCATTTATATGATAATTGAATTATAGATAAAATAATAATAAAAATAATATAAAAATAGTAAAATAAAATTATAAATACATCTTTAATCGTGATAAATATGAACTATAATAAAAAATTATGATTCTAAATTCATTGAAAGTTTTAAATTATTTCGTTTTATGTTCACAAATTCTTCGTTCTTATTTTATCTTGGAAACAGTAGAGAGCAGATGTGAATATATTGAATACGTATGCAGATAGTCCAATATTTTAATGATGTAAAAATAGCAGAGAGCTGCTGTTAATCTATTAAATTCGTAGGCAGATGGTCCGAAATTTCAATAATTGAAAAGAGACCATTGGGTAAATGTCTTTACTGATTATCGTATGAAATTAGTAGAATTAATTTATAAAATTTATGAGTGATGAAGCCTAAAATATATCTTTCATGTTGTGGGTAAGTGTAGTTATGATTTATTAACTTTAAAGTTATATTTATCATTATTTTAGTACTTATAAAGTAAATTTACAAATAATTCAAGTATCATATGAATAAACAGTAATTTTATGTATAAAAAATTAATATTTTAATTAAAAATAGTTAAGTTTTTCATTTAATTTGTAATAATTTTGAAAAACTTAAAAAAACAATGTCAATCTTTCTAATCAAATAGAGATAATTTTTAATGTGAGCGAAGTTTGTATTCCTACAAATCTAAAGGACCGTTGATCTTGTGAACAATAGTCATTTATCAATTGTGCAAGGTGTCAAAATATTTTTTTATGATAATTATTATTCCGGTTTTTGTATATAATTTAATGCAGAAATATAAAGTTACTAGTACAAAATGAAAGATAAAATGGAAATTAATTAATAAATCTAGAATAAACTTCTAAAATTTATGAAAGATAATGCCTAAACAAAAATGTTTTATGATGTGGATCATTAGAGATCAAATTTATCACCATTAAAGATGTATTTATAATTATTTTACTGTTTATATATTATCATTTTATCTGTAATTCAAATATCATATAAATAAAGTTATTTTCTGCATAAAAAAATTAAAGTTTTAATTTAAAATATTATTTAATTTTTAATTTAATTTGGAATAAGTTTGAAAGAAATAAAAAATTGGCAGCCAGGACCGAACTGCGGACCTGGCTGCCGGTAGTCCAGTGCACTGACATCTAAGCTATCTGAGCACTTGTTGCATGTGAAGAGTTACTGGTATATAAGTTGTGCAAAAAGTTTGAGGCCTCCGAATTGGCTGGCCATTGCCCTTTTTTAGATTAATGGGTGAACACCCTAATGGTATGCTACTAATATGCCAAGTTTCATCCCGAATTGAATTTCCCAAGTCGTGCCCTCTCCTTGTGAATCTGAAACCATATACAAAAATATCGCAGACAGTCGCTTGATTTGCTGCGCGCGCAGCAGAAATACGTCATTTCCTAGCGTAAAGCGAAATGTTCGAAACGACCGAGGTACGAGAATCAGACCCCTTCTTTCGGTCGAGAAAAAGTCGTTAACGTCTCGCTGTCGAAAGGAGAAACACTCCCAACTCAACCGGGGTACCAGAATAGACCCGTTAGTATAAATAAAGTGTTCTAAAAATTTAAACAAAAAATATTGTTATTTCTTTTTAATATACATACTTTCCCAGATAGCAATTTTAGTTTGCAACAAAGTTGCAGCAATCTTGCTCTGCAAATCCGCAAGCTTGCAACAAATTAGACACGGCAAGAGTGCAAGCTTGAAACAAGTTAGTCACCAAGCGTCAAACTTGTCACAAGCTTGCCGCGTCAAACTCATTGCAAACTATAGTAAAAACAGAGTACTAAGACAACCCCGACACCTCACTTCCTAAAGCTGTCGTCCTAATCACTCAGCCATCTAGACTTTAAGAGGAGAAGATAGATCGCGCTAATAGATTGTGTATACGATTTATTTTAAACTGTTTTCTTGATTTCATTAATTTTTTAAATTTTGTGTTGAGAATATGATTTGAAGTCAAAGAGAGAGCGATTTTTGCTAATAACTAGGTTTTGAAATTAGGGTTAAAAAGTAATTACTTTTAAAATGGGACAAAATGTAAGTTATTATTTTTCAACAAATATTGACTGTTTTTTAGGTTTAATTTTGTTTATGAACGTTAAAATTTCAACATTAAGAAAAAGGCGATAAGTTTTCTTTAAAGCGCGAGTTCTATATGTAGTAAAAAGATGGATGTATCATCTTTGCATCAAACTTGTTTTGCAATCGTGGTGTGAAGTTTGTTATAACAACTTCACAGCAACCTTGTTTTGCAAGTGGGTTGGTCGACTTTGCAGGAAGTTTGCTGCGAAGTTGCCACTTCAAGTTTGTCATGACAAGCTAATATCAAGAAAAATCAAACTTGCTGCAAGTGTGCATGCTATCTGGGTTCTATGGACGAGTGTTCTGGTTTGTTTACTTACAATAGAAACCTTGACTTTATCTGCTTGTATGTTGGACTTCCGCTTGGAAGATCCATTGACTTAGCATTACACCGGAAATACGTATTACTGGCAAGTAAACAAACCCGAAAACTCGTCCATTAAGTTTTAATGTTTAGTTCTTTATACTGTCAATAGATGGCGCCAGCAAAAATTCTTTTGGATATTTGTAGAAAGAGATGCTGGAACTTGAGTTCACGTGTCACAATCAAAAGTAATCAATCACAGAAATCATCCTTCGACGTCACATTCGCAGTTTTCGGCGCAATCACAGTTAGGGATTCATAATCCACGATATTTTTATTAACAAATATTTTTGCTATTGTTATTTTTAAATATCTGTTCTCAATAAGTGTGATTTCAATCACACTTTGAATTTTCAAAATCTTATTAAATGTATGTAAAGTGTTTTGGAAAAAAAATAAATAAAAGATTGTGGTTTGTTTTTAATATGGATGAGTTTTTTGTTTTGTTTATTTACATTCAAATGCGGTGCCTACATAATTCCGGTGTAATGCTGAGTCAATAGAATCTTCAAAGCGGAAGTGCAAAAGCCATACAATTAAAGTCAAGGTTTTTAATGTAAGTAAATAAAACAGAAAACTCGTCCATACTTTCTGCAAAAGTTTGTGTTTTTAGTTCTATATACAGTCAATAGATGGCGGCTGCAGCAAAAATTACTTTTAAAATAAATTTTCCTATCAACTAAGTTAACCACAAATATTCCCATCAAGCACGGAAGCTAACATTTTCCTTTCCGATCGCAGTTAACTAAGTTTTCTCTGTGAATATTTGTTTTCGAGCGATTATTGCGACTTTCTATCGTTATACAAGAGCTGTAATCGTTCGAAAACGCATATCACAACAAGAATGATGACTCACAGGAAATATGAATGTAACTGCGATAGTGGGGAAACGTGACCGCAAAGAATGATCTTCTTTCTAAGCACCGAGAATGAACTTCCATGACTGAACTTCCGCCACCTATTGACAGAAGATAGAACTAAAAGCTAAAACTTTGCAAAAGTGTAGTGCACCGTGCTGCACCATTTTACTGTGATGTTTATAAGTCCGTATCCACCTCCGGACATTGGGAATTCCTTTTGTCTAGTGGTTAAGATGCTGGACTTCGGTCCCAGGTTCTAATCCTCGTATTGCTACAGTGGTGACCCGGAAGAACACGCAACACCTACTTTCAGTTCCACTACTAGATGGCAGCACCAGAAAAATCCCATCAATTCCATCTTCTGCTACATTCACCAGATGGCAGCATTACAGCAACGCAGCTCTCCCAATTCAAAGTCTATGACGCATTTCATAGCAACAAAGCCTGCACGTGCCGGCGCACAAGCAATCGGGGCAACAATCTGCGCATATGCACGCAGCGGAAGTGCAATTATCGCTTCCTTGATATTCAGATAATATCAAACAATGGGGGTTGCTCCTGTAGTGCACCGTGCTGCACCATCTTACTGTGATATTTATAAGTCCGTATCCACTTCCGGACATAAGGAATTCCTTTTGTCTAGTGGTTAAAATGCTAGACTACGGACCCAAAGGCCCCAGGTTCTAATCCTCGTACTGCCACAAAAGTGTATTACAAAGAAATGAATTTAAAAAAATTGATGGGAGGCTGTCTCTGCGAAACGGCCGCTGGGATTGAGGGGCGCAGACTTACTTACCTTCCCAGGTAGCACAGAAATATTATATAATATTTGCACACACACACAATGTTATACAATATTATGAACACCGAATACTGTAATAAAGTATTGTATTGTATATATCAGTATTTCCGAGATACTAAATTTTCACAAATATTATAAAAACAATGTTTATTTATAAAAGTCTTCATTTTAACTCAGGATATCACTCGATTGGAGGTTTTTATTACAAAAACACCACTGGAACAATTATTCTTTAAGATGCTGAATATTATATCATAATATACAATACAATGCACATGATATTTTGATTTTTACATTAATCAGCATTGATCATTATTTTAAGGTGAAGTTATTCTCATGTTTGATAGATGGTAGCACAAAAATACCGTAGCAATTTATTAATCGACGTTGAATCTTATTGAATCTTCTTATGGCCGCCAGATGGCAGCATGGTAATACAATAACACTATATTAATCAGTATTGAATGATATGTCTGAAAAAGTATTTAAAAAAAATGTTCATTTGAATAATAATGTTTACATAGTCATTTTGTTTTACTGTATATAAAAGACGGGCCGGATTCAGCTAAGGAAGCTAACCATAAAACAGCTCTCACTTATCGATGAAAAAAAAGAATTGAGTGTTATTCTCATCGTAAAACTATGATGTGATTTTTTGTTCCGAATCTTGTATTTGATTTTCAATAAATTCTGTTATTATAAATGTTCAAGGCGTCTCGTAATACATTGAAAGAGGAATAAATAAATTTCAAAATTATTTAAAAACCTTTCAAACATATTATTATAATTACTTTTAAACCTTATTGCCTTTTAATTTATTAAATTAGCAAACTTAGATATAAGTGCTAAAATTGCTTCCTCTTTGACTTCTAATTTCATTTTGAACTCGAAATTGTAACGATAAAAGATAATTTAATTAAGAAAACTGTTCAGATTAATTGTGAATGAACATGAAATTTCGTAGAGATCCGAACTTTGTAGCTACATTTTATTATCATCATTTACGCTCACTGATGTAACTCTCAGTGGTCTAGGGTACGGCTTCGGGTTGCGATGCAAAAGGTCCCGGGTTCAAAGCTTGCTATAAGTAGATGTGTTAAAAGAAAACGAAGTGTTACCTAGAAGTTCGGAATTAAGTGATTAATATTTTTCCATGCTTCTAAAATGTATTTTTAAAATATTCACTATAATGTTATATTATATAATATTATTTAGTATAGTACAATATTATTCAATATGGTATAATATTATACAGTATTATATGACATTATCCAATATTATGAAAAAAACATTGTACAGTATTAAAAAAGTCTTACGTTTTACACTGTTTCAATATTGGGAAAAATATTGTACAATATTACTTTCTCGAATTTTATGATATAAGACAATATCTTGTGCTACCTGGGTTACTCAACTGTGACTAAAGTAGCTGTATGTGACTATTAACTCTATAGTCTAGTGTGACTATGTGGCTCTATGTAAAATTCTACGTGATTTTCACCAACTTTGCAACTTGACTGTGACTAAAACGTAAATACAAATTCTAAAATTATTTTTGCAATCTTCAATGTCTACCTTTCTCTGTTAAATGAAATTAAAACCAACTGTCTATGTTATTTGGTTGTGGAGCTATAAGTGTTTAAAAATACCACGAAAAGCGTCATAATTTTTTCCTTTCCCAACACACCATTAGGCCACTATGGAGAGACGCAAGTCTACGTCAACAAATTGAAACACTTTAATTACCAATGATAGAATCACACCTTCTTGACAGTAGTATTCATCACTGGTATTTGTGATTTTTTTTATATTTACGTAGTCAATAACAGTTCATCAAATATTCGTCATCCCTAGATTTTGCCTGAGAAATAAGAAAGTGAAGTTGGCGCCGACAACATACATTAAATGTTACTTGATACGGACAGTTTCTTGACTCCATTAAGGTCGTTCATGTACATAATAAACAGTACATGTGCAAAAACATGGGTCAAATGTCTATCACAATTGGACGTTAAAAATTACTTTGTTAAAGAAACCATCAATATTAAATTATGCATAAGGAATTCAATTGAAATTATACTCCCGGCGAGCAAGCTGGTCGCCGAAGGCGGCTGGTTAGCAATAAACCTATCCATTACATAGGTTGTGATGCAATGGGATCAAGGAGCAAAATTGCCTACAGGGTAATTAGAGACCCAACAAATTCACAGATAGCAATTTTAGTTTGTAGCAAAGTTGCAGCAATCTTGCTCTGCAAATCTACAAGCTTGCGGCAAGGTTGACACTGCAAAAGTGCAAGCTTGAAGCGAGTTTGAAACAAGTGAACGCAAACGAGATAGTCACCACGCGTCAAATTTGTCACAAGCTTGCGGCGTCAAACTCATTGCAAACTATAGCAAAAACAGAGTATGAACACATACCTCGGATTAGAACCCACGACCTACCGCTTCCTAAACCTGTCGCTCTAACTACTCGGCCTGCTAAACTATGGGGTCTATTCTGGTACCCCCGGTTGGGTTGGGAGACGTTGCGGAAAAGTGACGTCTCCCAACCCAGCCACATACCCAGAATAGACCCGAGCAAAGAAATACGATAGATTCGTAATAGATCGTTCATCTATACGATTTATTTTAAACTGTTTTCTTGATTTCATTCATTTTTTAAATTTTGAGTTGAGCATATAATTTGAAGTCAAAGAGAGAGAGAGAGAGAGCGATTTTCGCTAATAACTACGTTTTGCTAGTAGAATAAATTATGAAATTAGAGTTTAAAAGTAATTACTTTTAAAATGGGACAGAATGTAAGTTATTATTTTTCAACAAACATTGACTGTTTTTTAGGTTTAATTTTGTTTATAAACTTTAAAATTTCAACATTAAGAAAAAGGCGATATAGTTTTTTTTTTAACGTGCGAGTTCTATATTTAATAAAAAGATGGAAAATGTTTCAAATTTTTTTTAATAAAAAAGTTAGTTTTTTCACAAGTTATCATTGATTTATTGAATTAATAAATAGAAGGACGGTCTAGGAGATGCTATTAAAAATCGGATGTTTTTTTAAAACATTGACAAATCTCTAAGTGTGCTATCATCTCTGCAGCAAACTTGTTTTGCAATCGAAGTTCGCCATGACATCTTCACAGCAAACAAGTTTTTGCAAGTTGGTTGGTCGATTATGCTTTGTTACTTTGCAGAAAGTTCGTTTCAAAGTTGCCACATCAAGTTTGTCATGATAAGCTACCCAGATAGCACGTAAGTTTGCAGCAAGTTTGATTTTGACTTGTCATGGCAAAATTTGACGCGTCAAACTTGAATCGAACTTGTAGCAAGTTCGATGTGACAAATAGCGCCACCTCTTTGCAAATCAAACTTGCTGCAATTTCGCAAAGCAAGCTTCCTGCAAAGATAGCACAATAAGAGATAATTATCTTTGTCTCTGTTTTAAAAAACATCCGATTTTTAATAGCATCTCCTAGACCGTAATTCTTTTTTATTAATTCAATAAATCAATGATAATTTGTGAAAAAGATAACTTTTTTATAAAAAAATTTTTTGAAACATTTTCCATCTTTTTACTAAATATATCACTCTCACTTTAAAGAAAACTATATCGCCTTTTTCTTAATGTTGAAATTTTAACGTTTATAAACAAAATTAAATCTAAAAAACAGTCAGTGTTTGTTGAACAATAATAACTAGACATTTTGTCCCATTTTAAAGTAATTACTTTTGAACTCTAATTTCATAATTTATTTTACTAGCAAAACGTAGTTATTAGCAAAAATCGCTCTCTCTTTGACTTCAAATCATATTCTCAACTCAAAAAATTAATGAAATCCAGAAAATAGTTAAAAATAAATCGTATACGAATCGAATAGAACGATGTATTAGCGAAATCTATCTTCTCCTCTCAGAGTTCGACTGGCTCAATGGTTTGCGTCTCCGCTTCGGAACCGGGAGGTCGCGAGTTCTATCCCGGGTTGTGTTTCGTACTCTCCTTTTGCTTTAATTTGCAATAAGTGTGCACGGCAAGTTTGCTGCAAGTTCGTTTCATGGTGACTTCGGAACTTTCGTTAACTTGCTGCAAGCTTGCACTCTTGTCATGACAAATTTGTGGCAAACTTGCACTCTTGTCATGACAAGTTTGTGGCAAGCTTGCTGCAAACTAAAATTGCTATCTGGGTAATATCAAGAAAAATCAAACTTGCTGCAAGTGTACATGCTATCTGGGTTAATGTTACAAAGGGAGTGAAATCCTAATAGTAAAACATATGTACCAGCTTGTATGCAGAGATAATTTGACTGGCAGAGCGTCTGTACTGTCTGTAAGGAAAAGGCTAATGTATGCTGCTTATAAAATGCGCTAGCAGATCATCCCATGTTGTTGCGTGGGTGCTGTAACTTTCAGTCTTTCACTGCACAGAGATGCATATTTGCACCACATTACTTGTATCACTGCAATTACATGCAGCATGTTTTATTCTTTTTAAAGTGGAGAAAGCAGAGTTTGGAATTAATGCATTAACAGGAATTACCAAGATGAAAAAATATATATGACTTATTTATTCTACCATATATATCTATATAGCCGTGCTATGGTATTTTAAAATAGGAATATAATTACCGATATCCTTAAAAATGTTGTGTTCCTTGTAGGTGCAGCAGAGGATTTATTGGAGCCGGAATGTAGTTCCGGCGTTTTTTTTTTTTTCAAAAAATAACAAAAAATTGTGAAAACGTCCTTACAACAGCGAGATTTTTGTGACCCACCCAGGTTAGAGCATCCCGGTATTGTTTATTTCGAGACTAAACCACTAATGCACAGAAAGAAATTCGAACTGAGGATAAAAGCAGTCCTCCCACTTGAACAGAGGCATACTTCGGATAGGGAAAAAATACAATGGAGCTCAGTTTTTCTCCTGAAACTGAAACACTGAGAGGTAAATGGCATTAAATTGTTAATGGATTTAAATATTACCTGCAATATTTTAAATTTATTTAAACTGAAAAAAAGATGGATTTGTTGCAGTCCTATACTGCTACATACTAGTCAGCCCTGATAAAACATTGTATGTATTATTTATGCTTTACAACATGAAAAGGTATATAGTAGACTCTTGACTATTCAGCTTAGTTAAAAGAATGATTCTCCAGCATACAACGAGGAATAATTCATTTTGTTCCGGCATTGCATGCAGCAGTCTACTACAATCAGCAATTCAGTTACAACTGTCAGTTTTGACTCTTTCATCTTAAACCTACCTTTTCACATCATCATCATTTGACTCTTTCATCTTAAAGCGCAAATCATGTATCAGTTAACAGTAAAATAAGTTCAAATAATTTTTGAGTACGTTTCATGTTACTGTCTAGTTTATTTTAAAAGTGTATGTATTCATACAGTGTACACAATTTTCCGAAATTAAGGTAGACTTCATAAAAATGCATCTTAAAATATATACAATTTTTTAGACTTTTTTCTGTAATAATTTTTCTTGCATAAACATATTTAAAGTATTGATCTGTACTAAGAGGTCAGAAAATATGAATAAGAGCGGGTTTTTGGTTAAAAAAGGGCGTTTTTAACGGCATGGGTGATGTACAACATACATATTTATAGAACTCCAGCCTATCCTGAAGTGGCATAAAGAGGGTAAGTGGGGTCCGGGTCATATTTTTTTGCCCCTCCCCCACCATCAACAGTGATTTAGCTTGTGTAAACGGCGCCAGGAATGGTATTCTTTCACCCCTCATAATATACGACTTGAAAAAATAAACGCTTTAACGTTTTGTCACCATGGCCAGTTGAGTAGCAAGAGGAAGTGGCGGCAGGAAAATAATGATTTTTTTTTTTATCCGAGTCATCATCAATGGTTAACAAGCGTAAATGGGGCCAGGTATATGGTGTTATTTTCATGTCCCCTCATAATATTTTGCTTTAACCCTTTGTACTGTGAAAGAAAAGATGGATAACTGCGAGTGTAATTTTAATTAACAGTTAACCCTTTGGGTACATTTGACGAGTGGGACTCGTCATCTGCTTACTTGGGTGAAGTTACGGTGGACGAGTCCAACTCGTCATCTGAATTTGAGAATTATTGGCACAAGTGGTCCTGCCAAATTATAATATCCGTGGGCGTCCTACAAGTAGTGATGCGGCACATCGTTTGCAAGCGAAAAATTGGGCACATTTTCTTGAGAATATTCCGGCAACAGAATTAAAGAAACACCCTACAAAACAGTGTCGCATGTTATAAACATAAAATAATAAAAGAAACCACTTGGCAATGCCAGGTACATTTGCATTTACCAACATGTTTTGAAAACTACCAAACCTTACAAAATTATTAGACTAAGTTGGTTATTGTTCTATATAAATATTTATATTTTGTAACTAAAATGCTGTTTCAAAAATATATTTATATCACTGATATAAGTATATTCCAAATAAAATGTATTACTTTTATACATATTAATTCATATAGCGACAAATTAAATCCGTCCCATGGGTATAAAAATTTTCAAATAATTCAGTACTTAAAGGGTTAAGGATAGATTTAGAGCTTTAGGAAGCTGAAAAATATTATTAATTTGTTTCAATTCCTAAAAATTAATCTGTGTTTTTGCCATTATATGGTTTTTATAATAAACGTTATTCAAAAAGAACGTGGATAAGATGCATCATTCCGAATGTTGGGTCTTACTCGACGTAGGAGTGTAAAGGGTTAAAAATGGCACAAATGCAGCAAGTCTTGACTCCATGGCACCTGGAGCATTTATATACTCCCTGGTCACTATGCCGCTGCTATCTGCTTTTTTTTATTTGGGCTGCAATTCTGTCATATTAGACCAGATATTTGGCAATCGATTGTACCCATTTTTATGCAATTTTCTCCTCTGGGGTCAAGTAATAAAAGAACGGATCAAAGAAAACACAACACAAGATACAAAAATAGACAATTATGATTTTATTTAGAACATAGGTGCTGCAGAAACAGACATAAAAACAACAGCTTCCGCTTATATACAAGATGAGATCCAACTAAAAATATACACATGCTATTTACAGAAACTAGTTCAATATCTTACGCTATTGTTAAACTAATACAGGAATAACTCTCAAAAATGGAACAAGGTATTGCCTTTCAAGTAAGCTGTAGTTCTTATCGACAAAATTCTATGGAAACACACTGGTAAGTCAAATCCATTTGCTACAAGTGAAATTTGTCATTTTTTTTTTACTGCTTAAAATACACCGAAATCTTTTTTATAAGCATTTAAACTATTAATTAGTGAAAAACTGCAGACATAAGTGTTACATAAAGACTTAGTAAATTTCACTGTTTATAGACAGGGAAAAAATTACTTTCTCTATACAAAATTTGTATAAATTTTAATCTAGGGAAAGGAATATGAAATTTTTGAACTAGAAATTAGATGTGCATTTGTGTTCTATAGTTGTGAGCACTTTATGTTGGAAATCTGAATCATCACAGTTTGAATAAGTCGAAATTAGAGTGCTACTAGTTGAAAAAGGAAAAATGAAACTTTTCACATTTAAAAATCTAACTTTAGAAATCTATTTATCTAAAAGTGTCTGTCAAATAGAATATTAGGAAAAAAAATGTGCTTAGTGTATTCAAAGAGTTTCAAGATTACTTGAAATTGAAATTAACATAAAAGCAAATGGCACATCAGTTATATTTATACTGAAATGATCTCAGTAATCCATAAAAAAAAAAAAATCTTTAGAAAATTCTAATTAAGAATTATAGATCTGCAAATTGTACATTCAAAATGAGAAATAGAAGTATTTACTATTTTTAAGAGACAAATAAAAGGAAATATAATCTCTATCTTGTTTAAAGATTTTAGTCTCTTCTTGAGACTAAATATTCTAAGAGCTAAAACTATTTTTCCTGTCAACTAAAAATGGAACAGCCCAGACAGCTAATCTTCATCATGTTTCACAACATAAAATTTTAATATTTATATATTCTCCATATAAGCATATATAAATGTCAAGTGATTCATGTTCATTATTTTACAACATTCATTTTGATGACATATTATAGCAAAAATAGAATTCCAACTCTGAGGAAATGTATCCTTTCCAATCGATTTTTAATTTTAAAAAGTACAAAACGTAATGTTAATCATTCACAATGATCTGATATAATGTGAAGACATTTTCGTCCATGAAAAAATACAAAGAGGGTGACATTTCACTATTTTTTTAGAAAAAGAAAACTCAAAATAATTCTCAATTTTTTTTCTCTCCGAATTATCAATTTACAGTACGCTTATTTTTTATTTAAAAAACAAGCAATGTAAAGGTCAAATTCGGTAAAAAAATAAATAATAGTGTGATTTATTGATCTTTCGCACTTAAAGATTAAATAAATTGACATGGAAAAAATCATCAACTTATATAAATTAACAATGTGTAGATTTAAATTAAATAACAATAACCCCCTACTCATCAAATGAAGATGAAATACAAAGCTACTGTTAAACAATGAGAGTGAAACGAATTTTCAACCACATTAGCTAGGAGACTTTTCTTTAACTACAAATATAAATTAAACGAAAAAAATCTATAATCTTCTATAGAAAGCTCTCTTTTGTACAAATACATATATTACAAAAAGGCACTTGACGATCTGTACAAGATATAAATAGTAGGGCGCCTATCTTTAAACTTCAGTGGCCAAAATGTCTTCCTTGCCGAGACCAGGGTGTGATTTCAAGTGATCCTCAATGACGTAGATGCCTCCACTGTGGCAAGGAGGATAGTCCTGAGATGAGTGGCAACTGAAACGAAACATTCAGAATTTAAAAAAAACTTTGCAGAAACTACAGACAGGTTTCATTAAATGTCAATTCCTTTCTGTTCAGACTCTCCTGCCTAATTTTGCAAATTTCATGTTAGCTGGCTTTTGTTTAAGTACATTCAATTTTCAGAGAAATAACTTTTAATCCTTTATTTCTCGACGGTACTTTAAAAGCACTACTTTAATCATACTTGTATCTTCGTAATTTAACTGTTTTTCCTGACAGTATTCACATGAACGCGAGGAATGTAGTTCCAATAGTTAGCAGTAGATGTCAGATGAAAACAAAAATTAAAATTCTTAATTAAATTTTATTTAATTAAAAAAGTTTTTTCTTTTTTCATGGGGTTATTCTGCATTAAAACATATCTAATGATGCCAAAATAATATTGAAAAGTTGCTGGTAAGTTAATTTGGTAAATAAAGGGTTAAGACAATTGGTTTTGCAACCGAGATGGTTTCGTCTATAATTGAATCAATAGCTCAAAGAAGGAAACAAGTGCCAAATCAAAATGCACATAATGTGTGTTCTGTAAACAAGGAACAAAAACTAAAAAGTAAACTAAGATGTAAAGAATTTCATGTAAATGATGAAATTTTTTTCCTCCATAAAAAAGTTCTTGGATTCATTCCCTTCTTCAAACTGTAGATTCAATTGAATCGGCCCTAAGATGGTTTAAGGCCTATAAGTTTAGGTGGGAATCAAGTTTTTTTAAAAATCGAATTGATGCAAAATTTCTTAATAACATTCCATACACGAACATGGTCAGTATGAATTAGATAAAAGTTTTTCCCATTAAGATATCTACATTACAAGAATACATCAGCATTCTAGAAATTCTCTTTCACTAAAAGACTGGTTAGTTAATCCTTTCTTAAAATGTATATGTTTTTATTTTTCCCAAATCACTAATTTTGTTCTTGTTAGCTCATGCTCTAAGACAGGTCTGATTGCAATCATGCATGCCCATGAAAAGAAGATCTTCATCCAATTAAATGGTGTACTGTTATTATTTCACATTTTATATACACTGTAGAATGTTTTGAAATTTTCATAGCAATACACCAAAAATTTCTCTGATCACAATACAAAGAAAACTAATGACCATCAATGCCATTACACATGTTTCTGCTAAATACGATTATAAAACAGAGTAGGTAAAACACTTGTTTAAGTGAGTGTTCTAAACATAAATCTAGATTGTTTCTTTGTCTGAATATTGGCCACTTTTTTTGTCCTAATCGAATGAGGAACAACTTTTCTACATTAGATGAGTTTGCCTCTTTGATTAGAGATTTACAAGGCAAATAATGTAATTTGAATGTATTTTAATTAAAATATGAATATGGAAAGAATGATATAGCGATGATGAAGCTGATTAGCAATGGTAAAGTCATGGCTCTGATTATACAATTTTGTTTTAAGAACTAGCTATTTTAGCCTACAATGGCTTTGAAAAAATGAAAATAATCAAAGTTCAATTTTGTAGTGTCCATTGCACTCGCAGTTTTAAAAGTATTCAGTCTATTTGATTGGATATAAATAAAGTTACTCATTTGGAAGTAGATCTACTTGAGATATCCCAGCCAAATGGTGAACAATTTTATACATATATGCAGTTTAAAGTTTTAACAGAAATGAATGCTTTAATATGTCTTGCAAAATATTTGCTCTTCACACTGTAATTCAGATGCATTGAATGGAAAATAGGATTTTCTAGTGTTGAATGCTATTCTGAATTAATATTTTATATGCTTTCTGAGCACGAACTTTGAACATAGAGCATGCAATTACGTTTCAGTCATCAAGAAATATTTTCCTTTCTTGTACAAGTAAATAAAATAAAATAAAGTTAAATATAAGTGAACATACAGAAGTAATGTTTAGCAACGGATTCCGAAACCCTCCACGCCTTTGCGCATGCGCTGGACGGAGTTATTTCCCTCAAAATAGGGGGAAAGTGAAGAATGGAAGGGGAGATGTTTACATTTTACTGAGCGTGATCTAACAAAGAACTCCTGAAATGCGGTCATATGACTCATTGCCCCACACCCCTTTCCGGTATAAAATCGTCCAAAAGTGCTAGTCTCTGAATCCGTTGCTAAACTATACTAACGATTTCATGACATGTCAACATTGCCTGATCAGCATTTAGATACATACAAAATGACAATTTTTTAGCATGATTTATAAATTAAGGTAAGTGCTCCGATAATGGGCCACGTACCAGTAGTGGACCACTTGAATTTTTAAGTTGAAAAACAAGAAATTCCAACATTCCAATGAAATAAGAGATCTGCCTCTGGTAGGCTGAAACCTTTATCAACTAAATACCAAAGGCACAGCCTTTATTTCCTGTTTAGTTAGGAGCTAGAAAGTTTGTTGCTGAAGTTGGTCTCTGGGAGAAGCATTTTTAGCTTATTCTTAGCGATTTCCTTAAGAGGTAACTCTTCATTCAACTATTTTTTAACATACATTCTATTTGTTTTTAAAATGAATTGTTCTTGATATTATTTGATTATATAATGAATGTATTATAAACTATCTTTAAATTAAATAATATTGATAATTTATGGATAGTGAAGGGTGGCCCACTTTTGGATCAATGTTTTAATAAATGCTCCAGTAGTGGGCCTAGGGAGGCCAGTACTGGAGTACATGTTTTCTCTCAAATAGACTGTTTTGTGATGTTTAATAAGAAGGTTATATCTTGTCAAGTCTTTTTATTTAATTAGATTTGCTTTATTTTTATCAGAACTAGTAGTAGGCCACATGGCCCACTTCTGATACACTAATGGCCCACTACTGGTACACTAATGGAACATTCTGACCAATTACTTAAATAATAAATATTTTATAGTATTGTTGAGGAAAAGACATGTATTCAAGAATTAGTTGGGCTCTGTAACGAGGCAGACAATAATAACTATCGCATTGCTGGACCATCGAAAAATATTCCATCACCATTTAAAAGGGCTCTTTTCTGGCTGCAGAGGGAAGAGGATAAAAGAAAAGAAAAAGATTTATTCAACATAAAATATCAAGATTTAATATCCATAATGCCCCAAACAGAACTTAAAATGAAAGATCGATAATTAGCATATACCTTTTTTAAAAAAATTGGCTGTTAGAGAAAAAATGTAAATCTCGTGCGACTAGAATTTATAAATAAAAGATTTCACCTATATCAAGCCATTTTTATTGCATTTTTTATAGTGTATAATGTTAATGTATTGTTATTACTACTATATATAATGATTTTATTCTTTTTTCTTTGGCACATTTGACAAATCTGGGTGGCCCACTTTTGGTATGCCCACTACTGGTACATCAAAAGTTTGCTATGCCCACTTCTGGTGCATAGGAGTGATCTAAGTTTTTAATTTTTAAAAAATTATATTACAATTATTTTGATATTTCAGGTGATTATTATTTTAGATAAAAGTTTGAACAACCATAAAAAAATACATATTAGCGAAACTTCTCAAAAGTTTAGATGATAATTGAAGAAATACCCTTAAGTGGCCCACTACTGGAGCATTTACCTTAAAGAATAATAAATTATAAAGAAATTTAATGATAATTTTTTTCTTCAAAATAATAAAAACAAAGCAAATAAAAACACGAAAAAGCATTTTAAGTCAAAATACCTACTTCACTTGGTTAAAATGAAACATTTTCCATGCATTTGCATTGCCATAAAATGTATTGCATATAAAATTCTATAAATAATTATTTTAGTTGTATTACATCTCATAAGTAAATATACTTAGAAACTTTATAAAAATGACAATGCTTAATGTGTTCTAAAGTGTAAGACTATCAAAATCAAGTGCATGCATAAGCTAAATAAGATGCACATATCTAGAAAAATTACTGATAACAGACACAGGTGTTTAGCATGAAAAACTATTTATTGAACTATCTAAATGAGTTCTAGTTGACATTTTTGTCAAGAAGTGGGAAATTATATACAATGCTATTGATAGTTTACATGCTAATTTACAAATTCAGTTAAACAAATTTGGATAAAAGCCTTTTCCGCTTCCAGCAGAATGCTGAAGCAATTTTACCAAATTTCAGTGTCAGAAAAGTTTAACAAAGATCCATAAAGATCTGACTTCAAATATAGAAAATTTCAAACTTCATAATGCTCAACAACTCACCTTAGAGAACTACCACTTGTATTATCTATCTTCTGGAAAGTTCTTGGCGGACACACCAAACTCTTATCTGGAATCTTTTTGTTGTTCACTTCATTATTAAGCACTTTTGGCTTTGCCTCATTCACCAGTTTGGCAGGCACTCTGTCCAACTCATTCACAATTTTCTGAGGCATATCACATTGTTTGTAGTTCATGTGCATGGCATTGCGCTCATTCTGCAACCTCTCCTCCTCAAGGTCAAAGTCACAATCTTTGGCTTTCTGTTGAGGTTTGTCCATGTGCTGCCGGTGGCGCCGCCTACGTATCAGCAGGCACCTCAAAACACACAGAATGAGGATTATAAGTATCACCAAGATTGAGGACAAAGTGGAAATGAGGACTATGTCCACCTTGCTCCCATCCTCTTCTTCCTGGGAGATGCGGTGGGATACGTTGGAGGCGACAGAAGGGTACTCCTTCCAGTCAATTTCTGTCAAGTGGCACCGGTCACCCCGGTAGCCATTAAGGCAGTGGCAGATGAAGTCCCTTTCAGTAGGTTGGCACGATGCACCATTGAGACATGGTGAAGAGATGCAAGGATCCACAAAGTTGCAGTTCTGTCCAAAGAACCCTGCCGCACAATCACACTGATACCCATCTATAAGATTGTAACATGTTGCTCCATTGGCACAAGGGTTAAGAGAGCATTTGTTGTGATTGTACTGGCAGTAAGTTCCAGAAAATCCCGAAGGACATAAACATGTAATGTTGTCGTGGAGTTCAACACAGGTGCCTCCGTGTTCGCACGAATTTGAGGAACAATGATTAGCATTCTCACAGCGGCTTCCACTCGTGCCCTGCCTGCAAACGCACTGAAAGCCGTCTGAAGAATTAACACATGTACCACCTAAAGCAAAGAAAGAAAATGGAATCAAGTTGATACTCCAGCAGTATGTTAAGACTTGTATACTGTGTTAAGCAAGAACAAAAATGATTTGAAATATAACTTGGGATTAAATGAATGCAGGAACAGCAGTAATATTAGATATTGATACTTAACTTCAAAAGGAACAGAAAAGCAGAGCAGACAATGCATTATGATTCACAAGTTAATTTCAAATATCAGAGTATATATCAAAAGTTTATGCTTATACCTTTATTAAAAGGTATGTCAAAGTTAATGTGCAAAGAAATATTGTAGAAGCATAGTAAAAAAACAACAACTTATAAGTTCCATTAAAGAGAAATAAATCTATATAAACTTTGTTTTAATAATAGGAATGAATATTGGCAGATGACAGTCAACATCAATTTAATAGCACAAGTATAGTTATATAGAGCAATGAATTAAGATTCTTGAAAATTCATGTGAAACTAAATGATATGAAATAATATCCATTAAATTAACCCCGAAACTTACCAGCGAAGACCAAAAAATCTTTTCACAATGATAAAATTAGTCTTTAATTCATTACACTGAAAAATTCTTCTTACCCTTACTTGCTACCTAACATAATTAGTTCCATGGAATAGAACGACAAATTCCAGGAAGTCCAGAACATTTTATTATTTAAGAAGCCATTACAGGTTTTTAAAATTAATAAAGCCTAAGGGAATTTCTGAAAAATAGGAAAATGCTCATGTAATTCACGACCAAAAGCAGTTGCAATAGCCTATATGAAACAATAAAACTGCAACTATTGAAATATTTATATTTGTTTACAGATTTTATTGGATTTGATGTGACTTTCCCTGGCACAAGATCCTCGAATGGGAATGCGCCGAAAACCAAGAATCTGTACAGAAAATAAGTGCTTAAAAGAATCGTTAGTTAAAATCCAAGTAAAAAAATGATATGAATGAACCGACAGTACAAAGATACTAAAACAAGACATTTAAAAGAGATCCGATCAAAGATAAGAAAACTAAATATCATGGAAAACACCAATGTCCTTCAAGTACATGAAGAGGTTAAAATGTGGAATTTGTCCCAATAAAAATGACAAGTCGAAACTGCTTGAGCAAAAGTACCTCAACCGACGTCTATTAACAGCCACACAGTCTGTTAAGATGTGTTTGACAGTTAGTATGTCACCACAATGGCTACATGTTGGAGGAGACTCCGCAAAGAGCAAATATTTATGTGTCAGTCGTGTATGCCCAATACGAAGTCTAGTTAACACGACGTCACAGCGTCTGTTAAGTTTCGTAACCCAATGCGAGAGAACCAGTTTAATGACATGGAGCTTGTTATTTGTTTCCATATTCCATTTTTCTTGCCACTGACAATGGTACCACTGATTGACGGCAGATCGCACATCAGCATAAACAATTGGTCGTGTCAAGAATTCTGTAGCCGATTTTGCAGATTTGTCTGCCAATTCATTTCCGGTAATGCCAACATGGGAGGGAACCCATGGAAATAGAATCCGAGCCCCTTTTGAAAGCAAAATGCCTATAGAAGTCTGTAACTTCTTTAATGAGTGGATTACGAGTTGAGGAGCTACGTAAAGATTCCAGAAGACTCATAGAATCAGTATTTGTTTACAGAATCATGGCAGCAGTTATTTTGTATATTTATCTAGTATTTTCAAGATTCATTTATACAATTAAGTTTATGGCAAATATAATATATATATAATAAAATAAAAAGAACTAACTATAAAAAGCATGTCAAACACAATTATCCTTTGGCATATAAATTTCCTTTCCAACTAATAAGATTCTGTTTTGGGAATGTTCTGTCTCATCTATTGAGATAGTAATGTAAAAGATATTTGAGATGTTTAAATGTTTCATGAAATATTTCTTTTTTAAACTAAAGGCTAAATTTATCAATAAGTTTATTTGTTTAAATCTAGAAGTTAGTAATTTATTGCACATTTATGTCATACCAAAATTTATTAAGGTTAATGCAAAACTTGCGGGAAAATTTTTCTTATGTGCATTATACTAAAATCTAATTTATTTAAGTTTAGTTAATTGATTAGAGTCCGGGCACAAAAGATACATTGAAGATTACTTTGGGACAGACCTAATAATTTGAACTGTGGTCAAAAGATGAGGACAAAATCTGAGCTGACATCCCATTCTCCAAAGTTCCACACCACAGAAACACGAGGTTGTGTATTTCATTCAAGATATTTACTTTAATCCAAAACATTACTTATGGTCAATTAAAAAAATTCCAAAAAACTAGTTTTATTTAAATATTTTATTTAAATAAATAATTTAAAAAAAATTAATTTTTACCAACTCGGCTCAGTTCATATTAAACAGATCATGTTCTAACAAACGTATTTAATACTGTTGAAGCTATGCCTTTATAGGGGTAAAATGTGTATTTCTCAACAATTTATTTTTGGGATAGAAATCTAGAATCATTTGAACTTCTGACTAGAGAAGTAACGAATAGCGATTTGACCGAATATCGAATATTCGGCCAAATGCCAAATTTTTAAAAATATTTCACTTTTGATTGTAAAATAAATATTTTTCCAATTTTAATGAAAAAAATTAAGATTAAATAAAATTGAATATTTATTATTTGTAGATTTTAAAAAAATGTTAACTCTTTTATGTATTTTATATACTTGTATATAAAATTACATAAAAGTGTTCCACTTATGGTAATATTTCAAATACTTGAATTCTAATAATAAGAAACCCTCTTCATTTTGGGATTGTTTCAAAGAAATATAAGAGACATCATTCCAGAACATGACAATGGCAAGCATAGAAGAAAATTGAATGAATAAATTAAAATTATTAGAAGTCAATTCTTATTTTGATAAAGAATTTCTAATAGGTAGGATGGAGTGTCCACTTAATTGGTGGGGAAAAAAATGCGGGGAAATTTCCAAGATTCGAAAATTTAGCAAGAAAATATCTTTCAGCACCTGCAAGCATTATATAGTGATCATTTATTTTCTGATGCTGGTAATATATATGAAACCATATGGAAGAGACTTCTATAAATGATATGCAACATTATTAAATTTACTTATGTACTATGCAACTTAAAATTGGATAAATGTTAGATTTTTATTATAATACATGTTCTGGAATGTAATTCTGCAATATTCTTTCTTGAATATATTTAAAACTACATTTTTAAAAAACAATTTATTCTGAATTTATTCGGCCAAATATCTGTTTAGCATTTGGCCAGACCCAATATTCGGCAAATTTCAGAATGTGTATTTAAAAGCATATTTTGTTGCTAAATATTCATTACATTCCTATTTCTGACAGTTAACTTTAAATAGTATATTAAAATATTGTGAAGGCAATTAAATTGAATTACTGTGTTTTCATAAATTAAAATTTTCAAATTTATGGGATCTCAAGATGGACAGCAAAATATGCAATAAAAATTGAATAAGTTAAAAAAAAAATAGTATGGGAAGTATTACCATTAAGACAAGGATAGACTTGACAGTTAGTTTCATCAATTTCTTCACACAGCAAACCTGTGTAACCCACAGGACAGGAACATATAAATCCATTAGGATCTTGGATACAGGAACCTCCATTCACACAAATATCATCACTGCAAATGTTAGCCCATGTTTCACAGCGTGGACCAAAGTACCCAAGGGCACAACTACAAGTGTATTGTCCATCAATAGGGTTCTAAAAAAATAATCTCATCAATATCCAAGGAAAATTTGTGTAATTAAATCAACTAAAAATGTTTGGCTGTATTATATACTTTCTAAGATAATATTTAGAAATTTATGAACAGGTCAATTACTCATGATGAAAGCTTCAGAATGATTGACACATAATATTATCTTACTGAATTGAAATCTATGTATTCATTAAATAAATATCAAAAAGTGTAATTTGGCTTAAATTTAAATGATTATTTCAAAATAAACAAATATACATCATTCCAAGAATGAAGAAAATTTGTATAAATGCCGAATAGGTAATTTTTATATCAATAAAAGAAATAATGTGTATGACATTTGAAATATTTTTAATATTTAGCATTTCAACAAGAATTTTAAATTCATGGATAGTTTCTTAATTGTATATGAAATAATACGTGTAAGTATTAATGATAAATCATGATAATAAATGAAGTACATCTATTCAACATAAAATTAATGAGTTTTTAACAGTTATAATTCAGTGTTGTTAATTGTCAAATTAAACAAGTTATTTTACTTTTACAGTATTTTTTTCACACTTGATTATTGTATCCAACTGAGATTTAAAAAAAAAATAAATTTTGTTCCCATAAAGTATTACTTTTTATATTGGAGCAAAAAATATTATTTAGTACATGATTTTAAAGCAAGCTATTTTTAAACAATATTCTACTCTATGATATATAGTACAGAAGATAGTTTAAAATTAAATAAAAGATTACCTCGCATGAACCTCCATTTTCACAAGGGTTTTGAACACATGGATTTTTGTGAATTTCACAGTTTCGGCCCATGAAATACTCAGAGCAGCTGCATGTGTAATTTCCTTGACCAGTATTTGTGCATGTACCCCCATGCTGACAAGGTTTGTGGTTGGTACAGTAGTTCAGGTCTAAGAAGAGACAGATACAAAAAAATGAGGGAAAAAATACTTTTATGAAAAGTCAAACAGAAATTTTTTTTGCACTGAATAGAGATAAAAATTAATTTAAATGAAGGAAACAGTGCTATTTTTAATGCCTTCAATAGTTAGTAACTATTCTTATTTAGCAAACAAAACATTACTCGGATTCTTTGAATATCCATCTATGATTTCGTTTAAGTTTTTCTGCTAAAGAATTTCCATATCAGAAAACAGTATTACTTGTTGTTTAATGCAGAAAAAGGTAATTTTCCATTAACTCAAGAACTTTATCATGGGATGCCAGGTTTCTGTTAGTGAGGCAGTCACCAAATATGTGCAAGTATGCCACATACAGCTAAATTAAACCAGGAAGTTGGCGAGAACTTGTATATTTTGTGACATAAAGTTGCCATGTTTGGAGCTTGTTTTTGCCATTGTTGAGCCAACAGAAAAATATCAGAAATGCAATAATTTATATCGGTACTTTTTTTTTCCACACAGCACCAGACAAAAAACCCCTGCCAAATCTTAGCAACAACTCTCATCACCAAATCTTAATGGTGAATGCTGACACCAACAGAAAAGCATCAACATTCAAGCGTGGCAACATTTAAGGCCCTGGTATCAGAAAAGTAGGAGAGACTTGGGATGTTTGACCCACTTTTGAAAAAACTGTTTCCCATTTACTTAAAAAAACAAGATAAAATTCTAGTTTTTTCACCATTTTATAACTCATATTATGGGGATATATCCACACTATTATAATTTATAAAATATTTAAAATAATATTTTTTATCAAGATTTTCCAAAATAGTAAAAACTGGGTCAAATATCTCCACTTCAGGGAGGTTAGACCCACTTAATAAAAACAAAATAAAACATTGTTTTAAAATTAATAATGACATATTAACTACTTAATTAACTATTCCTCTTTATAACATACAATTCAGAATTAGTTTATTTCATCAATAGTATATAAGTTGCATTCAGTGAAAGTTTTGATAATCACAGAGGTCAAATTTAATTTTTATAGAACTCTTTCTGTTTTCACCACATTTCTTTCATTAAAGCCTGTTGCTCTACCCATACTAGTAGATTCAGGGCTTCGCAAAGATAATTCTTTATGCCTGTGCATTAATCCTTTCAATGAGCCATAGCTAGCAAATTTGTTTGCAAACAGTCTTTGGAGTTAATTCGTAATGTAACTTGGAAGCAAGCTGTAAATATTCCTCATTTTTTGCTATATCCAAGAATACTTGACAGGAGATATGATTAGCTTTAAATTGTATATTTCAATCTTCTGGGCTTTTATATTTATCTATATACATCTTTCTGAATTTTTTTTTTTTTATCAATATAATCCTCAGCTGATGCTCTAACACTTATTTTTTTTCAACGATGGACTGAATAGCAGTTTTAATTAACACTTTACCGACCGGTAGCGGTTCGAACATACTATGCCCTTTCACCGCCCGCTCAGCTGCACTCGAGAAAACAACAGCTGAATTTTTTTCAGGGCATGCTGAATTGGTGGAAAACGTAGTCACCACAGATCGGTCAAAAGTCGATTAATCGACGACCGGTCGGTAAGCGCTGGGAACAAAACGTCGATTAATCGACGACCGGTCGGTAAGCGCTGAGAACAAAACGTCGATTAATCGACGACCGGTCGGTAAGCGCTGAGAACAAAACGTCGATTAATCGACGGCCGGTCGGTAAAGTGTTAACATTGGGGATACCTTTCTTTTTAAAATTTTATTCTGATTTATAGAAAAACAGCAACAAAATAAACAAAATGTTTAATGTCTTCATTATTTTTTCATTAAACCTACTGAAGTTTAATGAGGCCCAGGAATGAAGAAATATTTATAAATCTCAATAATACATGCTTATGCAATATTTTTTTCTTTTCATTGTTAAAGATTTTAATACTTAATTACCCATTATCTAAGAAATAATAGAATAAACAATAGCATACATGAATGGTACAATATTGCCTTGATGAAAATTTTATACGCTTTGAGCATTTTAGGCACATAATTTTCTAATAGAGGTAGAAATCTTGCAAGCATAGAAAATAGTAATTAAATTAAGTTAGAGATATGCAATATGTAAGATTTAACTTAAAATTAAAAAGGTTAGCCCTTAATATTTATAAAATAGGTCAAACCTCCCATAAATACTATGGGTCAAACCTCCCATAAATGCTATGGGTCAAACATCCCCTTGCAGCCATTTTATTAAAAATGCAAAATAATAACTATTACTGTTTCTAATTAAGTGGATAGCCTTTCAAAACATTATTTAAGGTAGACTTATAAGCCAAAATATTTTTGTGCATTTAACATGAAACTAGCACAGGTTCTTACAAATGAAAAATAGAAAACTTATTTTTCTAAGGCAAGAAATATGAAACATGACTTAGCTTCTCTGTTTTCTCTGCAAATGGCTCAATACTTTAGTATGGTATGCAGTTGATGATTATTGAGCTGTCATCTGATATTTATCTTTGAAATCAGTTTTTTTTTTTAAATTAATGGGGGTGGGTCAAACATCCCAAGTCTCCCCAACCCTTACATCTTACAAAAGTTTTAAATTTTATTCATGATAACAGTCAAAAGGTAACATTTGTAAGATAGCAAGGGGAAAAAAGAGGGTGAAAAAAAAAAAAAAAACATCACACTGATCAGGTAGAAATTTATTTCAAATTGCAAATATCATATATCATGTAATCTGTACTTTTACAGGAATTTAGTTTGTAATTATGCAATTTCTGATCAATAACTGCACATTGTATGTCTCTGTTTATACCATTTACGACAAACAATTCATGCAAAGACAACTTAGTTTATATACCACTGAACTTAAGGAAAAGAAAGTTAGGAAAATCCAAACGTTTTAACTATTAATTCCAAGTATTAGAAGTGGCACATATTTATCATATAAAAACAGCCTAACTTAGAAATTGCAAGGTTGAGGAGATAATACAATCTAAAATGGAAAGGAAAATACAAAACCCAAGGATAAAAATTGCTTAGTAGAAATGAACATAATTAAGCTAGCCGTTTTATGTTTTCAAATACTGAGAATACAATAAGCATTTTGAAGTTAGTTTTTTTTTTACTTGATATATAAGTATACAAGACATTACTAAAACTTTAAGTCATAAAAATTGAACTCTAAAAACTGATTCAACACTACAGGGGTTCACATTCAATAAAATTTGTCATACTAACCTTGATTACACAACAAGCCACCCCATCCTTCATCACACAGACACTGATTTGGTACAAGACATCTGCCATGAACACACCCAGGATGTGTCATGCATGTTTCGCACACGGGTCCTGTCCATCCAACTTGACACCTAAATAATATTCAGCAAATTAGGACATTGACCCTTCAAGCGGTGCAAACGTCTTTTTCCGTTTTTCATGTTCAGTTGAAAAGCAGATAGCTTGTATTTATATGTATATTTTTAAAAATAATCATGGATAAAGTATTCTTAAAATTTCAGAGATAAAATTAAATACAAAAAAGATCGATTCATTTACTTTAAAAGTCAAGTTTTCTAACCTGACAGCTGAAAGTTCAAAATAATTGGGCGCTTAGAGGGTTAAAGGAGTCCTATTCAGGATCTAGTATCCTGCATTTAATTATAGGAATAAGATTAAAAGGAGGATACTAGAGAAATTCCATTATAATGAATGTGCAATAAATTTTAAATCAAAGATAAATATCATACACAAAACAACATAATTAATTATCTTTTTCTGAAAATGCAATATAAAAAGACATCTTTCAGCTAAATGTTGAATAAAAAATATATAAATACGGGTAAAGGATTGCTTTAAAAGGAAACATTTGGATTTTTAGTAGAAAATAAGAAAATTAATATTTATTAGAAATACAGACAAACATGTTTTATTTTTAATTTGGTGATCTGGTACCAAAATGTTTAATCTAAGGTTTAAACAAACTAAAGAGGAAAAACTAACCTGCATTTATTAGGTGTTTGACCATCACATATTCCATGCAGACATTCTGGTTCACATAATGCTGAAATGCAATAGAAAATTTGATGAAAATAATTTTAAAAAAATAAACATATTTAAAAATATCTAATTAGTTTTTCAGTCTAAAAATTAAAATATCTAGTATCTCTTTCTAAATCATCTTAAAAAGTAAAAGCAACACTTAATTTTGGGGTTCTATTTAGCAAGCATTACCTACTAGTTTGATTTGTTTACCACCCATTCATGATGAAAAAAAAACACGTTAATTTAGAAAACGAAACAGATAAATAGCCAGCTGTTTATGAAAGGAAAAATCTACAATGTAGTTTTTCTTTATTTTAAATAGAATAAAATAAATGCAATGTTATTAAAATATAACAATTTTACTTACATACATTTGACTCTTCATTATCTATTTAAATTCGGCTCCACACATGCACAGTCACGGTTGAAGGTGAAAAGATGCAAGGAAACGTAAGCTTGTAGTTATAATTCTCAGAACGAAATCGGCGCAAATAAGGGTATACAATACGTCAGTGTTATTACAAGAATATATTAAATCGTCTTTGGCACTTCAGTTCTATTGACCATAGTTACAAATTCTACTGTGAATCATGCATCTTGCTTCTACCTTCAAAGACTTTCAAATAAGATCCAAAAATTTGAATGGATGAATAAACCTAAGACACTTTTTAGGGGACAGCGATTAAGGTACTATAAATAATAAGTTACAGTTGCTTGAACGATCAAAGAAGTAATAATTTTATTGATATTTTTTCCTGACGGTGCATATAATAATTGAAAAGAAAATAGTCGGCTTTCAATGAACGTACTCCAAATAAGTATAAAACATGATTTTAAAAAAATCTTTAATAATTTCAATATTTTAAAAAGCATTTTATGAAATATTTATGGTTGACGAATGTAAAATGGGTAAGAAATTAAATTCTAGGCATTAACAGAAAATTACATAGTACATTTGATTTGCATCGACTTAAAAATAAAAATTCTGAAAATAGAAGTTATGTATTATAAAAATCAAATTATAATAAAAAGAAAAGCTTTTGGGAAAGTTCAGAGGAATTTAAAAATCACCATTGAGCTATTATTCTACACTTTTCTTTTTTTCCATTGAGTATTAAAGGAAAAATTCTTGAGAAATCATTAAATTTTGCTTTTAAAAAATAGAATATAATAATAAGCATCTCGGAGAAGTTATAAATTACTCAGTGCAAAATTTAACTTTATATCCAACGACCTTCTCGTTTCAGTATTACAATGAATATGGTTTATGCAATTTAAGAAGGATTAACTCGGATTCAGTCTACAGAATACATTTCCCCCAAAATTAAAATAAGATAATTTCCCAGATAGCACGTACATTTGCAGCAAGTTTGATTTTTACTTCACATTATCTTGTCATGGCAAATTTAACGCGTCGATGTTGTAGCGCAAAGTAACGAGGCAGAATCGCCACCCTCGCTTGCAAAACAAGTTTTCTGACAGCACAGTTAGAGATAATATTTGTCTCTGTTTTAAAAAAAAAACATCCAATTTTTAATAGCATCTCGCCCTTCTTTTTATTAATTCAATAAATCAATGATAATTTGGGAAAAACTAACATTTTTATTAAAAAAATTGAAACATTTTCCATCTTTTTACTAAATATAAAACTCGCACGTTAAAAAAACTATATCGCCTTTTTCTTAATGTTGAAATTTTAAAGTTTATAAACAAAATTAAACCTAAAAAACAGTCAATGTTTGTCCAAAAATAATAATTTACATTCTGTTCCATTTTAAAAGTAATTACTTTTGAACTCTAATTCCATAATTTATTCTACTAGCAAAACGCAGTTATTAGCGAAAATCGCTCTCTCTCTCTCTCTTTGACTTCAAATCATATTCTCAACTTAAAATTTAAAAAATGAATGAAATCAAGAAAACAGTTTAAAATAAATCGTATAGATGAACGATCTATTAGCGCAATCTATCTTCTCCTCTCATAGTCTAGCTGACCGAGTAGTTAGAGCGACAGGTTTAGGAAGCGGTAGGTCGTGGGTTCTAATCCTAGGAGTGTGTTCAAACTATGTTTTTGCTGTAGTTTGCAATGAGTTTGACGCCGCAAGCTTGTGACAAATTTGACGCGTGGTGACTATCTCGTTTGCGTCCACTTGTTTCAACCTTGCCGCAAGCTTGCAGATTTGCAGAGCAAGATTGCTGCAAACTAGAATTGCTATCTGGGTTGCTTTAAAATAATCAGTCGACAATAAATGTTCTTTAAAACTAATTTTTACAATTAATTCTTTTTAATAACTTTTCCATTTTACGAATTATGAGCTTCTTCAGAAGCATATTCCATCCATCTTCAATTTTTCAAAAAATCTACAGCCTTTTCGGAAAGTGAATTTTATAGTCAATCCACCGATCTTCAGATCTTTCGTCACACTAGAAATGACTACAGCGGTCGATTGGTAGCCTTAATTTTCGATCGGTGGAACGAGTCTATTCCACTAAAAGTGAATAGTATATGTGAAACTGGAACTTGCAATTCCCAATAGCCTCGGAGTTCTGTGAGGGGTTGCAACCAACAAACTGTGGTGAAATTTAAAACAACATTGTCGTTCTAACAAACCGGAATAGAAACTACTGACGCTATTTTTTTTCTCAGTTTTTGAACGAAATATTTCTCCTAGGCACAAAGACAGGAGTCTTTTAATTGGAGAAAATTACTCTACCGCTATCTCAACTAGATGTCCATCCTTGTATTCCCCAACAGAAGATTTCATTCATTGTATTACGGTGCAGGGAACAATGAAAACTGGAGATAATGTAGAAAAGGGCGGAGAACACGAAGGGGAAAAAAGTAGCATGAGTGTAAGAAAAGCACTCCGCAGACCCCACCCACTGCGTCTTCTCAGTGGAGCTTGATTCCTTTTTGGAGTCGAGACCGTGAAAAGCTCTCTCTGGCAGCAAAATAAAATAGATAGAAACGAAAATATATAAATATACAGGGAAAAAAGGAGACCGATAACTATCTTCTCGGCACACGCAATTCATTCACCGGATGTTGGCGGCACGCGAACAATTAGGGTTGCCGATTCTTTGAAAACGTTTCGGACGTGCTAATTGGCCGTGATTGGATTGAATTCAGAGTAAGGCAAGCCTATCATCTAGTTGGCGTTTGCGATCAAAATAAAAGCCAAATCAAGCCTCAAATTCCTGCCTTGGTTTTGCAGACTGCAAGATTCATAGAATAACCTCACAAACATCTAACTGTCTTAGATTTTATTTGTTTGGTTTAAGTCCCGTTTTGAAGTTACACCATAGGGGCATGGATCTCGTGATTACAAGCAGTTTCAGATGATCCGAGTCAGACAGCACTCCATGCTCTATTCTTCCAAATGCCTTCAAAAATGGAAGGAAATCACCAACCTTATTCCCTCCGGAATTCGGGATTAGAATCGTCACTTACTTAATCAGGAAGGCTATTCGTCATTACATTCTACTTATTCATTCATTTCTGCTTAAAACATGATGGCATATAATATAACAGGATAACTTATGTTTTGTTACTTTTCCAACATGAAGGAAAATAAAATGTTCCAATGATACAAGAAATGACGAGTCTAAAAGTCATGCATGAAATTTGCAGGTGCAAAAGAAAGATATTCTGAAACAAAATGCTTAAATTAATGTTTTTAAATTGGTGAAGCTAGGAAAATTAATGAAACCAGCCGAAATAGTTAAAAAGATGGGATACATTATATAAAATTTTATAATTAATGTGAAAGTAAAATTTAAAGATAATAGCTGAAAAAAACTTTTTAAACATTTATAATTCCAAACTGAAACACGCAAGACGGTCACAATTCATAGATGAGGTTACTTTTTAGTTTGCTCATTACACTCTGTATCATGTGTGGGTGGTTTCCGATCATTAACGATGATCAACTGGCTACACTGCCATGATCCACTAAAAATACCCAAGTACACTAAAACTGTAACCACTGTTAGCAACAACATCCAATAGATACGCTTGGTGGATTAGGTGAATCCATTTCATGTTGTTTTATTTTGCTTTTAACGTATTTCAATTTGAATATATCTTGCAGAATACTCAGCTACATTCTCATTAGGACTAATTGATATAAAGGGAAAATTATCAGAAGAGGACGAACATAGCATAGAAAAGATTTTGTATCCCCGAGATACATTGCGACTATTTAAGGATGAAAATGATTGAGAGTAATGGAAGGCTAAAGGGGAATATTATAGTTGCACATATAATCTTAGAACATCCTATAAATTCCATCTTGGTAGATGGAAGATTCACGATGCAATTTTCGATTCGTCACTGAGGAACTTGAGATGAATAAAACTGGGAGGCAAAATAACCATGTTCCGTTTCGCCTATTAAAAAATATAAAAATGCATTCAACTGAATGCTACCGAAAAGTTGTTTGGGACTCACC
Source organism: Araneus ventricosus (assembly GCA_013235015.1). Classification (NCBI taxonomy): domain Eukaryota; kingdom Metazoa; phylum Arthropoda; class Arachnida; order Araneae; family Araneidae; genus Araneus; species Araneus ventricosus. The sequence goes on along the minus strand of BGPR01000713.1, from coordinate 319,536 downwards.
TTTGTTGCAGTAGTCATTGTCATCTCCCCATCCTGGCAAGCATATTTTGGTCCCGTTTTCCGAACAGTAGAAATGGCCAAAGCGATCGTCTCGATCTCGACATAAGGTTTCGCAAGCTTCCCCATAGTAGTGCGGTTTGCAGAACACTCTGTACTTGATTCGGAGAGTGGTCCTGTTGGTGAAGAGGAAATCCGCTGTCCACTCCGTGTTGATGGTCAGATTCCTCTTGGCGGAGAATCTCTCCACAAGGTTTCTGCTTTTATCTGAGGAAGAGATAATGCACGGCAAAATAAATAAGTGATATTGTTTGTCTACTACGAGAACTGACACAGAGCTTGCGTTGCGGCTGTCTTTATAGAAACAAGCGATGTTCCGTTTCAAATAAGGTGGAGTTGTAGAAGCATCATTGGTCACGAAATGAGAATATGATGAATGGTTTTTCTGGCGCAAAAGTCATTTTTGGCCACAAATGATGAATGTTTTTTTTTTTCTCACTAATGTCTGTGGAAAACAGCCTTAGGTCATAATAGCCTCATGATTAAGAGTATACAGAACGCTGTGTCAATTTTCATCATAAATGCATAATTCTGGCGAAAAACCAAATGAACGCTTGCTGTCATTAGCTTTCAAAAAACATTTGCATTTTTAGGATTAGAATTGTTGAAAACGGAACATATTTTGCCACTAAATTTACGGAGATCATTCAAAATTTGGAAATAAGTTAAAGAGAAAATTATCAAATTAAACTTGCAAGTAAAATCGTCTGCGTATAAATTACTTTCGTAGTGATTTCCTATTTAAATGAATATCAGTTTAACTAATGCATATGTATGCTGCAAATGTTACATCAGAAAATTCTACTTTCAGAAAAATTGCAAATAATTCGCGATAACTCCGTTAGCCATGTTCAGTAGAAATTTAAATTAATTTGAATTTTTATATTATCTTCTTTACGTCAAGATTTTTTTTAAAAAATGAAATATTTAAACATATATGTTTTACACATGAAATGTAATATGAATTGGTAAAATTTTTTCTTTTTTACGTATAAAAGAATTGAAAATTTAATGCAAATATTTTGAAAAACTGTGTTAACTTAAACATCCCAAAACAGAGGAAATATAATTTGCTTAACAAGATTTATAACAACGCCATTTGTATTCCAAAATAAAATCAATTTGTTAAAATTTTCTATAGACATGGAAAGTTACTTAAAAAAATATTATAATTTCATTGCTTTTTTATTGCATACGAAAATTATACGAAATTTTCAAAATTAATTATATTCCACATTCCGTAACGTAAAAACATTTAAGACAATCCACTGAATTTTAAAAAAATTTTGGAGAGTTTTTTTTATAGTATTTCTTTGCTAATTACTACCAGAATCAATTTGAAAGTTATAGAAAACTAATATGTCATTACTATAACTAAAGCAATACAATTATTCTTAAAAAATAAATTGGAATCAATTCACGTGACGTCACATTCACGTGACAAACGCAATTGGGCATGCTTTTAACATCTAGCTCCAATTATGATTGTGACATCACATCGTTTATCCGCCAGCAAAATATGCAATAGCTTTCGAAATGTCCTTTTCAACGTATTTAATGCGAGCATGTGTTAACTCCGCTGTCAGTTAAACGCATACAGATACTTCAAAGAATATTTAAAATAAGTATTTATACGTTATATTTAAAAGAGAAACTGATTTTTCAAAAAAAAAAAAATCTAAACATTCAACTGCAAAATGGAAATTCTAAAATATTATCATTCTTATAATGAAAAAAATAATTTGGTGACCGAAACAAAACACATTTGTTATTTCCTATGTTTTTTTAGTTTTCACAAAATTTTATTTAGTAGAAAACCGAAAGATAAAGGACGGAAAGGTTAAAGTGTAAATTTATAAAGACATTTCAGTATTTCCAAATGAAATCAATAAATTCCATTCTCATACTTTCGAACAGGAGTTGCACTTATCTTTCCGAAATAATACAGACCATGGTTTCAGAGGCAACAACACTCTTTTTTTCTGAATAATATAAGTGTCTTATTTTTCTCCTAGATTGCTACTTTTATTTATTTGTTTTCCTTTGAAGAGAAAATAGCGTTAAAGAAAAGCAACGGAATGTAACGCTACACGAGCAAGAAAAACTTTGAGCCGTTGTGTATGAGAACGAAGATTGTTCCCATCATTCATCTCTAACCAGTTTTGGAGAAAAGGAACTTGAATAGTATTATTTTTAGAGGAATTTTCAAGCAAAAGTTGTCTCCGTTCTTTAATACTAAAATTATTATTTAGAAAATAGTAAATAATTATAAGAAACAGATTTTACTTTATCTTAGAATTGGTATTTGTTAGCTTTTTTTTTGCAAGAAGTTGAAAAAAAATATATCAGAATAAATTTATATTCGTGAAAAAAATCAGGATTATCATGATTTAAGCTATACCAATTTGAAAATGAACAATATGAAAAGGGAGAGATCTTATAAAAAATTATTTTAAAAATAGATAATTGAAAATAGACGTTTAAAATAAAACCAGATCTCGAAATGATTTAAGAACACTCAAATCTTTGCAATTTATATATTCAATAAACTAATTGTATAATTTCATAACACTGCTGGAAGAATCATAAAGAGAGGTCTTCGGGAAGCGTTGATTTCTTTTCTCTCTAAACAGATTTTGCGATTCAAGCAATTTTCTAAATCCACGCGGGGAATCAATTTGGATTCTGCATTTTACATAGACTGTCCAAAAACACCATCGGCGCTCGCTCGAACAACACGGTCTGGACACCCGACAGCCATATAAGCATGCAGTTCAACTCATTAACTAAGGACCGAGACGATTGCCAGGTAATTTAGGCAACAGAGAGAAGATGGAAGCAAGTGCAGAAATTTCATCAGTTTGTTTGTCCACACCATAACACCACTGATTATAACAATTATTCGATATCGTTGTCAACGGCATTGCATTTCTGCTCCTCCTCTCTCCAAGCACCGGCCATAAGCACAGACACTTGCCAGTTGGTCAACACGGTCTTTCTAAATCAGCCGGCATTGGCTGAAGGAGCAGATATGTAATGATAGCGAACAAATGTTGAAAATTTACTCTTCAAATTAATCTGGATGGCGAAATTTCTGTTTTTATTTCAAACTTCTCTATTCGCCTAGCTTCCTTTACCTGAACTTTCTGGCAGCCGCTCTATGGTAGCTAATGAGCGAATGGCCGGCGGACTCAGTGGCGTGGCTAGGGGGTTAGGGGAGAGAAAGGGGTGTGCAGATACCTATCTGCACTACAGTGCAGTGGAGTGGAGTTGTAGCGCGCTTAAGCTCAGTTAATACATGGGAAAAATTAATAAATTAAATTATATTTCAGGATCGAGTTAGGCATATTTAAATTTAAAAAAAGAAAACGTTTAGAATCACAAACATCAAACTTGATTCATCCGTATCGTTTTTTTAACAACTCTTTTTGTTGCCATTTTTGGAAACTAAATTTTGCGACAACAAAGATAATATTATACGTAGAGAGAGCTGCTTCAGAGTCAAGTCAATTTACGTCACTCGACAGTCACGCCATAAATGCCACTGCATGTCATATAACATCACATTGCCTTTCTAATCGCTTCGACGCGAAATCCTTGTCCCTCTTGGAAGATGCCAATTGAGTTTCAAAATTACGTTGGTATGGCACAGTTCATACATAAAACTAGTGGCTTAAAGAAGGTGGGGGGGGGAAGGAGGCATACAGCCTCTAATGCCATGGAGACAAAACTTCAGTAAATTTGTATTACTTTTATGAAATATGAAGAGAAGGCTACAAAGTAATACAATACCTCAGGCACTATTTACAATTGCTAATCAGCGATGATGACTAAGGACGAAAAATATTATACCCTGGGCGCTACTTACCCTTGCGACGCTACTGAATGAGCTGCATGCCTACATCGTTGTCGGATTGCTCTATAGCGTTGTTTTTGCATCTTTACTTGTTTTCGGTAGAGTCTTGGCGACGGATTTTGTTGTAAAGTAAAAATTAAACAAAAAAAGGGATTATACTATACATCTTCCATAAAGTTAAAGAAACTGCGCCCTCATGAACAAATGACAGCAAACTTCAAACGAGGACAGTGTAGATTTTTATACCTACGCTATCTACCCGCCTCAGAAACATAGATGTACAAAACTGCGCAGGCCTGGTTAGAGCACTTTTGTCATTTGTTCACGAAAGAGATACTTCGGCAAATTTCTACAGTTTATCTGAAAATTTTACGAAGTCAAAGACAAAACAGGTTGATAGTATGTAGGAAGGTATTAAAGGTCGTTCTACAAATGGAACGCATAATACATGTTTTCATGAGTCTTAGTGCTCCAATACATTAACCTTGGAACGGTAACGTTACTTCGCATTTTTAATGGGAAAAGGAGTCATTCCAGTGCTAAACGGCTTTCGTTTTATATATAGATTTTAATATTACAGAACAGCAATTATAGAGGTTTAATACAAAATTTTGTCTATATATATCGGATGGTTTTAAGTACATCCGAGTTATATTCAGGGCTATTTAGCTGGGTGCGATAATATACCCAATAGCCTCATGCTGCTAACTCGAGATTTTGACTAGAGAATATTTCTAATAAATGCTTATATATGAAGAATTTGCATGCGAGAAAGTAAAAATAGATTATTGTAATAGTCAACAAATTCGACCTCGATATTTTGATTAACTTCCACGTTCTAGACCTCCCTCGATCCGAAATTTTTTTTTGGAATTATGTGCGTCTGTGGTAACAATGTAAAAATGCAGCAAGTTAGAAGAAAGAAAAGTATGCGGTCTTTACAGCCGGATTGTAGATGTGAATAAAATTTTGGACGAAATAAGCCAAAGAGAAGTCTGTCTCTCTGTCCGTTCGTGTGTATATGTTGGACCTGTGTTTGGACCCAATAGGTCAAAAGGAAGAATCCAAAATGCATATTCGGTTTCCTTTACAATATTACGAAGCTGAACGCAGAACGTCCCATAATGTGCAAAAATAGGAGAAAGTATGGGGGAGAGTACTTCAGCTAATTTAGACCTGTTATATATTGATCTGAACTACGGAGGGTTACAGGTAGTCGAGTTGGGCATAATCAATTGAAATGAGCGGATAATCAACTCCCAAGCCACCTTACGAACATAGAGATTGAAGTTCTAGTGGCAGATCTCCTGAACCGCTCGAGATCGCGCAGATGTGTCACACGACCAGAGAAGTGATGGCTCATTGGTCAAGAGAGCCTCCAAAAGGAAAGAAGACGTGACAGAAATTAAAGAAATTGACCGTCACGAAAGGGATTCTGTCGTCGGGCACGATCCTATCGAACTTCAGAGAAATTTTCCTCTCCCGCAACAATAGGGGTTCCGGTTCACAGATTTGAAAAGAATGGGTCATTTTTTCCTGCTTTTTTTTTTATTCGGCAGTTGCCCACTCCCTACGCAATCCTATTCTTCATCAGATTTTCACAGGAGCCACCTTTAAAGGGGTGAGATGTCGCGACACATCCTCAGTCTTGACCATTCCCCTTTATCCAGTATCGACGAACTTTGGACATTTTCTAGGATCGGGTGAATGACAGGGTAGAAGATGAGCAAAATGCCCAGAACGGATGTTCCGAGGTGAAACTCCGGGGTGACGGAGTTCAGCAGCATTACACGACAAAAGAATTCGGTATTAAGTGGGAGTGAAGGGATATACTACTTAATGCTGTTTATTCCAATTTAACGGAAGCAGGGATTTAAGTTTCAATCTTATGAAAAATTGTGATATACGAGTGCGATAAATTGTTTTCAAGCTAAAGGATATAGTTGAATCCTTATTTCTGATCTATTCATAAATCGATGCTTTTGCTTTTCCGTATACGAAGTATACAAAGAGAAAGTATTGTAATCCTCAAAAAATTAGACCTCAAGATTTTGATGAATCCTCACGATTCACACCTCCCTGAAAAAAAAAGTTTGGAAATGTGTCTGTGCGAACACGATAGCTCAAAAACTGCAACAAACTGGACAGCTGAAATTTGGCAAGTGGTCTTAACACCAAAATTGTTGATCAATGTCAAACTTTGGTCCACGGATAGGGAGAACCGTGTAGTATGGGAATACAGCAGAACCCCGCTAATCCGAAATTCCGGTTAATCCGAACCGATTTTATTTTCGAAAATTATATGTAATTGAAAAGATTACCTGAAAAGATTTAAATATACATGCTAAAATCAAAAAAGTGCCTTTTCAGCACGCATAATTTTGTATACATTGAAGAAACTAATGCAATTCGCCGTAAGATAAGGTCACTTCATACAGGAGCACATCCATTATTCTATTGAAAAAAGGAGACATATTCTCTTTCTATTGCTTTTGAATACAAGAATTCAAGAGATAGTAGTACCGAGTATTTATAACTTACATTTTTTTTTTAGCACACATCTTTTTCTTTTCTATTTTTATCGGAATTTCGGGTAATCCGAATTTTTTGTAATCCGAATAGGCACCGGTCCCAATTAGTTCGGATTAGCGGGGTTCTACTGCACAATAATTTAATTACACAAGGACCTAGGCCAGAGGCTCCCAACCTGTGGTATGCGAAGGACTAGTTGGAGGCACGCGAAATCAAAGTCGGTAATGGGGAAACAAGAAAACACAAGGAATTAAAAAAGCTATAGAATTTTGTTTCCCCAAGTGAATACTTGTTATTTAATAACTATACCACTTGAAAAGTTAATTACTACAGAGTGTAATTTTTAGTCATCCTTATAAGTTAAGGCGAAATTATTACAATAATAATTTTATTTGTTTTGGCGTTGAACTAATACTATTGTAAAAATGCAATAAAATGTAAAATCAAAAATAAGTCCAGCAAAATATTAATAATCCAAGTCATTCGAATCTTAAGCTAATCTAAACCCTTAACATTATTGATAAATACTTCTTTGCATGCACGGGTGGTTGATGGGGGGATAGGATATAACAGTAGGCGGGGGGGGGGGGCCCGAGTTAGTATAAAGATTAATCAAGGGGAACGCGAGGGAATCAAGGTTGGGAACCTCTGAACTAGATAAATGAAATTTCATATGTGATGTTGGCATCAAACATGTAGCTCTATAAAATTTTGGGCTAAGTCAGTCAAAGGTCCAGAATGCATGCTCAATTCTCTTCAGTAAAAGACGACTAAACAGGAAACTAGTTATATTGCGGAAGTGTACAAGAAAGTTGAAGAGAAGAACACTCCAGCTGGTTTCACAGAAATTGAACGATAAAATTATAAAGAATTAGGTGGTTTTAAATTATTTAAACTTATTACCACTTATAGTATATTTGCATATTAATTTATGCGCAAATATAGCATGTTACATAAGTTATGTGCCCCATATCCTATCAGGCTTTAAAGTTCTGAAGTATCATGACAAAATGTGGACACTTACTAAAAGATGCTTATAATCTTTTCCTAATTTGACTTAGTTTATTGCTAATTTTGCAACGAAACGATAAATTAACGCATTGTGTGCGGGATACGAATTAGATGCTAGCTAAAAAAAAAGTAACTGTGCTCGCTCTAAACAATGTATCAATCAATAATAAAAGAAAAAGTGAACGTATTCTGCAAACATCTTAACATTCCCAACTAAACTGGTACTTAATTCAAATTCTTGAATTAAAATTTTGCTGTTGCTTAATTTGAGAAAAACGTCGTTCTACGTTTCCCGCTTCCAAAGTGTTAAGACGAAAACAGTACACTGCAAAACTGTTAAACATAATGAAAGAAAAGCAAAATATGTTTATCTTTCTCCCATTTCGATGGGTTTCTATCACCGTATAAAATGTATCTTTTATATTTCAATTTTATAAAAAAATTATCCACAGGCTTCGCTCTTTTGAGTTTGGTTATGACTATATGTAATGACTTACTTTTTCAGAATTAAATTAGATCCAGTTTCTTCTGAAAAGAAAGAAAATTTGTCATTCCTAGAATTGGGCAAGGACTAATTACGAATTGTAGGTGTGAAAACAGCCACAATAGCGTGCGAAGCTCTTGTGAAACAAAATTATATATTTTTTCTTTCTATCCTACTTATAAATCCATTTCGTTCCAAACACAATGGAATACTTCGACTTAAAAGATTAAAAAACTATATAACGAAATCATTTGTAGCAATTTAAATGTGTTAAATGAAACCTGACAATATTAATTATTACTAAAGAATCTAATTACTAGGTCGATGTTTTAATTTCAGAGATATGAAACTATAAAGGAATTGTCATAAAAATGAGTACGAGGGAATTGCTAAGGACTATTTAATTACGGAAAAATAAGAAGCACTTTCTCGATCAAGGGCAGGACAAAGGCGTGGTCAATAAGGCACTTGCCTCGAGTAAATAATCGGAAAGAGAATAAAATATAACCGCCTTTACGGTAAAAAATATCGATAGCCTATTTGGTAACTCAACAACTGAATGATCTATAGAGATAATTTTAAGTATTTGATCTTTAAACCCCAATTGTAAATTATGTCAAATTTTGGACCAATTCCGTCAATGTCCGTGTGTAAATGAACACAATAATTTAAAAACTCAAAGTGCTCTTTGCGTTTTTAAATTATTGTGAAATAATGGAATTTTAATATGCGGTCTGCACAACTGTAGATCAGAATCAAATTTTGGGTCAAATCGATCAAGGGAAGAGGAACTGTTCCAGGTTGCATACTCGATTCTCTTCACTATATGACGAAGCTAAACACAAAAACGAACATGCCGTAGAATGATACGAGAAAATCGGTGGGCGAATACTCCCCACTGGTTTATACTGGGAGGCGCAATTTTTTCTCTGCCGCATTTGAAAATATGTTTAGGCACGGATGTGCTTATGAATTCTCATTGCATCTTACTGAGGCTTTCGCTAGATGATTTTTCAAGTGAAATAGATTTCGATGCTAGAAAGCTAAAATTTATTTGTATACTACTTTTCAGCTATACCATTACACTCTTTGATAAATCCAAACACCATCGAGTTTGATTAATAAAGCACAGGGAATGAAATTGCTTACATGCCAGGAATTAGTCGTTTATTTACTCAGTGACATTATTAGATTACTATGGGCTATTCTGTAGATCATTGATTATAATGATATAACAAAGGCCTAACGGTCTGTAGATTCCGAAATTCCCTCTATAAAGTGAAGATTTCAGATCAGATCGTATAGAGTAACTGCTCCAAACGAACTGTTAACAAGTCGACCCTCTAAATCCTGTTGGACACGCTGTCCTGCTCACGTGAAGAAGAGCGTTCTGTGGTCTGCCCTCGGAACGGATCCGAAAACGACTCCGTGAGAGAGCAGCAGAATATCTCAATCATTTGATCAGAGAGCAATTATTTCTGAGAAGAGAGAGTGAGTGGTCACCTCGATTGTTTTGCAAGGGCGGGGTGAGCGATCAAGGATGGAGGGTCGTTCCCTTCGAGTCAAAGGTTCTTTGACCGCACGAACAATATGAGCACTCGGGTATTGTCCACTGTTCTTTTTCCTCTTATTAGACAATTTTGTTATTGGAAAGAGAGAACTACAAGATGTCTCCATTCTTTTGAAAAATGTTTCGTCAAATTATACAATAGACCTGTGCCGGTCTTAAGATAGTTGGTCCAACATTTTTATAGGGCCGCATAGCATTAATTTTACATAGACAAGTTATATTTGCTAACCATGCTAATTTTATATACTCACTCATCATTGAATCACTTAAAATTCATGCAATAGCCAAGCAGCCATTTAAGTATTTTATTTTACAGTATATATCCGATATGCAGTTAACGCTAGGTTTATGGAGATTTCTTCTACACCTATCTCTACGGACATGCCTCAATTTGAAGCATGTACAAAAATACAAATTTTGTAAATAAAACAGAAAAATTGTTATTCATATAAAAAATGAGTCAATTAAAAGGGGGGTTGGTATTTTATTTTCGCGTATCGCTTTTTCGAATTGGGTATGGCTGATGCAATCCAGCTGTATGTATACTGTCTTCCACGTTTGTAGTCGGGTTCAAACTGGAGGCTACATTGCGCCAGAGCTATGTAAATGATTGGTGCTTGATCTGGCATAAATACGTATAATTAGAACGATAATCCTGTTATAACCACCGCAGATTTTAAACTTTGAAGTATTTATGCTGCATAAAGACTGCGTCAAATTGACGAGTAACCGTCGAGTTAGGTATACCACATAAAAAACATTCGAGATTAGAAAACATAGGCGATGATGAATTTGAAAAAAATATTCGTCTCATCAAACGGATAAAAGTCAGCATAAGTGATAAAGGTAAAATATAACCGACATCTGTGTTTTCTCTAAAAAAAAAACTCAAATTGCGTCACCGTAGAGTTAAATAACGTATGATTCTCATTTAAAAATGTAATAATGAAGGCATTTTTAAATATGTCTTAACACTGGAAATTCCTTAATTGAAAAAGTATATAAACAGGAGGAAATTTTCAAAATAACCAATTGCTAGGCTGAAAGATTGCTGTGTTTTCTACTGCTATTTAATAAATAGCTTTATCAAATTTTTAAGAATAGGATTCTCCAGTACTGTCGTACAAAACAAATTCATGATTCATTTTACCTCCAATGCATAAAGTTAATTTGAAAAAAATCATTATCACCAATAAAAGATTTTTCCATTTTCATTCAAATTTTCATTGCTCCATCGATTTCATTTCATTTCTAGTTTTTGAACACTACTCACATTTCCCCAAACAAAACCATAGAAATATCCATCAGACTTTCGAATATTTATTCCCAGAGCGCCTCCTCTGATAGAGAGAGAAGGTTAACTTTTTCTCACGTTATCAACTTCGAGGTAAGTCTTCATTAGGACCAGTGAGTTGCCTACCAAGTGAGTTGAGAACCGGGTTTGGTCCGAGGGAAAATACTGCAACACAATCGAATGCACACATTAGTGCCATTCTTTGATTTTTCTTCTGCGATATTGTTTAACTCTAATGCAACAAAGTCTTAATCTCAGACGAACCTGTTTGCGGATTGGCGGTTGATGTTAACGATTTTAGTCTATTTCATGAATAGCTGTTTGGTATAGGATGGACTATTGCAGATGTTCTTGAACTTATTCCACTTGAAATTTCAAATGAAATTTCCGTGGTCTTATTTTTGTTCTTGCAATTTTCAAGCGACCCCAACTGATTTTATATATAGCGAAAACAAATAACTCAACTGATGTTTAAAGAGAAAATTATACTTTTGAAAAATTTCAATAAAACGATTGAAATCAAGCCGTCTCTTACGAGCTGAAGAATCTCGGAAAAAACACAGGATTTCCAAATTTTCCAAACCCTAAAAAAAATTCTAAACGACCCTATTTGGGATCGGGAAGCATTTGTTACTGAAATCCTGATTTATGTGAATAGTAGTCAGATTCATTGCATCTCACGTTATTTCCAGGATTATTTATAAAAGCTGCTTACTAATTATGGACAAATTATTTTTGAAAAGCAAAGTTATTATGTAAAAATACCAGTAAAACTATTTTAAACTTCGTACTGGGAAAAAAAAAATCTTGTTTGATGATCTTGTCTAATATCTTATTGAATTCTTCGCATTTCAGATCAAGTCATACGTAATTGATGATATTTTTCTAGAATTATAATTCTGTTCATTCTAGATGTCATTCTTTTATGGATAAAAGTTCTATTTTGCACAAAATTTAGAATTCCATTTTCGTGGATTTATGATCTTTACATTTCATGCCTATCTAAACTTGATAGAAATGCAAAATCTTAAATAAAAAAACACGTTCTATAGAATAAACCATGCATGCAGTTATTTTATTAGCTCTCTGAAATCGAAACTGAAATTTTGTGAAATTTCAAATCAAGTCAAAGCGTTAAAATCGTATACAATTTTCATTAACTTAAATTACCGGATTAATTAAAATCAGTATTTTAAAGTCTAAGACACACACAGCTAACAATGACAACTTGAGAAACTGTCATTTTTTTACGATTTCAAAAATGTACTTTCTTGTGGAATACTCCAAAATACATATTTTGACATAAGAAGTTTTCATAAAATATAGCCAAAAAATATGTTGTGTTGCATTTACCAAAATTAATGACAGCAACAAAATAACTGTTGCTCATAGGTTCGATTTTTTCATTAAAGACAAATTTGTGTATAGTTTGGAGTAGAGAACAATAAACTCATAAAATGATTTTTTCCGTACATTGCTTTCAATCGTGTATGCAAGAATAATGGTTTCGGGGTGTTTGAAATGTCTAATGAATATTCTTTCTAAGAGCCTTACGACAATGGTCTTAAGGACAAACTCATAAATGAAACTGTCTGAAAATAAATATTATAATGAATGATAACCAGACAATATCATTTGATGATATAAGAAACTAATATTGGAGAGTTGATTGGTTATCGGTTGAAGCGTAGTTTTGTTTTAAAGAAAGCAGCATCAGAGTATTTTTCAAGGATTTTATGCAACTTACAACTGTAATTATGTTCACAGTTTATCAAAACCATTTGGTGTCCTCATCTGTCTTCTGGAATTGCCCCAATTCACTTTCCTAATTATGACATTGATCAGTGTAGACAAGTAATAAAATGTATTTTTTTTATCGCACACGGAAAACAATCTCAGAAGATAATTTTTTTTGTTTACCAGAATGACAGTTATTTGATTGAGAGCGATAAGAATAATGCCTATATGAATCTATTCTACCTGATAAAAATTACGTCGTATTCTAATTTTTTATTGTGTTCTTCGCGTTGTTTTCCTTAGAAAATCCAGCCTAATTCAAGAAATTTTTTTGAAAGATTTTATTTCTAGACGATGAGTTTCTTATTGTTCTCTCCCTGAACCTAGCTTTATTCATTAGTGCCGAGTATTTAAATCTATGCTCCGATGATTCCAAATCACTTCGATTGTGTTCCTCGCAATGGCACCAAGAGAAATCCTATTGATCATCCCACAGGCCACGTGCCACGCAGTTTCCTCTGGAGTCATTCCATTCTTCCACAAAAAACACACACCATCTTTGGTGGTAGCAACGCCTTCTGTATCGCATCATCAGATCTGTTCGCGCCAGGAGTAACAAGCCATTCCAGACCTCCACTCCTTTGTTTCCGTCATTATCAGCTTTTCTGCACCATGGAGAACAAAAGGAGCGGAAAAATTCACGAAAACAATGCTGAAAAAATTAAACAGATCCCAAGTTCGGCACCTTTGACACCTTGTCGGGGTTAGGGGTCGGTAACAGATCAAGAACAATGGGTGCTGTCTTGGAAGACAATGGTCCAAACTTCTGGAAAGTCATAATGACCAAAATGTGTAGTTTTCGTGCTCCCTTGGTTTGCTTAGTGAGGAATAAGTAGTTTCCGTGTACAAAAGGATATCACAGGATGTGTTTATCATAACTTTTCGGGCACAGTGTGCATATATTTCACGAAACGAAGCACATAAAGGCGGTTTTAAATCCCGCCGTCTCTCAGGTTTCTGGGAGTACATTTCGATTAAAACTTATGTCATCCTGAACAATGGCCGGCAATAAGTTCTTAATCTGAAGCTGGACAAGAAACTAAAATGAGTTCTTTTTTTTTGTCCATTTCTTTATCTGAAGCATGAGACAATGCTCTGCTCGTAATTTTCTGTTATCCGTTTTTCAGAGGCGGTATCAAGATTGCTAGGAATATTAATTATTTGGAATTCCGAGCACGATGTTCGAATGACGTCAGTTCGGTTGGACAAAATAATACTCATTTAAAAAATATTTTCAAGTAACTAATCTTTTTAAAAGTTAAAACAGAAGTTTTACTATTTATTTCAAGTGCCGGAAAACTTAACCAACATTGAAATAGTTTACGCTACGAGTTAAAGAGGCTTCAAATATCTGCTCAAAGTCACAATACACTTTAATTTATTTTATGAAATTTGGGGTCTTGATTCGCTTAAGCTTGAACTTTAATTTTTGAATGTTTACATTAAATAATATATTGCATTATTGAAAGAAATCTCTTCTCTATGAAAATTTCTACGACACTGTGAAGCAATTTTATAATACACACAGTTAGAGAAATTATTAAAAAAAATTGTGGAATTTACGTTAGTCAGCTTAACTCCCATTTTGTGGCATAAGAAAAAGTTATTTTAAAAGAATTTTTCTCCATCTTTTGTACATTTATTTTATAAGAGACTCTGACAAAAACACAATGCAGAGCGATTATATGTTTATGGAATTCTACATTTTTATTGTTAATTAACGCTGTTAATTATCACAGTTTGGCTCATTACTTATTAAAATATTGTCAAGCAGAGTTTAAAATCTCAAATATACAAGCATTTTCACTTATTGAAAAATTTCATATTTAGAATTTTATAGTTTATTATAACATTTATATAGTAATAATATACTGATAATTGTTTAGAATTTTATAGTTTATTATAACATTACTTATATTATAGTTTATGACACTGCATATTATTCTATATATTTTAATTTTGTTATCAGGTTACTATTCTGAATTGCTATTAAAATCAACAGCGCGCGCATACTTTATGCGTTGTTTAAGTTTCTTTCAATTCAGGTATTTCATAGAATTCAATGGGAAAATATCGGTAAGCGGCGTAGTGATTTGGCGAAGGGGGTATTGATGCCATTGACACCAGACTTGGGGGGGGGGCACAAGGAAGAAAAAAATATTAATACGTATATGTCACTTTTTAAAGCAAAATGTGATGAGCAGGCGGAAGAATTATGCATTCAGTGGTCTTGATTGTATCCAGGCTCCAGTGTGAAGAATTGATGCCACCCGGGCATCTATTTTCTTCAAGCCTCCAACGTTACGCCCCAGCTGCTATTTCCGCAAAGTATTACAGGAAAAATTATAATGCTGCGTTTTTCCAAACGTAGCGCTGCATCATAAGCAGTTTGTTGTGCAACGGATTGCAGCCACTTTAATTTTACAAGGCCAATCATGCACTTCGATAGTTTAAAATAGTAAACCTGAGATCTATAATATGGTGATTGTCCTCGCATGCATAACAGACCTAATTGACATGATTACTTATGACATCATAACTTTGAATTTCCCTTATTCGCGAAAAGCTTCTGAATTGCGAGACATGCCTTTGGCCTTTTTGCAACAGTAAGCTTGCCGGCACTCAAGTATAAACAAAACAGCGTCACCGCCGATATGAATCCAAACAAAAACAGCGCCACGTGTGATACCAGCGTCAATAATCGTCCATCCACGCGAGTCGGCTTGAGACACGAGACGGAGATAGGGCGGCGCCAGTTCCCGATGTCAGTCCGAAGACGTCCAATGAATATTTTTGCCACAAAACAGTGGAATCCTCCGCGTAACACTGGGGCCCAATAGGTTAATGTCCTGAACAGGGTAAGGAGGTAGCCGCCTCCGTGTAAACAACCAGTACGTACCTGCGTCTCCTTACGACGAAGGGGGAAGCAAGAGAAAGACGCAACCGAGAGGGAAAAGGCAGCAAGGAAGAAGGGGGGTGTCGCTTTCTCCGAGTTTCCCACGGTCCGCTTGAGGAGGGGAGGGGCAGAAGAGCCCGGCCTTGAGGTACCAGGTGGTCAAAGTCACCGTAAGTTCCCACGCTCGCGTCACCCAAAGATGGAGGGTTTTGCGCTTCTCTTTTTTTCTTCTTTTAATTTTTATTTTGGATGGCGGTTTTCTTCGCGTTCTCGTTTTTGAGGAGTTTCCTCTCGCTCTCCTTTCTTTTTTTCTTCTTTCTTTTTCTTTATCTCTCTCTCCTTTTCGTTTTCCTGCTTTTGCCCCGGGTTCACCCCTTATGGATGGGCTCTCTTATGGAAAAAAGTCGTATACGCTGCACGCGTTCTAATTTTAGAAAGAGACAGAGCCCGGGAAAGGATTTCGGACGTTGGAAACGGATCTCGGTGATGAGAAACAGAAATTGATACAAAAAAAAGGCGATGGTGTTAAAAAGGGGAAATAAAAGGCCGTTTCTCTGAAGACTTTTCGAGCAGCATATAAGCACTAAAAAGGAACCCAGCGTTTTCGTTATATTTATATGGCACTGGTTTTCTGGCATTGCTGCAATAATTAAGGGGCTTCATTTCCTTCACTGTTCAACAAATCATCATCTTTGTGGCGTTTTAAATATGAAATGATTTCTCAAGCTTTGCTTGACACTATTCTAACTGTTAGACAGCAGCGGATTAACCCGTTATAAGGACGTGGCAAGTATGCTTACCACCAATTTTATCAATTTTTAAATGCAATTTTTAAGGTTGGTCTAAGTTCTAGTCAAAATTTTCGATGAAATAGAAACCTAGATGTTCCAATTTCTTATCTCAAATCATAACGAAGTATCTTAACTTGGTTATTATTAATTAATACAATTAATCAAAAATTAATGCCATCTATTAAGCTAAATGAATTCCTTTTCTTAAACTAACGTCAATCCCAAAGCTATTTTATTATACCATATTACTAGAAAAAACGGCCCTTTAAAGGGTTAAAGGAAATCGCACCGAGCCCCTGCAGGGTCAAAGGGACGGAAGGGGGCCCCGAGATACAAGAGCGGCTTTAATTTTTTTAATAATTTTAAAAAAAAATATGTACTAAATGCCCTAGAACTTCTGAAGCTTTGACATATTAAATGTCCCAGGGAAATTATAAATATTTAAAGAAGCAATTTTAGAGTTCCTACTTCAATTAATTGCATCGTCAATAGTTGATGTCTTCAGAAGGTTGTTGAAGAATTTTAGAGCCAGGGGCACCTACAGTAACATAGGTCACTCCTGCCGATTAAGGCTTTCAAATACACGAAAAGTAAATCATGGGATCTGAATAAATGATTTATATTTGCACTTGGATGTTGGCAGACAATTCAAAACACAGATACAGACCATTTTAAAGCGATGGATACCATACTTATAAAAATTGAAAATAATACTATGCTATGCCATACTAAAGCCGTAATTGTGCTCCAAGAATGTGACAGAACACTGATGATGCCTATATGGATAAAAACCTCAATTTGCCTTTATCCATACATATCACTCATTGATCAAATTAATGGAGTTTCCAAGTACATTTTTAAAAGCAACTTATTTAATACCATTCTTAATAAGCAAAGCAAGTGGGATGGATGAAATAAGATTAAACCTTGAATAAACATCAGATTCCGCAGACCCAGTTATTGCGTCTATTAAACAGGAGCGATAGTTTACTACGATCAATGGGTTTTTCATTGGTAGAGACTTTCAAACATTGGCAATAGATACATTATGATTATGTTTTAACAGGAAACGACTTTACTCGTGTAATGAAAATGGTTGCTTTCATGTAAAAATTGACAGAAATCGTGCAATTAAAATTACATTTCTTTTTCATTTTATTTATTTTCATAACAAATATTAATGCTTAAAAGGAAAATATAACGCAGCTTCTGAAAAATTTCAGTTATGAATTCACCAATTCATTTATTCTAATGAAATGAATCTGAAGATGGAATCTTTACGCAAAGTTTGTTTTCTTTTAAAGTAGCATTTTGTTGTAATTGACAGCATATCCATAGATTATTTTCTATTCATTTTTTAAAAGCAAATAGCCAGAAAACTTAATAAGCTAAATGTATAGAAATATTTCATATCAATTCTGAATAGGACGAAGAAAAAGTAATGCAAAGTAAAGGATAAAAGTGTTTATGTTTTCACCCCAGTATTCAATAAAAACTCGAAAAGTATTAAAAAACATTACTTACTTTTCGAATCTGGCGGATGCCATGCTTCAATAAGAAAATTGAAGTTACCCTAAAATGAGAAAGACCATTATAGGTTTACAGACATAAAAAATTACGGTAAATAAATCTGCAATGTGAATATCAATGCTATAAAAATTCGGAATATAATTATATTAAAATCATTGTACGGTTTTCATTTATTCAGTGTAAAAAAAGCTTATTTGTAAAATAAATAATACGAGTTATTGTTTGACCAAAAAATGTTACAATTGTGCTTTGAAAACTTATTCTCTAGGAAACCGAATTGGATTGGTGAGCTTGCAAAAAGAAATGGCGGGTAACTAAAAGAAGCTGTACAGAGTTTCGAGAATTTCATTAGAATATAATAGTCCGGCAAGATATGACCAAACAAATCTACTCAGCTGTGTGAAAGGCTAGATAATTTTATTCCAAGCTGGCATGGGAGACCTGAAGTCAGGGCTTTTTAAACTGTTTTTTGGGTGGAAAAAACTTCCGGGATCACATTTTCGATTTTGTCGACACCTCAAAAGCCGTAAATAAGAAAACGGAACATAAATCCATGTGAATAAAAAGAAATTCAATATAAAAAAAAGTTATTTAGCAAAGTTTTATGATTTTATGAGCAGTTTTTTCTTACAAATGTATCATCTAAATAAAGAGGCAGCGTTTTCGTGACTCCAATGGAGTTCGCAGCCCACAGTTAGAGAAGCACACATTTTAACTATCATATATCAGCTCTTAAAAGTAATATCCAAGCGATTAGTAACTCTGTCGATTAATTGTTGCTTAGATCACCGAGACTAAAATGGATGTTAATGTTTTTGTGAAGATTTGGTTTCTTTAGACCGATGCTTCTTAACCTTCTTGAGACTCCTTTACGCAAAAAAAAAAAAAAGAATTCTAATGAAATCTTTTAATCCTGAATTAATTTTCCTAACAAATGTTTACCCTGGAGCAAAGTGCTCCGAGTGCAACTTTTCGACTTTCGTGGCCTTTTTACTGCTTGACCCAGTGGCGTAGCAAAGATAACAAGCGCCCTGGCATAATAAGCATTTTCACCCCTATCCGTCAACAGTGATTTAAAAGGGATAAATAGCGCCGGAAACATGACATTCTTTCTTCGCCCCCTCATGATATTTCACTTTAAAATGCGGCATAAACGCACAAATGTTTTGTACCTATAGCGGCACCCAAGACAGACTCTTGGGACATCTATACCCCCTCCACCTTGCTCCAATCGCTACGCCACTGACGCGACCCAACTTGATGTCATGACCCACAGTTTGAGAATCCGTGCTTTAATTGGATTAATTTTAAAGCAATTTGGGAAATATTCCGAGATTCCCAAGATGACTGAATATTTCTACGTGCAAATAAATGACCTTTTAGAGTCATCGTAAATGTAAAACTAGAAAGTAATAAATTTAAAAAAAAAGCCAAACTAAGGAAGAACCTCATTGTTGTATCGTCACCAATGGATCAGACCATTATAGAGCTTCAGAGTTAGAAGGGGGAAGTGTGTTTACAAAGCCGTCACCTATATATTTAAAATAATGTAGTAAAAACTTTCACCGAGTCCACCAGCCTCAACCGATTTCGACAATTTTTTTTTTCATATGAAAGCTCACGACGTCTATATATGTCACCAAGGGTCTCCTACCCACATCACCCCCTATTTTGGAACGAAATCGAAAAAACACTTTCGCACTGTACATTGTCTGTGGGAAAAGACCTTGTTTTAATAATATTCTAACGGACGAGATGTTATTAATTGTGTCTATTATTAATCACATAAATGCTATAAAAAATTTGTACCTCAGCCTGTAGCTGTCATCTCACGACAACTTTCAACTTCTTATAAGTCAAATCGGTACTTACGTATTAACGCCACCGAGGCTACAGATTGGCGGTAATGCGCCAATAAAGAGCAATCTTGTTTACAAAAACCGCCAAATTGGCGGCACTTAAAAACCGCCAAATCTGTAGCTGCGGTGGCGTTGGCGGCACTTAAAAACCTCCAAATTGGCGTTAATACGTAAGTACAAAAACCGCCAAATTTGGCGGCACTTAAAAACCGCCAAATCTGTAGCTTCGGTGGCGTTAATACGCAAGTACCGTCAAATCTTTTTGCCGCAAGTTCACACAAGAGGTACATTACAAAAATCAATATTTTTGTAGTCTTTAGAAAAGTAAAAACACATTCTTTCTATACACTTTATTTAATTTAACTTGTCTCGTGTTTGCAAAGATGGAATTTTATTATCGATCTTTCACTCACTTCCTGATGTGCTAGATTTCTCAAATTTTGCACACGTGTGTTCTATATTTTAATATTTTCAGAACTTAATAACCGATTAATTTAATTAAATTTTGATTCCATACTAGAGGCGCCATCTGGTATTGAATTTGAGAAAAACATTCGTAGATTTCATAATATTTATAATTATGAATTATAAATTAACCTTATGACTGCGATCCCGCGATTTCAGCGGGTTGGAAGTCTATTTTCTGCTGCATCCTGCGATTTTTACAGGCTAATAATGTTTACTTAGTACTTTTATAGCGTTGGATCATATTATACCAATAAAGCTTTCCATATAAATAACTCGCATTCTCAACGGTATTTGAACACGTTTGCAAACGTTGCATCTAAATAGCGATTTAAAAATTTACAGTCGGGTTAAGGATTAAAAAGTAGGAAATAATCAAAATAAAAAAATTCTCCTTTTTAGCACACTAACAAAAGTGTGTTTTTTAAAACATACATAATACATTAACATACATAATTATTTTTTAAACATACTTTAATAAATTTAACAAAAGTGTGTTTTTTAAAACACACTTTTGTTAAATTTATTAAAGTATGAGCCTCCACTCACCGGCCATTTGAATGGGAGATCGAAGACCATCTTCTCCTGTCTGCTGATGTCGTAGGACGTCGTGCCGTTCTGGGAGAGGAGGACGGTCTGCAGCTCGAAGTAGGGGCAGTGGTTGCTCGGCTGCTCCTGGTAGTTCTGGATGCAGAAGTGCAGGTAGACTGAACAATCGCCCGGGCAAGAGGCGTCCGCCCGAGGTGGAAGACCACTGCAACAGCCAACTCCAGTGATCTCTCGGCCGTCAGAATTCTCCAAAGACTCCAGAATCAACTCGAAGAGGGCCCCGTTACACTTTACCTGAAAGAACAGTGCACTTTAAAGATCACCTGTATCAACAACAAGAGAGCCTTGTCTCACACCTCTGTCACCAAACATTATTGAAGAAAAACTAATAAATCTATCATTAATGCAGAAGAGAACAACATTACACATCGGTTACACAATCGGAACCAACCTACACCACTGCAAGCTGTAGTTAAGTGCAGTGGCGTAGCAAAGGTAAAGGGCACCCAGGGCAAAATATCTTACCCTTTTCACTATATTTGACTTTAAAAAGTCAAGTAAGTGGGCTAGTGGCGTAGGGACAAGAGGGGGGGGGGAGATGTATAGATGCCCCAGGCGCCACTCACCCTTACCATGTGACGGATGACTCTTGGGGCTGGGCGTTAAAAGCATAATACGTCCCGGGAGCCCCTTATCCTCACTACGCCACTGATAAACGTACTTGTCTTTTCGGCGTATCCAAAGACATACATCCAAGGTCACCATGCGTAAGCAAGAAAAGTAAAAAAATAAGTTGTCTCGACTTAAGATTTCATTAAAATCTTCTGAATAATTATTTTCAACTGCATTTCATTTTAGTCACCGATTCATTTTCTCATTTATTTAGGGTCGAGAGAGAATTTATGACAAATAGGGTAGCTAAAGTTCTTTCGATCCAAATGGATGTCACGACTAGGGAAAGAATTATGGAGCTTTGTTCTAAAGAAAGCGATTCATCGCAAAATAAGCGCCATATTGGTCTCGGCGAGTTAAAAAAAAACCGTTATTGGCAGACTTAAGCCGTATTTTGACATAATTGTTAATGACCTGGATAATATTTTTTAAAACTGATAAATTGTTTAAATCGGATCTTCTCAAACTGTTTAAATTGAAAAAAAAAAAATAAGATGGCCTCCTTTAATTTTGTAAAAAAACTTTTATAAAAATGCTAGAATATTGGATCGAAATGTCAACATTCGCCAGCCGATTCGAGCCTCCCGCGAGAAATCGAAACACACTTTTGTTTCGGAGATTCATCCGATACCTTCAGAGAAGACAGCTCAAGACCTGCTCATAAATTAGTCATACAAATTTTTCAGCTCTTGCCGGGAGAACATTGATATAACTTTGTGGTTTGGATACAACGTAAATCCATTTGATTAGCACAGCAATTAATATCTGCTGGATGCACCCATAATTAAAATTTCTCATCTCAGCGAGAAGCTGGTTTTACAAATTACGTTTCATGCGTAATCGTCAGAGGCGCCGTAGGTTAGTAAACATACTCCCTCCCTCCCAAGCAACAAGTGCCTTTTCATACCTCCTGGCCCTTTTGGATAATTTCATCTAATTACCTGTGCAGTGTGAAGATATTTAGTGATTGTTGATCGATGGGAAAAGTATCGGAAAGGGGGGATGGAAGAAAGCAATGGCAAGATTATTCTCCTGAGCACATAAGTAATGATGATCCATAGACAAATGGCAGGGTATAATTTACAAACCTTACCGGGTCCTTTTTTCATTATTACCCTTTTTGGTTGGAGACCGGTTTCAGTTCTCACGCTGTCTTTGACAATTTTCAATAACGCGAGGGAACAGGTGTAACTTCTTTTTTTATTTTCCTTCCTCTATTTTTATTTTTGTTTCCTTTCCCCCACTTTCGATGTCAAGAGACAAAAGTAATTTATTTCTCAGTAGGACATCATAAAACTTAATTAGGAGCATTTTATAGTTGAGGATTTGGTGCTTTTTATCGACGCTGAAATATATTGATTTTCAAGACGAAGCTAATTTGTCTTTAAATACATTCGTCGACAGTTTGGAACTTCAGACTGTCTAAATTTATGGATTCAATATCTAATGAATGTATCACCATGACTGGTATTTTACAATGTAGCGGTTTATCTGCATATTTAATAATTGATTTGTGGATAGCTGAAATTTGTGAGGATAACCATTAACTGTCAGCAAAATTTATCATACATTCGATTAAATAGTATTCAACCGAATTAGAAAATTATTGCACGATTGATTAAACTACATATAATAACAGCTGCTGTTCATGAAGGTAATCATAACATAAAACATTTATGTGTTTACATTTTTATAATTAATGTGGTTTTGAGCTTTGAACTGTTGTATTCTCTGCAGTTACTTTTTTTTTCCTTTGCGTTTTAATTCATTTTGTGGCTTGTGTTTTTTATATGGTGCTCTCTGTAAATGGAGTCGTCTCTGTAGTGTGCTTTCTTTGAATAAATAAATAACTGGTAAAAAAAGTTAAATATGCATTTGATTAGTTGAAGCAATCTAAATTTGTAATTTATATGATTAAATAAAATTTGGTATAATTTATTGGATCAACTTCCGGAATTAGAGCTACTAGAAGGTTGCCTTCTGGTGGCTACTTGGCAAAATCTCGGCTTGTTCAGGGGAGGGTTGCTGGTCCGAGGCCCAAGCCCGCGGAAAATCCGCAGTGTATATGGGCTGCGTGCACATTAAATTCGCCGTGATGTGAAAGTTTGGAGAAGGGATACCGGTTGTCAAGTTGCACCGCACCTTTCTCTGAACTTGTACACCACATCAACAGGAGAATATATGACCCTGATTTCCTCTTCCTATTGCTTGAGCAGATATTAATGCTAAGCTTGTAATATTAAGCCGCATTAACAACAAGGAGGATATATAACCCTGATGGATATAACGTATTTTACGTACACAACAGATATATGGTGGAATTGAACGAACATGTGAACCTCTGGTCTCGTAGCCGAGCCTTTGCCACAAAGATTCTGCGGTTTGATTAAATATAAAGAATAAAACCTTTATTTAAAAGCTGCATGAACTGTTGAAAAAATGAAAAACATGCAAATACATACAGGCAAGGATTTACTGACAATATAAGACTGAAATGAGAAATACGTATTGTTACTGCAAGTGAACTTAAATTTATCAGAAATTATGAAACTTCAATATTTTCTTTGGGTCTGGACAATGTAAAGAAACTCATTGTACTTTGTACATTTGCTCTTGGATATTTGGTTAAAGATTTGTAACTGTGAAGTTCATTTATTATGGAAATTTCACATTCTTCATACCCATCGAAATTTTTTTCATGTCCCTTTAAAAATTTACGTTCAGAGATCAATTATCACTCAATCATTTAACATTTGAAGTCGAGGAACGTCATCTTATGGTCTTGTCTAATAACATATTATTGTTTGGAATAAGATTCTTAAAAAGTCACAAAATATAATCGCATAACTGTTAGATAAAGTCCGCAACATATTTAAAGTTCACCTGTACAAGTACGATCAGTTAAACTTCGTTAGCCAAGTTTTTATTATGGAAATTAAAAGTATGCAAATTCCTGCTAAGCATGGTAAAGACTAAGACACTATTCTGCCTCATTTCCATGTAACAGATAGTTAAGAAAAGGAGTTTTGAACTTTCCTCTAAGCAGTTTTGAGCTTTCCTCTAAGGAGTTTCCGTCGTTCATTTAGTCAATTCAAGTGACATTAGTCACATGTCTTATTCCACTTGATTTAGCTTAACTAGCCATGAGGAAAGGACTTGCGGTAAAGGGAAAGTGCGACAGTTTCTATTGGTCAAAGCGACCCAGCACACCTAGATAGTACCTGAGGTAGAAGTTTGACTTGGTTCTCTTATATG
The DNA here is from genome assembly GCA_013235015.1 of Araneus ventricosus. Lineage (NCBI taxonomy): Eukaryota > Metazoa > Arthropoda > Arachnida > Araneae > Araneidae > Araneus > Araneus ventricosus. The sequence continues at coordinate 294,919 of BGPR01000713.1, read as the reverse complement.
AAGGTAGGGTGACTTCCTAGAAGACCTTTCAGAGAAAACTGACCCACATTTGTGTTTCGCTTAGAGGGAAGCCTACAACAGTTATTTCGACCGCAGTGAGCAATTTGTTGCTAAAGTGCACATCGGTCTTCTGGTTTCCGAATAATGTTGGTTTCATAAAGCACAGCTAGAACAAACCCATGACCTTCCTCCTTCGATTCCAATTCCTAAGCCATGCCTTGCTCCACTAGTGGGCATGAGAAATGTTATTAAGTATGCCATTTAAAATACGGACGGGAAGTTGTGTTACGCTGAGTTGTGACTCTGCTTTCTTTTTTCTCCTGCAACATGTGCATTAGGCTCTAAAAATGGTGCGGCATATTTGACGTGTAACACTTGAAAACGAGTCGAGTACAGATATATAACATTTATATTAAGAGACGCTTAATGGGACAAAAAATCGATAAGTAATGCATCCAACGGAGATTAGTTAATAATAAGTTTCCTTCATTCCGTTTAAAAGACCAGTTTACAGCGTATGAGCAACAAAATTGTCCTTGACCAACAGCTTTCTCCATTCTGTTGCAATAGATACATTATTAATAAAGCAAAAATCACAGCGCTCCTGTTCAATCAGTCCAAATGCCATTATCGCTTCCCGGCACAACACAGAACACACCTCCATTCATAACTAACAGCGCTGCCTTAGAAACTGCTTTCAATACGCATCGCTGCCTCCCTTCAACAAGAAAACCACATCCTTTCATTCATTTATTTCGTTCTCTCTCTCATTCATTTTCTCGTGTTATTCCACGGCCAATGATAACGTACCCGTCTGCGATAGTATGCATACTTGTAACCAATATAAACACAATGTACGTTCCAGAGTATCAAGGTGACGGAGATTATAAAAATTGCTATACATTTTTTCGAGATTTCTATCGGGCAAGAATTTTGTTTTTCATCTATATTTACGCGTTCAAAGCGATACGAGAGTTTGTTGTTTGTATGCATGACTGCATTTCGGAATAAGAGTAAGCTACATAATTTAAGATTTTAACGAATACAGATGGGGTTTTGTAAAGAATGATAAACGTGCTTTGCTTTCTCTTAAAAATATTAAGTTTTGAATGGAATTAAATGTCTAACTTGCACATAAATGCTTTAACAAATAGTAGATAATTTCAGTACAAATAGATTCCGTTTCATTTTTTAAAATGAAAGAAGATTTCAGCTGGTAAATTACGGGTAATTAAAACTCTCAAACATCTATTTAAAATAAAGATTTTGGTGATGATGTAGGAAAGTGCTTTTCTCCCTTTCCAACTCATTCGAAGATATCAACCTTCCCTTTCGAACATCTCGTAGGGATGTGCGTTCTTTCCTTATTAGCGACATATTTAGTTATCACACATGTTAAGGTACGATAGGATAGCAGAACAAAACTATCTAAAGAGTAATCATGGACCCCACAGATTAGTTATGAGAGTAATGCAATAACGGTACGACTGTTTCACCAGAGTAGAAGTTTCTGTTGGTACAGCACATCTTTCAGCGCCTGTAATAAAAAAAGACTAAGCACGGTTTACTGAAATAGTAGATTGTTTTTCTCTGAAGGTATAATCTGCAATGAGTATAAAATAGTTTCAATATGCTACTGGATCACTACACCCAACCTATTTATTCTATATTTATAGAAATCAACTTCTTTACTCAAGTCGATATTGTATAACATTATTCAGCCAAAATTTTTTGCCGCCAAATGAAGAAACGTGAAATACAATGACATCAATAACTTTTCTTAAAGAGCAAAATACTAAACTAAAATATCCTTTGTGAAACAAAATTACCATTCAAACTAAATAAATGAAGTAGAAATGAATATCTGATTATCGAAATATATCACCATTATAATAAACTACACAAACATTTTAAAATATTTTCTTCCTTTTGCAAAATTGGTATGAAACTGCGCATTAAATAGCAGCACAATAAGAACTCTCTCAATATTCTAAAGCGATCAGACGTCCCGGTTTTTTAATTGTATACCTAGCTTTTAAATAAAATATACCGAAGTGTCCGTTTTCCACTTCTAGGTACATAATTGATAGTAAAAAATAATTAACATTTTGAGGACCGCCGCACGCTGAACGCTATCAAGCACCTGGCACGCCCGTGTGACATTCGTCCTCGGACAAAGGGTTAAAGAGTAATTTAATTTAATTATTAAAAATTAAATCCAGTAGAATTCCTTTTCCTACCTTTTCCCATTCACAGAATACAGACATCCAATTTCGGATCGTAATTCTTTCGAATGCCAACAAATTCCGAGAGAAAGCTCATGTCATTATTAATGTAAATGTTAAAACGACCAACCGTTCCAAATTAACTGGGGCAGCAGTGGCGTAGAGAGGACAAATGATGCCGGGGCTTGGGGCATTTTCTGCCCCCTGTACACAGTAGTTCTAAGAATCAACTCCGAAGAATGGGTCTCGCGGGGCATTGATGTCTCTTTTGCTCGTACCTCGCTACGCCACTGCTTGACAGTCCATCCTTTGAACTTACTGTCCCGGTCTGACACCTCTCTTCCCATATCTAAAATGTCCCGGGTTGAAGCTCAGCAAATCTGGCCACTTTAGCTACCATCATCAACAGTCTGAAACTGAACTGAAGGAACAACAAAACAAGCTTCAAGAGAAAGAGCGACACTAACTCTGGGATGAGAGATGTTCGACTCTAATCCAATAGAAGTCGAACAAAACCGATAAAGAGGCATAGAGAAGGTCAAAAAGTTGACGTTAAATAGGCCACTAGGGATGTAGGTTTAACTAGAAAGTCAACTATTAGTTTATCAAGCTGATCTTTTGCTTCGTTACTCACAAGAGGTAATTGCCCACAATTTGCATTTCTTTTCATTCGCAGCTTTGGAAATCAGGTTTTGCTAATGGATTCTTGATGAATTACTTATCTCGGAAGTTTACTTCTTTTACGTCTATTCGTCTCAGGTGTTAGTTTTGAATTGTATTATTATTTGTAAAGTTATTCTGCATGAGACTTGCAATTTTGTCTCTTTTGAATGCAAATATTTCGAAGAGCACCAGCGACATACTGTCGGAAACTATTAACGGTTAGATTGCGATTCCGAAAGTTTTTTCCTACAATGAAAAGCAATTTACAGTATAAACCGACATCGTGAATAAATGTTTAAACTTTCGGTTCCGATCATAAACAAATACTAGGTCCACCTACGTAATGGTATTCGCAATTACGCTTGTCATGTGACTGGCATCTAACTGCACGTCGCTTGATGCTGTGTTGTAGGGGAAAAAAAGGAAGTGACGTCACAAGTTGAGTAATGGATTACAAAATTAAATTAATGAGGTGCATTTGACATGCATCGCATGAGAATCTATAGACTAACAATAAACAAAATAAAAATTGCTCACATTATAAAATCATTTTTAGCTACATATTTATCTAATGGGCCATAATATATTTTCCACAATTATTTATTGCACTTAATGCACAGGAGGAGAAGAAGTTTATGAACGACATTTTCTATCGGTACTGTAAAGGATCCGAGCAATGGACAACACTTGGATGAAATATGGCGGCGGTAATATGAGAGATTTCGATTTTCAGAAACGATATATTCAGCTGACAGATATACACTTTTTATAGTAAATACCACAGTTCTAGAAATTCGATGCTTTATAGCCATCGCCTTAAAGCGACATTTGAACTGCATTTAGGACACTTAAAGAAAAGATTTATGACAGATCTGTTGCAGAAATACATTGTTCTTACTGAAATTCCTCTCATTGATCGTAAAAAGCAAATAGTTTTATTTTGTGGGCAGAAAATGTAGAAAGTTCATGATAAAACTAGTTTTTTTTTAAAGTGCAAAGAGTGCTTCTGGAAGAACTACTTTGATTTTCACAGGCATCTTAACATTTGTCACATTTTCATACAGAACATTGCCTCCATGAAGAATTACTGCAGGTTATTAATTTTAAGAAGCCCCATCAGAATTTTCTGTTGATAAAAGGGAAATAAGTTAAGCTGCACATTTTTATCTCTTTGGTTTAGTGTATATGTTTGCCATGTATTTTGCCATTTTAAAACCAGTACAGAAATTAAACTGCTTTTAATTTTGCAGGTTTAACTTATGGAATAACATCAATTGGGTGCCAATCTTAGTAGTCTTCTTTTATTATCCTTTTCTTAGAAGCGCATTTTTAGATCCGCTTGTAGAACATTTACACCATATTTCTTTTTCATTATTTCCGTGATGTCACAATATCTCTTGCTGATACAGTATTTTTAACATTTGAACTAAGATGGCACCGCATATACCCAAAAATTTCTGGAAATAGATATAAAAATTTGATAACTGGCACTTTTAAAAGACACAAACTTGGAACACTTCAGAGCTCCAGCGGTAACATTCCTTGCATAATATTATGCAGAACATTTCTTTCAAGCCAAGTAATTCACCAGGTAAAAGTTATTTACTTGCTGTCAAATCAATAGCGTGACTGAGACCCAATAGACGATTTAAAGTAACGTTAAAAGCCCTGAAAATGTCTCATGATTTCTGGATTGCTTTCTTCTAAGCATGCGAATGTTCATTACATATTTTTATTTTAACAATAAGATTCGGATTATTTTAATTAAACAAACATCTCTATTTTGGACCATGCTCAGTCGACAACGAGCCGACACTTTCCTTTCTAAACCTCACACCACATCAACGGAGGGGGGGGGGGGACATTGACCCTTACTAATTTAGCCTGCACCAGATCCAAGAATAAGGTGGGTCTTCAATGGCATCGGGTCTCGATCCAGTGCACTTCCAGTCCTGAAGTAGAAACCCTGGCACTAGGGGCAGGGCGGTACAAACTATAGAAAGGTCTTAAGTTGTGTTAGACTCATGTGCGATTCTGAAGCCAAACCGAAGTCATCTTCCGAATTTTGGATCTGGTGACGAATCTACATGCCACTCTTCAAATAAAAGAAGGTTTAATGTGCCTCAACCCCATACCATAAAACAGAATTTCAACGAAATCGGTTTAGTTTAGTTATATTAACAACCCGTTTTGCAGCAAAACGGGGGCTATTTTGGTACGGATCTCGTAATTTTGAAACCGTGATCAGATGACGAAGACAACACCTGAGCCGAAACGCCCTCTCCAAAGTTCCGCACCCCACCAGCCGAAGGATAATCGGCCCCGACGGATTTAGCGTGCATCAGACTTGCTTACACGGTGGTTCTCCGATAGAATCGGGTTTCGAACCTGGAACTCTCCGGCCCCGAAATCGGGATCTTACCACCAGACCACCGTGGCTACTTCAACGAAATCGGACCCACAGTCGTTTGACTACAAAGTCTCCGCGTTGATCTGAATGAAGATCAAATTATTGACAACTTACTCGCCCATTTTGTACATTAACCACTTAACTGAATAGTTTTCTTTGCTATCTAATAAGATGACCCCTCCTGTTTTGGAAAGGGGCTGTCGTTTTCATTCATCTAAGAAGGCATAGGATACTTAAAATGTTTATGGATCCTACATATTTTTTGTGTCAAATTATGAAGCTAATTAATGATTCAATTTTAGTTTATAAGACTAAAATTGCGATAATTCGATGCACGAGTATTCTCGGGCTGTTAAGTTAAGCGGTTAAAACACGCGTTCAACAAATAAATGCGCCAACATAATGTTTAAGATTTTCTCTAACATTTGTGCACCTGGTTTTGCACAATCTCTCGTATCGAATATCCGAAAATAGCAACCGGCAAGTGAAATAATGTAAAAGTGAGCAATCGCGAAATTTCAAGCTGGATACGTGACAGAAATTACGCATGACTACTTAGTGAATGAATTGGTAGGAACGTGGGTGTTGTGTGAAGCTCTAGCTGCAGCGAGTTCGGAGGCATGTTGTCAGGCAGTGGACAATGAACCAATAAACAATCCCGAACGACGACGACGTCTGCAAACACAGCCTGCATGACGTTAGTCGTGGTGCATAATCGTCGCACGATAAGTGACGGAGCATCTATTAAAGGCCTGGGAAACATTCCCAGCTTAATATCTATGGATGAGTCTGGATACCGTCGGGAAAATGCTTGTTTGAAATGACTCATGGCATTCGCGTTGTTATAATTTTCAGATTTTATTATAATTTGTATGAGTGCGTGTAGGAATCTTTTTATTATAAATATTTATTTAAAAAACGCGTACCGCCATGCGTCGCTTAACCGCTTAACTTAACAGCCTGAGAATACTCGTGCATCGAATTATCGCATTTTTGGTCCTAAAACTAAAATTTAATCATTAATTATCTTTATAATTTTACGCAAAAATTACCTAGAATCCATAAACATCTCAAGTATTATATGCCTTCTGAGATGAATAAAAACGACAACCGCTTTCCAAAACAGAAGGGAGCATCTTATTAGATAGCAAAGAAAATTAAGTGGTTAAAAAGGTGACCAGCAAGGAATTGTTATTTGTTCCGGCTGAATCGAATAGAGAACCATTTTGTACCTTCTCGTATTCAAAGCATAGGAATTCTGTGATCTTCAATACAATGCACCTTGTGATTTTGTTGAATCTCTACGTTTCACACCTGCCTCGATCCTAAAATACAATTTTTGTAATAATGTCTGTCTGTCTATGGCCACTATAACTTAAAAACATGTCGAGCTAGAAGGAGGAAAATTGGTATGTGGTATTCACACAAAAATCGTAGATGTGTGTCAAAATTTCAATATTATATATATATATATATATATATATATATATATAAAATGCATCGAAAAAAGTCTGTCTGTTAGTCCGTCCATGCGCATGTGAACGCGCTGGCTCAGTGTTTTCCAACATTTATTGCACCATGCCCCACCTAAGCCTTTCTAAAATTCTTATGCCCCCTATGTAGCACACATATAATTTTTAATATTCAAACATTGAATTGTTCACTGAAGACATTTAAATGATAGGTTTCAGAAAGAAATCACTAGGAAATTGTTGAGAAACACGGTAAGTAAATTTTCAAAATATATAACGGAGAACTGAAATTCAAGTATGAAATAATTTCAATGAATGATTTTTTTACAGTGGAACCTTGGAAAATTCTAACTAATTAAGGATGACCTCTGTACGGATTCGGGAAAATTTGTTCCATTATCCGGGAAATTCGGTTAAACATTCTGGATATACCAAATGCAGTAGTAGCTCGTTAAATCACAGACGGTTGCTTTTAAACTCCGGACAAGTCAGTTTTCGAATTTCCACCCTTAACAATCAAATTGCGTCCCTGTGGTGCGTGGGTTCCAGATTGGGAAACACTGCGCTAGCTCAAAAATGCTAAAAGTTAGATGCTAGAATTTTAGTATGTGATCTGAACACCAAAATCGCAGATCAGTGTAAACCTTTAGACCAAATTTTCAAAGAGAGGAAGTGCAGTTCTAAAATCCACACTCGACTCTTCACTTCTGTTTGGGATCAAAAGGTGCAAATTATTAGAAAAAATTATTTAACACCAAACCGCCATACTGTGAAGCTGGGAGATAGTAGAGGGCAGAACACTTAAATTTGTTTCAATTGGGCGGAGAATTAAAATCAAATACTTTCATTTCGACAAAATTAAGAAAAAAAAAGATTTCGAGAAAGATTTCAAGGAGCATTCTATTTTTCAATTTTTTTTTAAAGGTCTGCAACTGTTATACAATAATGACTTTCTGTCTTATCGATGGGTTATTTTATAAAGGAATTAGTACGAAAGAACCAAAATGTCGGATATGAAAAAAGGTAAAATTTCCTGTGAGGAGACGGACTCGCTCAGGGTATTTTTTTAAACAAGGAATCATTGTTCTCCTTAGAGGATAAGTAAATATTTTCTTCAAAACAAATTTTTTTGTTAATTAGTCCATCTTCAAAAAAAAAAACCCACTTTATATCTAAATTGTTATTATGCTGGTAGTTTTAAAAATTAATTATATTCGTGATTCATTTTTAGTTTTTTGAAAAAAAAAATGGTTATTTCTTTCACTGCCGCGTAATTTTTTCGCGACTTCAGATGCACACACCAAAGATTGTAAAAATAAGGAAAAGATTAGCCAATAAAAAAGAAAAGGACATTTGATTTCTTCATATATCATTGATACTTGTCACTTGATTTTCAGTAAATCGATTTGGTTATCATATCTTTCGCTAATTCAAAATAACTATAACACTATAAAATTGATAGCGATCCCAAAGTTTTGCTATTGAATGCATTCGGAATTGCGAGCCATGCTTTAGGAGGCTCGAAAATCGAAATATTTTGCGCCGCAAATCACCTCTGTTACCAATTCCGATAAATTAAAACTGTTTGAAACATAAACTATATATTTGTTTTCTCTTTTAACCTCTTAACAGACAATGGCGTCTCTGACACGTGCATCAAAATGCAGAATTTTTGCTATTTAAATCCGTATTTAAGTCAACGTAACAATTAATTTTAAATACAAAAATCACATGGACACGCTGAAATGCCTCAAGGATCTTTTACCATCCTAAATAGATTGAAATAATAATAAAAAAAATATCACAAATGGGTGGTGGCATCTAATTAGGAGTTTAAATAAAATCGTATGGCAAAGGGTTAAGAGGACAGGATCCATTATTGAATCTCGGCAAACTGCTCTCGATTGTCAACTTCTAAACGATTTGTCAATCAACCCTCCAACCAGCCGAACAAAGCACCTCATTACAACTCACAAAGAGAAACTCTCTCTGCGAATGAATGCCGGACTTGTTAGAGCCGATCTTGAGGACCTCCTCAAGAGAGGAATGGACATCTATTAGCTCATCGCGAGATAATGAAGAGGAGGAAAGTGGGGAACCTAAAAGGTCAACAATCATCATCGAATCTCCGTTGATGGCTTTCGCGGCGTGTAATTGCCGCACATAATATCGATGACCCAAACCTGTTCTTACACAAACCACCTATGTGCGGTAGCATCAATGGGCGGATAATCTCTCTGATGTAATTGGGGATGCGCAGGCTTCGAGTTAAATCGAATAGATTTTCCCATGGAACAAGGTAAACAGAAAAGGAATTCGATGATAAATATTGCTTCGATGTATTTGATATACAGTTGATTCGAAAGTTTTTAATTCTAATTCATTGGCAGTTCCATCGAACAAGGTAAATTCGATGATAAACATTGCTTCGATGCATTTGATATACATTTGATTCGAAAGTTTTTAATTCTAATTCATTGGCAGTTCTATTTTTTCCCTTATCCCTAGAGTTTCCTATTAACATGGTATCACTGTATTTAAGATACAGTTAATTCGAGCGTTAAAACCAAAAGGTTGAGTTGGCGTATTGAATGAATTCTAATTTATTGGCAGTTCGTATATTTTTTTTTATCCCTAGAATACCCTACTAACATGGTATCGCTGTATTTGATAAACATTTAATTCGAACGTTTTTATTTATATTTTTTTCTTTGATCCCTAGAATTTCCAATTAACATAATGTTAAAATATTTCTAATTCGAATTTATTTTCATTCAAAGACTAAAAATGATAAAAAGTTTATTTTTGAAATATTTTCGTTAGATAAATATGCCCGTGTTTCGGGTCCACAGTAATCGCAAATGAATAGTTTTTTTAAGGTCCTTAATTCACTAGAAGAGTTTACTGCTGTGTAATGTATTCCATAAAAATGCAACATTTCTTTAATACTTTGAATATGTTAGATATGGATTGCACTGTATATTTTGAAATTTTATTGTACAATTGTTGCAATCAAAGTGCCCATTACTCATCTATCGAAATCCTTATTTAAAAATTTATTAAAGATGCTTTTATTATAGTTATTATCACTTTATTTATTATTGTTCCTAAACAATACGTTTGCAAGTGATAAAAAAAAGGCGCCTAGTTTCCGGTATGAACACAAATTTGCTGCGAAACTGGACACAGTGATGCAACTGGAAACAAACTTCCATTTTATAGATTCCGGGTTCTTTATCTTAACCTGGAACGGCAGCGTTGAGTCAAATTGACTCCTTTTCCCACTCAAAATGCGAAGCAACGTTACCGGTCCAGGTTTAATGTGTGCATCTTATTCTCTAAAACTGAATCAACTCCACTTCTGGATCATTACAGTTCAATAACACATTTTGGAACTTTTCAGCGCTTCAGTTTTTCCTGTTACGTTTCGTGAAAACAGCTCTATCTAAAAAATGCATTATTTGAAATTGGTTTTCAACTGCATAACTACTTCCAATGGGTCTGACAAAAAGGTAGTTTCATTACAATATCTATCATCAAACACGAATAATAATTGCATTTTCAGCACATGCAAAGGATGTTCCATTTCCGAAATTCCTGCATCTAATAAAAACAATCCGTAGCATTTGTTAACCTATAAATACTTCAATATAGGTTTGTGTTTTAACGAGGTAGACTGGCTTTCAACGTCATCATTGGCAGGCAATGTTCATTAGGCATCTTCATTGGCACCTCCACTGGAGTTGCATATCCTGCGACACACAATGACCGGCGGCGGATTAACCGGCAAATGGCCAATTCTTCACACGGAAGACCTCTTCCACAAACTGGTAATGAGGATATAACGGCGGGGTTGTTGCGGGAAAAAAGAGCAACGTAGCCTTTTGTTGACAAATTGGCCGCTCTTTTTATTCTTCCCCGACCGTTTTCCTGGCGGAATTCTTCTGAATCGCGGCGGAAGTGGATAGCCGGAAATAGAGTACCGCTAGAACTTTTTTGTAACTCCCCTGTATATAGTAAACAAATACAAAGATACTGCGTAGAAGGACACGGCTTTCGAGGTCTTTTGTTGGGAGTTTTTCCACGAAGCAAGCCACCACTTCAATTTAAATATCGACCACGGTGGAAATGAAAAACTGGAACCTCCAATGGGCATTTAATGTCACTTCCGGACATTGTGATTGGGTAGGATTTGATCAATCACGGTTGATGAAAGGATTGAAAATGCACCGACACTTTTTTTTTTTCTTTCTTGCGTCAACTGAGAAATCAATGAATGAGTTTGGATCTTTATGGTGCAAAAGCCAGATATGTCCATGGTGCGTCAAATATGAGATAATTAAATGATAGCTGAGAACCAAGAAAGGCATTTAAAGGATCTTATCTTTCAGTGTTGAATAGAGGTCATGACATTGACAGCTATAAAGATTTTAATGACATTCTAGTATGGAAATTTATTTAAAAATATTTAGATCCGAAGCTAGGTGTGATTTGTTTGATTAACATACACATTTGCAGCTAAATGAGAGATATTTCGGGACGCAACTCGGAATTTTGAATTGTATTCAGATAATGAGAACGACACTGGAGTCAGCATCTGGCATTCCAAAAAGGTGGTAATAAATTCATTGTTGTAACCAAACTAATTGAAAGCGACATATTTTTAAAAAAAATTAACTTTAAAAAAATCAAATCGTTACACAAACACAGAAAGCAGCATGAACGGTTGATAAAAGAAAATAGGAAGATTTTTTGAAGATTTTGCGCACAAATAAAATTTGATTCTTCAGTCTTATTGAATATTCGTACCAAATAAGAGAAATAGGACCTCTGGTAATAAAAGGGTTTCTTGAGGTTAAATGTTCTAATTTCAATAATGCAGCTGAAGAGATTGTTTTTGTAATTAAATTTAACTATGAGTCATCTCTTTATAGTACCTTAAATTTACTATAAATGCTTAAAAAGAACCATTCCCTTCAAAGATTTCCATTAAAATACAAGAAATTCTTCTTTCACGCAAGACAATTCTACCAGTAATTAACAAATGCCAAATAAATTCGTCAGTTACAGAAATAATGCTTACATATATTATGGTAATTATAATGCTACTTGAGATATCAGCTTAAACCCCATGTTAACTAAGTGGAAGCTTAATTTTAATTGTCGTGTTTTGTAGTAGAGAGAAGAAAAAAAATACCGATTTTAACGTCAGATCAAAGACAGGCTGATGAGAAATCATGTCGAATCGGATTTGATGTTGCAAAACAAGACGCTATTATAAAAGAGTGACAATTCCTCTAAGTGCAATTTTTATCCAAACCCTTCCCTGAGAACGGGATGAGATAGCATCACAATTCTCCCATGCACTTCATCAAACTAGTTTATCTCTGCAAATTAACCGGTAAAACGAAACAGAGGTGTACACACAGTGCAAAATAGACTCCCTCAAACAACCCAAACACCTCCTCAATCATTGTCAGCAGACGACTTCTGACAAAACAGCAATTCAACCAACCTCTGGTAATAAAAGGGGACAACAAGGAGCCTCCCCCGTGCGACAGGACCCTCCAGAGCGAAAAACCTGCGGAGGGCCTTGAACTAAATAGACAGCCCTGCGAAAAATGCAAGGTGAAAACAGCATTTTGACGAAGATTTCTCAGTCTCCGCCCTCGCAAAGAATCCCCTATTCAATGGACTCCCTCATCCGTTGCTCCAGACTTCACGCATGGCGGGGGGCAGGAAAAACGCCCCTCTCCCTTTTTGAAAGCAATATCTTAGCTGCCGAAAGAGGAGTCACCCACTCTATCTTCTGCATGTGTACCTAGAAATGATTCGGTCTTTTTTGTTAGCGCATTTTTCGCGTGCACTGACAAGCTGTACTCTTGTCGATTACACCACCACCCCCTGTCTGCGAAGAGGAAGCGACGGTCATGTAGGTAGATGCTTTTCTTCACCCCTGGTGATTTTTCAAACTCGCGCTTTTCATAATGGAGAAGACAGGAATTCTTATATTAATTTGGAGATCAAAGCGCATGAGGTTGTGAAAGAATTCTTCCCGAAATTTTAGTGAATGACAAAACTTGAATATTCATCAATAGTTGATTAGTAAATTTAATCATGTAAATTTGATTTATCTCTATTGTAGAAGACAATTCCTCGATTTACCCCAAAAGAGACAACTCATGTCATGTCAAATACATAAACGTAACAATGCATGCTATCTAACCGTGCTTTGTTTTACAATATGCTGTGACATCACTTCGTTTTACCTCCTGTAAAAATGCGCAATAGATTCACCAGATTGACATCAGGTGAGCATGAATTGACTCCATTGTAACGGAGCAAGCTGCAGCAGATAAAATTTAACTACTCAAAAGCATTTACCCCTATTTACAAGGAACTGGAGCAAATCGTTACTTTTGAAAAGAAGGCAGAAATCATGGTATTATAAGTGTCCACACGGTAAAATTTCAGAACTGAAAACGATGGGAAGAAAGAGAAAGATGAGGAAATTTCAAATGCAGAATATTTGCATGTCCCAGTATTTTTTCAATTTATCCCACTTAAAAGTTTTATAACTTTTAAAAATATGCCTTCAATTTTAAACCATGATGAATGTCCAGTTAAAATTATTCAACTGCAAAGCTATATGCTAAAACTATGGATTTTATTATTCTAAATAAAACAGTCAATATTTCGCTGATCAACACTGTTGCGCAGGTATCACTTAAACTGGTAACTTACGAAGATGTTTAAACTTATTATATGACACATCCGATTGGAGACATTTATTGTTATTTCAATACCCAACAACATACAAGAATGTAAAGAACACCTAATATACTCAAGTATATGTCCAAGGGATTTTTGTTTTTCAAATTATTAGTTACCTTGACCACATTAAATATAAATATATAGAAGATTCTGTAATTCGATGCACGAGTCAGAAATATTGTATGTGAAGGGGTTGATAAAGACATTTTCATAAAATCGACACAGAAAATTCGATTACACCTTTAACTCCGAATCCGAATTGAAAATAATCTAGTTGGTTATTATTTTCCATATAATAACTAGTTACTAATATATTTTTTAAACTCTGTTACGAATACAATAGCCAGAGTTGAAATTATTAACATAAAAATTCCAATCGTCTTGCAATTTCGAGTAAAATTTTAAACGAATGCATGGCATATGGCAAATAACTGGCTTCGAGAAAACCGTTTCATCTAGTCGAAAAACACCTGGAAAATTGCCATTAGCAAAGATAATGCCGGGATTTCCGAAGCTTACGCATCTAGCAAAGCCAGCAGCAGTGTTCGAAGGGGGCAGGCGCATGAAAATCCGCAACAGCACTGTTTATTCCGACTCGCCATCCCACCCTCCCCCACCGATGTCGTCGACAGTGAAAACCCAATCCCGGACTTCACACTCCACACCATGTTTCCGGTGCTGCAGCGAAATGACATTTCCTGAATAGGAAACACGGAAAGCCTTCATTCAGAATTCTTTTTTACTTCTTCCCCTCCAACATCCCTTAAACAAACAACGCGCCAGCTTCCACAAAAACAAATCCACGAGGTGCCGCGTTCGGATTTTATGGAGATGCCTTCACAGAGAAAAGAGAGAAGGGGATTTGCACCTGAACGATTTATGTGCCACATTAATTTTTTTCAAAAAAATTAGGTTTTTGAATTGAATTTTACTGCGCATCAAGCTAGCGGCAAACAATGAACACAGCACAGTGGAGTAGCGACCGGGGGGGGGGGGGGGACCGGGGGGAGTATAGATGCCCCGGGCGCCAATTTTAGGGGGCTCCACGGAGTCAAAACATTTCTGCGTTTATGCCATTTTTAAAAGCTTAACATTAAAAACACAAAACAAAAAAAGATTAAGAGCAAAAACACAAAATGCAAAAACCCAAAAAGCTTAGCATTTAAGATACAAAAAGATTAAGAGCAAAAACACAAAAAGCTAAACGTTAAAAACACAGAAAAACAAGATTGTGCTCTGTGTCAATCAATCTGTGCTTTGTGTTTTTGGTCTTTATTATTTTTTTTGGAGTTATTGTTGTAAACGATGATTTTTTAATTGTTCTACTCACCCCCCTCCCTTGGAGTTCTTTGTAAATTCTTTTTTAATGTAGTTCATTACTTTTGTTTTATGTTTCCCTTCCGGCTGTGGAAGGCCTTGCGCCCTCTTGGGTAGGCTGGACCGGGGCGGGTTGCAAAATAAATAAAAATGCCATTTTTAAAGCTAAATATGATGAAGGGGTAAAGTACAATACCATACCCTGGTGCCATTTGCGCTTGTTAAGCCATTGATAGCGACTTGGATAAAAAGAAATCATAATATTTTCCTTCCGACTCTCTATACGCCATTGACCTTGGTGACGAAACGTCAATGCGTTTATCTCAATTTTTAAATTCAAATACGATGGGGGGGGAGGATACCCACATTTACACCCACCGCCATTTACACAAACTAAATCACTGATAATGACGGGGCGGGGAGGAATACATTAACTGGCGCTACTTACCCCACCTACGCCACTGACACAACAGTATGTTAATTTTTAACTATATGGCATGGTTACTAAAAACGAATCAACATTTACCAATAACGGATTATTAGTCGTGCTGCTTTCCTTGGAAGAAAAGTTTCTGATTTTTCTTGATAAATATCGAATCAGTGACTAACCATATGCAAATGAAGTTCAATGATATTCAGATTTGATGGAAAAATTCAGTGAAGATGGGATAACTGGATTTTACAAATATTCGTCAGCCAAGTTTGAAAGCACTCGCATATGAAATTATTCCCATGGTACCCATTCCCATTATTCCCATAGTACTTTCAAACATGCATGTTTGAAAATACTAATCGGTTCGATCAATTACTTACACTTATAGAAGAAAATAAATTTCCTGTCAGTTCGAAAATTACTAACATTCCTCATGGGTCAATTTGAAAGTAATCACTGCGAACAAGATACACCCCTACTCAGGAAACATGGTAGCAGAGAAGAATGCCAAAAGAAGACATTAACTTTACCACTGCCCTTGTTCATTTTTACACTGTGTTTTTAAAATAAACCTTTCGTTTCTATATATATTACAAAAAACACACAAAAATCACAAAAGAAAATACAAGAACAAAAAAGAAGAAACTATGAAAAGAATTACAAGGAATAGCACCTATTAGGAGGAGGAATATCCCAATGATATTCAAAATGGTGTTTCCCCACCCCCTGCTTAACGGCCAATGAATTAACGCTAAATAAGGGCCATTATTCTCTCGAAAATGTTTTTATATATTGTACGTTTGTGGCACACATTAAACTTAGACCTTGTTTATTTGGCCCATACTAGCAATTGAGTTTGACACTGTACATGAAAGTCATTGACATGTAGCCTTCGCATAACTTTCAGTCTGTAAAGTCGCTACAAAATGATTGTGCTAAACAGACTGTTGAATTTTCTCACGCTTATGAAAATGGTCCAAGTGAAATATGTAAAAAGTTACTTATTTCGCAATAAATTCTTTCATATTACCGTAATCTGAAGGAATCCTTACATGAACCATGAACTTACCCTGAACCGTTAGATTGAGCAAAGGGAGTCAATTCATGCTTCACACGATACACGTCCATTTCTAAATTAAAGTGGCGCGGTTCATTTGACGCATAACGCACGAAGCATGAACAAACAGCATTAAGAAAAAGCCGAGTTTGCAAATTATAACTATTTATCTTGGTTTGTCTTGTATTTTATGGCGCAAGAGTCATATTTGCTCATGCCGTGCCATTATAGCTATTTAGAATAGTATTGGTCACAGATTCATTCATTTTCGCGTTATGCACGGCAAAAGCGCTAGCCCAAAATTAATTTTTGAATGCATTGCGCATATTGCTGGAAGAAAATGAACATGATGACACAACACCGAGTAAAATATGCAGTTTTGATGCTACATGTCATGCGTAATTATTTTTGTCATGTGACCGTGATGTTACGCGAATTGATTGCATTACATCTTTAGCTCAACCGAGACGCGCGCGCGCGACAAAACTTTTAAATACATAGAAAAATAATGGCAGTCCACTTGCAAATTCACAGCGGCAGAAATGTTGAATCAGAGAAAGGAAGAAGATTTGTTTTGTAGTAATAATGTCCCATTTTAAATTACGCTATTGATATTGGTGACAGACCTCAAATTTTGACCTGCGGTCAGGTACATTTCAATGAGTTAGGCTAACATAAATAAGTGTCCGTTTTAAAGCTATAGTGCTATATGAGGATGGACCTCTCTTTCCTGAGCAGTGGTCCGAAGCGAATAGTACACATGTGAGGAGTTGTGAAAATTCGGGGATAACTGTTTCATTTTCGGTACTATACTATTGTTCAACATTATGTGGTTCTGTCTAACAACATCCTTTGTATATCTTCAAAGCTGGAGACTTAGCTCATAGCCCTATGAATTATTTACCTTCCTTATTAGCTGTAGGTGGCATATTCTATTTGGGAGATGCATTATTTTATCAATCCGTATAAAAACGGCACTATCAAGGACACCAAAATGACTTATGTGTTTTAAATGAATTGTTACTTTGGTTTTAATACTGGTTTAAATATGAGAATTCTGTAATTCATTGCATGCCGGATACTTCGTTGAAGGGGAAAGGGCTAAAATGCACCAGAGGAAATCCCGAGAAGGATGATAGCATCACAAATTTCATTCACTTAGAAAGTTAAATATGCTATTAATTTATTTTTAGCGTTTGATGCAGGGGATCTAATGCACAGTTAAGTATAGCGAAGTTAACAGAAAACGTAGAATAATAGTAATCAGCTGAACGTTTACAAAAGCGGCTGAACATAATCGATCAACGTAGGCACAGTTCCGACCAGCAGAGATTGCAGCTGCTCCGCTCATTAAATGCTTGGTACGAAAAACGGAAATTCTCGCTTCCGGTCAAGAGAGTGTTGAAGTTTATCTTTTAACACTTTATCGACCGGGCAAGTCGAAATACCTGGTATTGATATTTTATCGCAAGAATTTTGCTTACAAAGGAAATCTGGAAATATTCAAAAGATAGTTATGGTTTCCTTTTCTAGTTTCGTGGTGAATGATCCGTCTGTAGCCAGTAGCTGCTCAAGTTGAATTGGAGCGAAGAACACGTGGCGCATGAACAAAAAGTTCTAAACCAGTGGCGAATCTAGGATTCGAGTCTGGGGGGGGGTGAGGTCATGAAAATTTTATATCGCCGTGACGAATGTCAAACCTCTTGATTTATGTAAATCAAAACTCTTGAACTTTGCAGCCTTTACTCACCTGACAATAAGAATCATAAAAAACAATATAATACTTCCGATAATTTAATACAAAATACAATGAAATAACTAGCCAAAAAATGTCTTCGACCGCGTCAACGCTACAAGTACAAGTGGAATGACTAGAAAAGTAGGAAAATTTTCAAACTTGTCAAGCCAGAAAGCAATGTTGTCACGTTTTTATTATTTTTTAAAAGAGAAATTAAGAACAAACAGTTATAGTGATTTTAAATAAAATCAAGAATTCTGACTTAGCTCGGAGGGGGAGGGCTGCATTCCGATAGCTCCCCTGTATTCGCCACTGGTTCTAAATATAATCCAGATCCTCACTTAAAAAGCGATGTATTTGAACACAATTTCGTTTTCAGACACCAATAATCTACATTTTGTGCTATGAATTTCTCCATTTAAAATTGAAGTCTATTAATTTTATGACGCTCTTGCTACTGTCCTAAATATTATAAAAACAATTATGATGTCATTCATCGGTGATGCAGTCGTTTGTAGCTTTCTACGTGGTATAAATTAAATTCATTGACTGCAGTGAGGACATTTGGGAATTAGATGCAAGCGAGTCCCCCTCCCTTATAATGAGATGGGACTCATGCATCAAATTACAGAATTTGATAGTTAAATCTCCGATTAAATCATTGTACCAGTTAATGTCATACAATTAATTAAAAGGAATAAAATCACGTGGACGCGTTTAAGTACCTCAGATGTCACTTATATGGATTGAAATAAATTCCAAAAATAGATGCGTCATTTTATTAGGGAGTTAAATAAATTCCTAGGTTGAGGAATTAATGCGGACATTTATTTGTACCTCATAATATTATTTATCAGTTGCATCGACGAATTATATTCCAAGACACTATAATCGCGCGCGTTAATACGGCCATTTCATAAAATTATGAAGATTTTACCTGCAAGAAAACTTTTCGATTAATTCATAATAACGCACTATTGCATATTAAGATATTGGGATATGAAATTCTCATCAGGAATATACTTTTCTGTTTAGAATGAATGTTTTTTTTTTTTTTTGCCGGTCTAAGATAGCTGTGTTAAATTATCAAAATCTATTGTTTCGAAGAGAAAAATTACTCTACGGTTTTCTGTTTCAAAATATGGATAGTAGTCACCAGTTTAATTCATTTAAACTCATTGCTTTACAATGAAACACTAAAAATATTTTCTAGATTACGCAATGGTTTCTTCAATGATTCCTGATATCCAAGATATGTAAAAAATAAAGAATTAGATCAGATTAAATGAAAAAAAGTCCAACAAAAGGCTTCCTATGACAAAGAGTAGGAAGGAGAAAGTGGCATAGGTGGCACAAAGGTCTTTGTTGGAGAGGCATGAAGATAGATAAAATTTTAAAGTGATTAGTATGTGAGAAACACAACAGATGGAAAAGGAAATCTCTTTTTTCCAACATTTCTGAAAGCTTCAAACGCGAGACTACAGAAGGATTAAAACCTCAATATGCAACTTTTTCCATAATCTTCAGACGAAAAACATTCTTTTGAATAAATTTTCAACTTTTTTCAATCCTAGTGGAATTTTAGATAAATATCTGTCATAATCTAGAATTTACCGCATAATCATTAAGCCTTAAGGGTTCCGACAACGTTGGCTGTTAAATTGGCTATTTCGATGTACCTTTCCTCAAAATCTGTTATAGATGCATGTTTGAAACTTTTTATACAGGTGAAGTACACCTTTCTCTTTATACCAAAAAACTTTTTTTTTAAAAATTCAAAAATTTATTTTTTACAAATATTTTTGTGTCAAAATAGGGTAAAATTTCACTATGTCTAATTAAATAATTTGTAAATTTATATAAAAAAAATAACCAAAAGCTCATTTCAGTATAATTAGAAAGGTGTACTTTACCTGTATAAAAAAATTTCAAACATGCATCGATAACAAGTTTTGAGAAAAGGCACATCGAAATGGCAAATTTAACATTGTCGGTATAAGGGTTGTGACTCCCCTTAAAAGGCAATGGAATCGGTGCATGTGTCACTACATGGTAATATCACTACGCGTGTTACCCGATATAAAATTGCACGCTGTTTTATGCCATACTTTGACGTAACACCACAAGTAGCAAATGCAAGAGGCGCAATGGAGTCCAAACTTAAATTTGCGCGCTGCTCTCGACACGTATCAAGATGCATGGATTTACCTAGCGTTACCCTAATTTTTTATTTGAAATCCATACATACCGGAGGGGGGGGGGAGTTGAAGAGTTTTGGAAGGGAGAGTCAAAGTATAGTATAAAATTCTTAAAGCTGCGTACTGTCTTACAGCCACGAGAAAAACCCTAGACACTAGACATCCCGGTGGTGGACGTTACGGAAACGGGATATTCCACTGCATTTTGGGGGTTGGGGAAAAGCGTTTCATTTCGTTTGGAGCAGAGAGAACCGGTGGAAGTCTTATTTCGCTTTCTACTTCGGTCGAAAACGAATTCTCCCCTAACGAAGAGCGCTTAGTTTGCCAAATGTTGCGGTTGATTTTATATAAGTCCCCCTCCTTTCTTTGACTCGTCTACGTGAGGCAATCCTGTTCAGGGTTTTTCTCCTGGCGGTAGGACAGTACGACACTGTTTCATAACACTAGCACAGGGTTTGAGGAAGTGAAAAAAAATTAAGACGTCAGAATGCAAAGATGATGAAATTTTTATTAATGTTTGGTAATTAAAAATTATAGTAATGGAAAATAGAATTAAAATAAAATTGTCAAAACTTCTAATTTTCAGTTTGAACTGGTGCCTGGACAAGGATGACCATCCACTTTCTCATCAATAATGGATGTAAACAGTGTAAACAATCAATTTTCTTTCGCGACGTCAGCTTCTTCGTATACGTTATTTTCTCAATTACGACCAAATACCTTTCTCGCCGCATTCAGTGGCGTAAATCCGGACGTACGGTAATCCTAGATTTATCCCATTATTCTTCCCTTTGATGTAGTCAACATTCTCTGCATTTACGAGATAAATTACACAGGATAATATTATGCATGTTACAGATTTTATTTCAAATAACTTTAAATCTGTTAGATTGATATTATAAATTTAATTTTTGACTTCGAGTTTATTTGACTCACATTTAGGAAGAATATTTATGTGCATTGCTGCTAATGTTATATTTTCAGCATAAGGTCTTCAATCATTATATCTACTTTTCTTCAAAATCAGAGTAAATAAATTTTTTTTCGAAGATATGAAAATATTTCTTTGATATGAAAAAAGCATTGAAACTATTCAAAATTAAGCATCAGTATTTTGAGGAAGGGAACATTTTATTTAGCTAAATCCAATGGACACTTATTTACACCTCTGAAGATAAATTTCAGTCCCAACAACAATTACATCTTTGAGCAAAGTTTGTATAAGTGAGCACACATTATTTTGAATAATTACCATTATAATTCGACAAATTGCTTCTCATCTATTGTAGACTCTTATATAAACAATTATTATATTTTTTAATAAAAAGATAGAAATATGCCTATATAAGAAATTAAATACAAGATTATTCCTCAAAGAACACATGAATTGCCCTATTGATGATTTAAGCAACAGATAATTAGGGTTCAATGTGAACACATTGTTCATTAAGACTGCTTGGAAAGTTGACATCATTATAGTTTCCCTCCTTGCAACACGGCATAAGTTTCTATATGACACAGTGCAAAAATAGGGGCAACCATTCTTCTACACATCATTTTGATAACACAATTTCAGTTTCAGAAGGTTCAAAAATAGGAGCCGCCATCTTACTGAGTGGAAATTCTGGTAATTTTCTACTGAGTCGTTTCAATATAACACGGAACGAATCTACCGAGTTGGGAAGAGGTATAAATGTATCGGTCAGAGATTTATACCCAAAATTATTCTACATAACATATAAATGAAGGAAATTGAAATTTCTCTCAGAATCAAGAATTGAAAGCAATGATTTAAGTCATTAAAAGCATTCAATCCAGTCTAAGCAACCTAGGAAGCACCCAGAGGTGAAATCACGCATGTTTTTTTTTTTAATGAAATTTAAGCGGAAATAAGTCTAAAAATACAGAATCATCCTCGCCGATGATATTTTGCATCATAAACGCGTTCGTGAGTATAAATAATCCTTACTGGGAAAGTCGTTAATGTCAGGTGAGGCTCGATCGCAACGGAGCGGCAGAGTTGAGTGACTCGGAAAACCATTTGTCACAAACCGAGCGTCAATCGATCTCCAGCAAGGAAAACTATCCGAGGGAAAACATTTATGGCTCCCTATAAAAATATTATTTTACGGTACATATCCCTTTGCAAATCAAAGAACTTGGTACAGCGGCTCCTTATAAAGGGGCTGAACACAAAGTGAGGTGGGTGGTAGGGGGCTGTATCGTAAGTAAAACGAGAGAAAACGCAAGAAAGATTTAAACTTGGCGAAAATTTTACTCTTAATTTGCCTGTTTTGGTGATATATTTAACTAATAAATATATCACTAATATTCAGTAGCGAATCCAGGATTTGGGTAGGGAGGTGCCGAGGTCATAAACATTTTGTATCGCCGTGACGAATGTCAAACCTTATGGCTTACGTAAACCAAAAAACTTTAACTCTTCTCACCTGACAATAAGAATAAAAAAACAATACAATACTTTCAATAATTTAATAAAAAATACAAAAAAGTCTTCGACCGCGTCAACGCTACAAGTGCAAGTGAAATGACTTGAAAAGTAGGAAAATTTTCGAACCTGTCAAGCCAGAAAGCAATGTGGTCACGTTTTTATCATTTTTTTAAAATAAGGGAAATTAAGAACAAACAGTTGTAGTGATTTTAAATAAAATCAAGAATTCTGACTTAGCTCGGGGGGGGGGATAGCCACTGCTAATATTTAAACTCAGTGTATCTTGTCGATGATCCATTATTTATTTAATACTTCATTTAAAAATTATATCGTGGAATAGACCCAGATTTTCGGAAAGAAGACATTCAACATTCGAAAATTCTTCTTTTGGCTTCCTGTCTACGAAATTTATATTTTACTTTTTTGATGATTCATATTATTTTTCATTGCAGTTCTGCTTTTAAATTTTTTATTTTTATTTTCGGAATCTTTATTCTGAGGTATAATGGACCAGGGAAAGATATGTTCTCGGATTCCGAAACCCTCCGCGCTTTTGCGCATGCGCCAGTCGAAGTTATTTGCACCAAAATAGGGGAAAAAAGTGAAGAATGGAAGGGGATATGTTTACATTCTAATTAGCGAGATTTAACTAAGAACTCCGGAAATGCATTCACCTTACTCACTGGCCTGACACTTCTTTCCGGTGTAAAATCGTCCAAAAATGCTAGTTTTGGGATTTTTTTATACTAAAGTTACATAAAATTATCAATCAAATCTGTCATATCCTTCGAAAATAAAATGCTAGCGGAAAACCTTGGAAATTTATTTTAGATGGATATCTTCTCTAAAA
The DNA here is from genome assembly GCA_013235015.1 of Araneus ventricosus. Classification (NCBI taxonomy): domain Eukaryota; kingdom Metazoa; phylum Arthropoda; class Arachnida; order Araneae; family Araneidae; genus Araneus; species Araneus ventricosus. Next base: position 271,330 of record BGPR01000713.1, on the reverse strand, counting down.
AGGAGCCAACCAGTAGGAGAGTTAAAATATAGAAAGAGAGCTAAAATAAATAGGGAAATAAAAGAAATGTTAAAAGCTGAAATATTTAATTGCGTAATTTAGTGTTTTGCGAATGTTTTCATTCCGCGTCACCTTGATAAATACAAGCGCAGTAGGTAACCTCTTTATCGATGAATTTACTATTGTGGTAGGACAATACGAATGAAATTAAATAAACAGAATGTTTTATAATTCTATAAATTACATAAATTGGTAAATATAAAATGCTGATCTAAAAATTCAGAAAATACGATAAAATGCATAGTGACAGACAGGTCTTACCGTTAGTAAGTTCTCATGACACGAACCTTGAAAATGTCTTATAATCCTAAATGTCATGCCATCAAAAGCCATAATCATCTGAATGTTAAAATTACTGTTTAGCAAGGGATTCGGAAACCCTCCGCGCTTTTGCGCATGCGCCGGACGGAGTTATTTTCATCACAATAGGGGGAAAGTGAAGAATGGAAGGGTGATGTTTACATTTTACTGAGCGTGATCTAACAAAGAACTCCGGAAATGTGGTCATATGACTCATTGAATGACACCCCTTTCAGGCTTAAAAATCGTCCGAAAGTGGTAGTCTCGGAATCCGTTGGACAGTACAGCCAATTATTTTACCACTCTTTTTCCTCAATGTGCAGTATTTAAGAACAAGATCAACTGATTTTTCCCGTTAGATATGATAGACAGCTTAAACTTTTGGTACGTAGTGAATAAAATTCAATAATAATTACTGACTTCCGAGTGATATTTTAATCGGCATCGTAAGAAACCAACATTTTGCTGTCAATAGCTTCTTGATATAAAAGAAGGCATTGAAAACTGAACATTTTATCAAATGTTTTAATGGTTTGAAAATTGCCAGTTTTTCGAGTCGGTAATGCCAAAAACAAAAAGGTGATACTATATCTTCATACCATCGACTTTAACTTGCTGGAACTAAACATGTGAGATAGAAAAGATTTAAGAATGATTTAATTTTATGATATCGTGGGGTGGATAATATAACTAAATGACTAAGTTAGCGAAAATGGGTAAGTACAGAGGAAAGATACCAATAAGGCTACTACTATTGGTATCTTGTTGTAGACAATCACAAGATGTCGAGACAAGTCATAATTTTCAAAGATATGTTGATTCACATTCTCTTTAAAAAACCATTAATTTTCGTTTTCTCGAAACAACGGATATGTAGTTACCTGGCTGCGGTATTCATCCAACTATGTTCATCAATTATTGTAAAATACGAGTTTATGATAGAAATAAAACTGAACACTAGATTTCATTTTTGATCCGTATGGTAAAGATTAAAATAACAATTGAAAAGAAACAGATGACGAACAAAAGTACATTAAAGCCTGGTTCAACATGATGTTTATCTCCTGTCTACAGTAACCATCAAGACAGAACACCTCTCCTATTAAATCTCAATCAAAACCACAGACTGTTCTCATGCTTCGAGTGTGAAGCTAATTTCTTGAGAAAGGACAGGACGGAACTGGGTCAGAGGGGGATTAGCGGCGTGAAGATAAGTTACATAAGGGGCTCAACTCCAGAAGCGCGGCACAAATGTTTTCATCCAAATATTTGGGTTCATTTTCTCACACTTGAAATCAAAACAGCTGGTTGGAAAAATGCGTACGCGGAAAAGAGACATGGATTGCAAGCTGGGACATGGTGGAAAGCTTAGCATGTTATCAGCTGAAAGCCTATTAAAATGTTATTTTCAAAGTATCTGGCTCACTTATTATCTCTCCGGTATCACATTATATATATATGTAAAAAAAAATCTTCCTGCAAAACAATTGAAAAATTAGTGTATTACGTATATTAATGAATGTAACATACTTCATTTCCCTTTTCATTATGAATAGTTTAGATGGAAAGTTTATAACGCCACTGGTTTTAGTTTGTTGGAATCTTTCTGGGTGGATGAATGCTAATGATTTTTCACCCAGACGCGAGTATTTCTGTTAAGAAATTTATAATATGCAAATAAGTATACTCGAAAGTGACTGAACAGCTGGCTGAAATAGTTGCACCCGGTAATTTTTTAATTTTGATTTTTAATATTATTCTGTATTCTGCGTTTATTTTTCTGAGCTCCACAGTTAAATGAATGCAATATAAAACGTTAGATGATCTAAATAGATTCCAGTTACTTTATTTACCATTTTTTACTTTTTTTAATATTATTTACAGATTTATCTAGCAATAACTGTTTACGAAATTAACCCAATCGTTCTTTGGCCGAATAGACACGAAAAAATAATATAAAATTCCTTATTTAAGGAAATGTGGTGCCACAGTATGAGTATAGAAATAATGAAAATAAACATCTCTAGGATATAAGATTGGTATTTTTATCCATAAATTTAGCATTCAGATTATCTCTACGGGAGCAAGTTTAGCATGTCCCTACCAAGGACCTCAGGATAAGAAATTCGCTAACCTTACTGGCCGATGGCTTTATTTCAAAATGAAAAGATAATGCCGTAACTCGTCCATTCACTGCCCTAAACAAGTAACAAATCAGTTTCTCTTGTAGTAAACATGTTGTATATTGACATAACGCATTATTGACATTATTGTATCATAATCGAGTTTTGCTCATCTTGTAAACTTTTTTTATCGTTATTTGCTAGAAGAGGGGCTTTGGTATTACCAATATGCATGTTTTTTAAAAGAAGTTACAGATGGGTCTCTCAGTAACGATTCGAAGTACTGCAGAGAGGAAACCAGGAGGGGGTTGACCAGGCTCTGGGCATCCGGTGTTGTTTCCACAAGGTGTACCAAACCAGGAAACGAGGGACAGGAACTACACTCCCCCATCGTATTAAAGCATGGCGAAAGTCACGCGTCAACGAAGAGGGCCCCCAACCCTGAAATTACGCACCAAAAATCACCCGCCGTGATTTGTGGCCAAAAGTCTCCTTGATTAGTGTGACAATCATTAGTCTGCCGTAGCCTCCAAAAAGCCATGTAAAACTTCCCGTTTATCTTGAAAGGAAACTACCATGGATTGTTGAGAAGACTTACAAATGACTCAAGACTTTACAAATTTGCAGACTGTTAATCACTTTTAGACTAATTTGTATTAAAATAGAACGAATAATATCAGCTTAAAACTTTGACTTCAATGATATATTTCATTTGTAACATTCGTCATAAGAGTTTAATCGAAATTAGGTGCTATATATATATATATAAAGCATTTTTCCATTTTGCTTTAACACCCAGAAGAGTTTTTTTAAACAATAATTCCTCATACAATCAATTGCAATGGAATAAAAGAGGACTGGATGATGATTTTAAGAGTTCATGCTTTATTAAGTATCTTTTGAAAAAAGACTCTTATGGCTCAAAGATTATTCTATATTGGTGACTGTGCTCAATACCTGTTCTTTAGATACTATTTCTTACTTAAAGATAATCCTGCACATAGGTGGAGAGACTTTAGATAAAACTTAAACTAATTTTTAAAGATATTTCTGCAAAAATTAGGGCATCTTCCCAAATGAGCTTGCTAGCGTGACTGCATTTTCTTATATTATATCGCAATAGTGCGTTGTGTTTTTCGCGCCCCAAAACGGAGTTGCTTTCCCCTCGGAGCTTCCTTTTTCTCTTTTGTTTTGGAAGAAAGAATGTTTTGAAATTATAGGATGCAACCTCTTTTGAAAATACAACCGGCATTTCACATAATTGGAATTTTGGAAAAATCCAAGCTTCTTATCCAATAATTTTTAATTCTAATGAAATTTTAATTTTAATCAAATTAGACAAATTTTACATCACATTTGGCTCATTGTAGAACCTGATTTCATGTTCATCTTTCATATCCATGCGTGTCAATTTTTTCATTTAATGTAGAGGTAGTCTGTCATTATATCGTAAATTACACTAACTGATGGGTAAGAAAAGGGGAAATGGAAGGTCAATAGGAAAAGTTGAAATGTAGTTGAAATATCGATATCCAGGATTATCCAAGAGGTGTCAGAAAACATAAATGCTGATAGTTACCTTTCTCAAATATGCAAATATCCTTGTCACATAGTGCTTTCAAAGAAATAATGAAAAAAAGTGACATTAGAGGACCTTTGAAACGTAGATGCGTTGCTTTTCAAGGCTTTTGCGCAGAAATGACATTAAAGAACGATATATAGCGAATGATTCGGTGTTTCAACAATTGAAGCAGGTCTAATAAATTAAAGAATAATCCATCCATGGATCCAAATTTTCATCAAATTCAAATCATTTTAACAATCACCGAAATTCTACAGAGTGAAACAAAACCCGATTTCACCCATGTTTTTTCATAAAGTGAACTAATTTTGTTCTCAGCAAAACAATGGAAATTCGTCATGCGTGTTCAGCAATATTAAGTGCAATATGCCACGAAAAGTAAAAAAATGATTTAGCAATGGATTTTTCCACTATTTCCAAATTATCTATATATAGTCCAAAATGAGTTCAAATTCATGCGAAATGGAGAATATTTGATGTTTGCCTTTAACCTTCTTGCGTCGGGCAACATCGGAATCGGGTCTCAATTATTCCAGAAATTTCGAGGGTCACATCATTAAAAATTTATTTAATTTAATTATGCTAATATCGTCTTGAATCTGAACTATAAGTAAGTTCGTTGCATAAGCATTTGGACATTTTCGCAAGCGTAGCATATAAATAGTAGGGATGTAACGAATATTTGGCAACTATTCGGTATTCGGCCCTTTTGCCGAATACTAAGCAGATACTCGGCCGAATATATTCAGCATAATAATTTTATTTAAATGTGCTTTGAAATACACATTTAACACAGAATATTGCAGAATTTCATTTCAGAGTATTTATTATCAAAAAATCTCCTAACATTTAGCAAATAATAAGTTGCATAGGAGTATTTAATAAAGTTGCATATAATTTATCATTGCAAAGCCTGAAATTATTACGCAAGAACAATAACTTTTCAGCATTTTCAGGAGGAAGTCTGGTTTTTGGTTTCGTACATATACAATACTGACTAGGGATGTAGCGAATATTAAGTATTAGACCTATTCTGCCCTTTTGCTGAATATTGGGTCTGGCCAAATGCTGAACAGATATTCGGCCGAATAAATTCAGGATAAAATCTTTTTTCAAGAATGATGTTTTAAATATGTTTAATAAAAGAATATTGCAGAATTACATTCCGGTACATTTATTATAAAAAAAATCTAACATTTATCTTATTTGAAGTTGCATAGTACATAAGTGTATTATCATTTACAAAAGTCTCTTCCATTTGGTTTCATATATATTACCAGCTTCAAAAAATAAATGGTCACTATATAATGCTTGCAGGTGCTGAAAGATACTTTGGTAAATTTTGCGAACCTTGGAAATTTTTCCGTTTCCCCCCCCCCCCTCATTAAGTGAACACTACATCCCACCTAGTAAAAGTTCTTTATCAAAATAGGAATTTACTTCTAGTAATTTTAATTTATCCATCCAATTTTCTTCTGTGTTATTATCATGTCCTGCAATGATGACTCTTATTTCTTTAAAGCAATCCCAAAATGACGATCGTTTCTCATTTCTTATTATTAGAATTAAGGTGTTTAAAATATTACAAATATACATAAAAGTATTAGCATTTCTTTAAATATACAAGTAATAAAAATTCAATTTTATTTAATCTTAAATGTTTTCAGTTAAAATTTGAAAAATATTTCATTTACAATCCAAAGTGAAATGTTTTTAAAAATTTGGTATTAGACCAAATCACTATTTGTTACGTCCCTAATAAATAGCGATTAAAATCCTATTTCTGAAGGGTTAAATGCATCACGAAATGTACACCTGGTCAAATGTTGAGTATCTAGAGAAACAATTATAAAATAGTAATACTATCAAAAACTATACGAATATTAATTTTGATGAGAAAAGTCAACGCCATTTTGGCGGAAAATAATTTTAAGAAATGCATTGTACTGTGCTAAGAAACTAAAGAAGTAATACAATTCTAAAGACTCGAAGGAGCAGCACAAAATCTCTAAAAAAGTATTTTCTTAGAAGTTTTGGGAGCTTCTTTTATTACGTTTTGGCTCGAGTAGCTACATTAACGATGTCACTAAAAAGACCTGAAAAATTAAGTATACAATTATCATCTCTCCATTTATGATCAAATTGCATATAATGTTTTTGCCCATACGAAGAACATTCAGGAAATCATTGAAATTAATATCTACAATTTTTTTGTACCATAATTCGCACATTAATGTTTCATATAATTTTAAGCCAGCTTAGTTCAAGAGTGTAAGTCACAGGGAAATAGAAAACAACGGAAAGATCAGGTAGAGCAAGTGATCTCTCCCTTCACGGTAACATGCATCTAACGAACTGCTATGTCAAACGTACCGAATAAAAATTAAAAGCATTCTTTTTTAAAACTCTATTGTGTTCAGATAACCCCATTTAAGTCATTATATATATTCATTCATTTCACTGACAATAATTTTCGCTTTGTAAAAATACACACATTTTAAAATTTTGAAAGACTGAGATATGGAGCCATTACAATTTTCAAACTTCAGAACAGTTTATCCATTCAAACACTCAAAAACAATTACGAGAGAGAAAATTCCATGTTACCTTGTGGTAAAACCGGCATATCGTGCGAGTCAAGGTAAATACCATTCTCGACATAGCGTAGAACAGAAAATCGCTTATGGCAAGGCAAACATTACTCTTACGAATAATCGTTTTGCTTACAAAGCCATTAAATAGTAATTATTTGAAAACAAGATCAGCCATTAGATAATAGCAGCCGGCCTGCACAAGGTAACACGCAATGAGCACTGATTGATTAACGGGCGTGCGATGTAAAGAAAACGGAACTTACCCTTTGTGGACACACCGCTACAAAAATGAAGAGCAAGGCTGTTGCAGTGATGTATTTTAGACACAATCTGCCCATGTCCCGTCCAGGCCTTAGGTTAGTCACCTTCTGGGCCGGTCACCTGAAAGTACAGTACAGGCGGATCCTTGTAATGCTCACATTTCTCATTAGCACACTTTCTGTTTTGTTAAGCTCTCTTTTGTTTCAGATAATCCTTTCTCACAAATCCAATTTATTCTATGTATATATAATTTTTTTTTCTGTAAAAAAATCAAATAATCCACGGCGGGCACTGAAGAAGTTTTATGCACGGTGCAGTACCAACGGTCTCGCAGAAAAAATCCATAGCGGGTTTCGGAAAAACTGATACCGAACGGTGAACCAAACGATGATGAAGGAGAGAAACGAAAAAAGTGACAGTAGAGGATGCGGAGTTTTGCACATGCAGTTCCTTCCCATCGCACAGCCGGGGCCGTGCTCACCTGAGATTCTGGCGACGGGGCGCTAGCATTGGAAGATTGCGGATAAAATTCCCGGTTGGATGCTGCGTCGAGCAATTTTATCTTTTTTTTTTATGTATAAAAATTTCTGTCGCTAGCAAACGATATCCGTTCACATTCCAAGGGGGTGGTGGATTTATCCGATCCAGTGGACGATGCCGACGGTACTACATCCCGCACGGAGTCTCCCAGAGGGGTGCACCGCGTTGGTCGTTCCCATGGCAACGGGGTTATGGCAAAAGGGAATGCACAGCATCCGCTCTGCACGACCGATAGGGCCGCTCTGGGGTAGGCAGAGGCGTCGGAAAAAAGGATCGAACGCGGCGTCGGCTTGGCGAGCGAAACCGGCGCCAAGAGAGAACGGACGGTTTTTGTTTTTTCGCTTCTCTCGGTTTTCTTTTCTCATTGTCACGTCCTCTCCTTGCTCTTTCCTGTCGCGCTATCGAAGGATAAGGTAGATGAGAGAAGGCTGATGCTTTTTTGAAAAGATCGAGCGCTTTTCGGAGTTCCGACTTTTACCACTTCCATGCATTACTTCGCTTATGAGAACAGGCGTACGGAAGAGGAATTGCATCCGATGTAAAAATCGTTTTAGAGAAATTTGAACTCCGGGCTTTTCGACTGTTACCTATGTCTTAGATGTTAATTCTTTTCATTCAGTTACTTCTGAAAATCTTATATTTTATTCTTTTAACCCATTAACGTCCAAATTAATTTAACCCTTTCAAAGGCGGTAGGAAGTATACTTCCCACCTAATTCATCAATTTTTAAACGTACAAGGTAGGCTATTTTAAAGTTCTCAACAAATTTTTCGATGAAAGGAAATCCTAGACGTTGCAATTTCTTATATCATATCGTAACAAATTGTCTTGATTTTTAATTAGTTAATAAAATTAATTAACAAAAAATAATGTCATCCAATAAGCTAAATGAATTTCTTTTCTTCAATTAACCTCAACCCCAAAGTTATTTTATTTATATCATTACTAGAAAAAAATGGCCCTTGAAAGGATTGAAGCACAGATTTCAGTAAATGTCTATTAAATTGTGTTTAAAACAACAAGATTAAGTTAACTGTAAAGTAAAATTAAAAATTCGGAGAATTTTTTTAGAAAAAATGTAAAAAAGTCGGTAGAAAATCATTTTAAAATACCTTTTTTGCATAAATATTAAACATTTTAAAAATGCAGTGAAACATCAAAAAATAAAAATTAATTTCCGATTCCTTGCATTACCTATAAATTAAATGAAAGGAAAAAATAAAAAAAAATTCAAAATGACGTCACTTTGACTTCAAAATATGGTAACTGGTGGTATATACCTGCTGAAAACTGTTTAGGAGTTCGGGTTTCCTATTGACTTCATAAACAAAGCAAAAAAGAAAGATTGGAATCGGTTTAGCTACGGAAATGAGATGGAACTGTCCTATAAATAGGATTCCGGGCGCTAACGTCATCTATTGAATTATAACGCATGAATTAAAAAATGGTCTAAACTTTTTTTTTACAATTTTGCTAAGTTGCACACGAGAGTTTAGCTTTTGCAAAAGCTTCGTTAAAGAATAACCAAGATATTTTATTCAATTTTGTTTGATGACGTTTTAAGGCACAAAAGCCATCCTTAGCTACGCTACGCCAAACTCAGTGCTCACAGTATAATGACAAAATAACGGAAGAAATCCGAAAATGTACAACTATAGTGAGAACCAGATCTGTATATAGTGAAAATACAGTTCAGAAAAATAACATGAAATACACTAGGGAAATTATGGTACTAACATGGATGGTTCTAGTAGGAGTACTTGAAGAAGTTTGAACAAATGAAGATAATGTACCAAAATACAGTAATAAAATTCTATATTCTTAACACATTTTGTGCTGGATACGAATTAGATGCAAGCTCAAATAAGAATTCACACCGTAACTGTACTTACTCTAGACATTGTATATACCATAAAAGAAAAAATGAATGTATTCTGCATACATCTATTAACATATCCAACTTATCTAAACTAGAACACAAGTCAAATTCTTGAATTAAAATTTTGATGTTGAGTTATTCGAGAAAAACGTATTTTGACATTTCCCGCTTCCAAAGTGTTAAGGTTTACTAAAAAGGTTTTCATGAGGAACTTTGGAGAGCAAATCAATCCAGTGATAAGACATCTGAAAATACATATGGCGTTATGACGCAAAGCGTGGGCATTCTGCAAGAAATATTTGAATATCTACCGTTAAATTATAATGTAACGAACATATATTCCGGAAAATTGGATTTGAACCAGTTATATCACAAACAGTAAGTCTTGCTGAGATTAACATTTAGGCAATTTTGAAAGATTTTCGGCATAATTTTAAAGGTTTGAAATGGAATCTGCTACAGATCCTGGCCTCCACTCTTTTATTCTTTGCCATATATATCTACAAGTCTATTGTATCTTATGAAGTTTTTTAAAAGAAAACGAGAACTTAGTATCTAAACCTAATTTTTAAAAATTCTTTGGTATCAACATATTAGTATAAAGTTCATAAAATGTATCAGAATCTACGTATTCAGCGTAATAAATTACACACGAGAAATATTCAAAGGATTCGGGAACTTGAATTTGCGATTCCGACCACAAATGCCAGATCCCGCAAAACAGGCCATTACACCAATTATAACACCAATAAACAAATTAATTGTAGCTTATAAGTTTAAAAATACGATGGTTCGATGCACATATGACGCACTGCCCCATTAGTGAAATGGTTAAAAATAAAAGCTGTTCCTATCACCGCTAATACAGATTTCCGGAAAATAAACATTAAACAGTGCAGTTGGTTATTTGCATTTCGAATGCGTTACCATGACATCAATACTAGCTGAATGAGCTTTTGGATGGGAATTTCTTTTAATCGACCTCATCTTAAAATATATCCTATTTTAAGATTTTATTAATTTTTGTTATTTGTAAAATTTTGATCAATAAGGCATTCTAGTGCAAGAGGTTTAAACCGTCCTTTTTCCGCGAGAAACGCCCTTACAAAAAAGAAAAAGACCCATTCTGTGTACAACAGAAAGAACAAGGCTTCTCGAGCAATTTCTGCTAGGAACGCCCCTGCATAAAGAAACGAAAGTATCCATTCCATGTAGAACAGTGTCTCAAGCATTTTCTACACTCGACCTCTTCAGTTGAAAAATACTTCCGTCATCTCACTTTCGTCCACAAATATTGTTGCAGTCTCTCCCCCCACCAGTGGCGTAGCGACCGGGGGACGAGTATAGATGCCCCGGGCGACATGGAGTCAAAACATTACTGCGTTTATTAAAGCAAAATATGATAAAGGGGTGCAAAAATAATACCATACCCATTGGCTCTCTTACATTCGTTAATCCACGGATGACAACCGGGATGAAAAATATATATATATTATTTTCTGCTCGCCACTTATTTTAGCTACGCCACTGCCCATGGTGACAAAACGTTAATGCGTTTATATCATTTTTTAAAGTCAAATACGATAAGGGTCGAAAAATACGACCCTTTTTTCGTCGTGTGCACGAACTAAGCCATGGAGGGGGCGAAAAATCCTATTATGCCCCGGACGCCGCTTATCCTCGCTACTCTACCGCCTCCATCCCACCCACGAAGTAATAATACATAATTAAGAGAAATTCAATGTGAAGTGGTTGATCAGAAAATTTAAGTGAAATGTGTCAAATCAACACGATTTACTTAAATACCTTTACCAATAAACACTGAAGAGTCTATTCAAACAATTGAACACTTTGGAAGCGGGAAACGTAAAAATACGTTTTTCTCGAATCATCCAACAAAATTTTAATTCAAGAATTTGACTTACTTACTAGTTTAGATAAGTTGGACAAGTTAATAGATGTCTGCAGAAATACGTGCTCTTATTCTTTTATGGTATAAACATTGTCTAGAGCAAGCGCAGTTACGGTTTGTCTTTTTATTTGAGCTTGCATCTAGTTCGTATCCCGCACACAATGCGTTAATGGACATTCGAACCTCTATCATGCTAGGTTTGTAGCGTACCAATGTTTTAGGCTTGATTTGTCTCACTTTATATTATATATAAAAATTCTCTTAATTTTTTCAATGTTAACGTGCGTAAAAAAAAAAAAAAAAAATGCATCGAATATCGTTCGCAAAGCGATTGTGAATAAACGCAGGAACTAAAACAACGAAAATATTGTTGTAAAATAAACTTCAAAAAATTTATTAAAATTAAAGAAAATGTTATACGGAAATAAAACTGATATCCCTGAAAGGCAATTTTTTAAAAAATTTTAAAGTGGTGGAAAAATTTCTTTCGTGCGATAATATGCTCCGAAGTTATTGGGTAAAAATGTTGACATTGCAATATTTAATTAAAATTCTAAATGAAATGTTGAAAAATCCTTTTTCAGTAAGCACCTACTACACAAGAAGTTACTATGGACCTAATTTAGTAGCTCTAGATCAAACTGTCTGCCCTGCAGAGCTTTTTGAACGATTTTTGCATCAATCATGTCGCATTACGCAATTACAGATAATATTTAGCCTATAAACACTATCATGTCAAAAGTTTTGTGATACTACTTATGAGTACCGATCCATAGTTTAAGATCTGACGTACTAGATCAGTACTCGCAATAAAGATTTAAATATTGTTGCCAGTGGCGAATAACTGTCCACCATAAATTAAGTAGAACTAATGAAATTTTGTACGGTTAAGGAAATGCATTGTAAATGGAGGAGAAATTTAATATCCATTCAGCGTTGTAGAAACGAAGAAATGGGAGAATTCAAACGGGAGCCAATGCCAGTCGGTGAGAGGTCAGGAACTTTGGAGAAGCGCCAAAAGAATAAGACTTCGAAACACTCGACTTCCGCTTTTGATAATATTATTTATTCGTATTGTGTGCCACTCAGAGACGAATTTGAAATCGTGACATTTAAAGATCGAGGCCTTTCGGTTTTTAAAACGTACAAGGGGAAAGAATGAGAACTCGGTTCGTTTTTCCAAAAGGCCAAAACCTAAAGATCTCGGGTTGTTTGGAAATTGCAAAATCGATGCTATTGGTTCAATTACGTTTTGCCTCATCATATTGGACTGATCTTTTTCGAACGATTGTCAATTTAAAGTCTCGAATAAACATTGACTGATTTCTTAATTCTGTGGCATGGTCAGATAAGAGGACGGCATCTGAACCACTCGAAATGTGTGGGAAGAGGAAAAGGGAGGACCTCGATGTCAGATGTAAAGTACCCATAACATGGTGTATTATTCTTGGAATCGGGTTTCGAAACCGCGACTCTCCAGTCCCGACACTGAAATTGAGTCACTAAGGCACAGAAGCCTGGGGACAGACCTTGAAGTTTTGAACTGTGACCTGGAAGTTGAAAGCCCCTGTATAGGCTTCGTTCAGATAACGAAGGAGGACATTTGTCTTCGAAGGTTTAAAGTAAGCCAGACCCGCGTATGGAGCCGATCTTCTGATGTTATCGGATCCCGAACCTGCACCCTTCGATCGCGAGGCAGAGGCCTTCTCTCTAGGCCACAACGATTCCCCACTATTTTTCCCATTTCATTTAACCATGGCAATCATTTGGATTAAATTAGGCATGAACGAACATTTTATCACGTATGGAAGAACAAGTATGGGGTTTGGTGGTTTTTGGATTGCTGGAGAACAAGTTTGGGGTTTTCGAGTGTTTGTCTATGAAACTCATTTTTGATCCAGCTACAAAGCGTATTATATTAAAGTCGAACTTTAAAGCAAAAATCTCTTTTAAAATCAGGTAAATAATTTAATCAGAATAAATTTTTGAGAGATAGTACTTAAGGACATTATTTATGCAGACAATAAAAAACAAATAAGATCCAATTTAACGAAGCTTAAACAACAATTAGACTCGCAAGATATGCATTGAAACTATAAACCCTTGGTAAAAAAAAAGTAATCTGATTGTTCTTCGAAAACGAGACATTTTCTCATTTTTATACGAACTGCAAAGGAGGAGAGGGGGATACCCATAAATTTGATCCAGATAATTTTTTTAAAAAAGAAAAACTTAAAGAATACTGATTAAAGATACTTTTCCGATACCCTGTATATTTTTTATATGCTAATTTCACTCTTCTGGATTGATAAAGCCTTATGTTCATATCTTTCAAAACGATTCTTACCGCAAAATATCTATTACTCCAATAAATCAAAGAATTCACAAATCATTCATGCAGAGGATTAAAAACTTTATCTGCTTAGCGATCTCTGTGCACCCCCCTTCCAAGAATAGCTTCGAGTGAGAAAAGGGGCTAAACCTATCTTCCCTGTACTTAAAGTAACCTCCCCTCTGCCCTTTCTCAATGCACGTGCAACTCTCACTATTGAAACTTCATCCGGAAATTTCGGATTAGGTTAATCTTCCTGTGAAGTATTTATAAGTACAACACCGAAATTCGCCTACTTTAACTATTATTCTAGATAAGATCGGTGTGTGGTCCAGTCGATCTGGCTTACCTCGAAATACGGTCACTCATTGCACATTGAAGATAAGAAATAGCCCGCTTAATCGCGCGTGTTTAGAAGTAACGAACTAAAATTCACCAGCTGTATTTTTAAACCCTTTAAGTGATTTGTTTTCTGTACTATCTAATTAGATGACACCTTCTATTTTGGAAATGCGATGTCATTTGAGAATTTAAAGAACAGTTTAAATGTTTATGTATCCCACGTAATTTTTGCATCGAATTATAATGTCTGCGAATGACTGTTTTTAAGTTTAAAATTGTGGTAATTCGATGCCCGGAAATTTTCCGGGCATACTACTTAAGGAGTTAAGAAGGCTTATACAGTGGCGTAGCGACCGGAGGGCAAGGGGGTATAGATGTCCTGGGCACCAGTTTTAGGGAGCGCCATGGAGTTAAAACATCACTGCGTTTATGCCATTTTTTTAATCAAAATATAATGAGGGGGGGGGGCATAAAAATAAGACCATGCCCGGTTGGCCATTTACGCTTGCTAATCAAATGAGGACTGGGTTAAAAAATGATATTATTCCCTGGGCGCCACTGATCCTCTCTACGCCACTAACCATAGTGACATGGCGTTTGTGTCACTTTTTAAAGTGAAATACAACGAGGGGGAGAAAAATTCCCTGACCCAGGCGCCGTCCACACATAGTAAGCCACTGATCATGAAGGGGTCGAAAAAATCTTATTTTGACTCGGCGCCACTGACTTGCCCTACGCCACTGGGCTTATAGAGATAGATAAAGTGGTTTGTCGAATTAATTCCAACTAAAGCAACACAGTATATTTAACTTTACACGGAGCGGTTGTAAATATTTCTATCACCTTCATATTTGCCTTTTAAAGATGAATTTCGGGAATATTGCAGTAAGGAAATTTTTAGTAAAAAATTCTAATTAATAAATAACAATCTTGTATCAATCACGGGCCAATTAAGTTTGCAATCAATTTTTCATTAAGTTTTTTTTTTGCAATCTTGAGAAAAAAACTCCTTTTGCACCAACAAGTACAACACAAGGCTTACAGAAGTATGTAAAATACTCAAAAAAGGGTTGAAGGAAGCTTCAAATTAAATGATACAAATATAAATTCCAAACAGAAAAGGGAGGAAGAGAGAAAAACCAAATATACAAAAAAATTGGCAACATCCATACGAACACATGAATGGTAATAAGTAATGAAGTGAATAAACAAAGTTCATTTTAATTTATATTAACTTCCCGTTTTGAAGCTACTCGACGGCTATTTTGAGACAGATCTCGTAATTTTGAAAAGCGGTCAGATGAGGAGGACGCCACCTGAGGTGTAGCACCTTCCTCTCAAAACTTTCGCACCACACCAGCGGGATCGGCTAGATCCACTACGTCTGATTTACGCGCGCCAGAGCCACACACATGGAATTCAGTGGAATCTGATTTCGAACCTGGAGCCCTCCGGCTCCGAAGCCGAGACCCTGCCACAAGGCCACCGCGGATCCTTCATCTTAAAGGGGGGGGGGGGGGTTATAATTTTTGTTAGCAATAAATAAATTTTTTTGCTAACTAAAATTTTATTTATTAAATTTCCATTTATTAAATTCTTATAGAAATTTAATAAAATTTTTTGCTAACAAAAATTTTATTATGGAAATTTAATAAGTAATAAAATCTTTGGCGTACCTGCAGTTGTATGTTAGATGATATGAGCTTTTTTCAGTATGCGATTGTAACGTCCTATGATTTGACTCAATTCATGTAAAAATAACCCCATAATTTACTCAAGCCATCTAAAAAAAATCTCTTTCTAACACAAAACATTCTATTTATCATACCGTATGAACTTTTAGTAACAATACACCATGGAAGAAAGTTCAAAGAAAAAGCCGCACACATCTCTTTCATGCTCAAATCCTAAAATTTGATCAGAGAGTGCAGATAAGAACGATAAAGAAGGCTTCTGAAAGAGAGGGTACGCTGGGGGTGGGTGTCGGAAAAGCGTTGCAGACCTTAGAGAAAGGGAAAGCCGACACCCCCAATCCAAATTTATATTGATAAAACCATTTTTAAAGATGACAAAATACACCTTTTATAATCTGCAGGAAAAAAGTAACTGTTAGAGAGAAGGAAAAAAAAAGGAGGAGATAATAAAAAAGCTCTTAGGCTCAGGCGTGGGAATTTTCATGATGGCGTGGAAAAAGTTCTATCATTTGTAGCTGCTACCATCTGAAAGCGGGCAGGTAGATACGAGAGATGCGTTGATCAGCTCGATGAGGATTGTAATGCTTAGATGCGCTAATTAAACTGCCCGAGCGCCAACTTTGGCGAAGAATGTCAGTTGGCGCGCTTTCTTATGCTTGAAATAATGAAAATTTGTATTAATCGAGAAGATAAAATATTATCGTGCAATTGCCATTTTGGTGAGAGGTTTGCCCATTGAATTTTCAGAGTAGACATGAGATAAAGGTGAGAATTATCGTTTAAATTTTCATTGTAACCACTTTGAAGGCTTTATAAACAAAAAAAAAAATAGATCAATACAAATATTTGGGGATCTAAATCCAATTTTAGTTAGTTTTACTGAAGGTAAGAAGAGGCTGTATATTTGGAGATGAACTTCTAAAGTAAAATTTGCAAAAAATTATACGAAAAATATAATTTTTGGTATTTTTTTTATTATTTTTATTGATGCTTTCACTTTTGATTATTTGATAATTTTAATTTTATAACAATTATTTTTAGTGTTTTTCTTTTTTGCAAACTGCTCTCACTGTCACAATTTTTTAAAAAAGGTGCAGGTAGATATGAATCTAATTAGTGTATGAAGAGATACTGCATACTTCAAATTAAATGCTATGTATGAAAATATATGATCTTGATTTATTTTGCATTATAGATACATAAATAAAGATAATAACTAAATAAAGATTTCTATTTTTGTCCATTTTATTGGTAAAAATACCGAAAGAGTCAATTAGTATAATCATTTGAATCAACAATAAAAAAATTACACTCCTACGAATTTTAAAAGAATTATAAATAGAACATTTATAATTAAATTAGAATAAATTTAATAAAAGCAGTTTTTAAAAACTAACTTTTATTAGTGTATTATTAGAAAGTAGAATTTCATTAATTTTAATTATTTGTTCTTTTTTCAGTCTTTAATTTATGAATCATTATAACAAATATGCCATTATGAAATCAGTTTCTTCTCATTATCAGGTAGCACCACTGGTATTAAATCAAAATTTAGTTATAATAATCGATTAATTGAAAATAAAGTTATGAAAAATCGTAAAATATTGCATTGTCATCGAGAATGCACAAGTATACAAAATTTCAGAACTTTAGCACAACAGGAAACAAGTGAAAAATCGGTTACAAAATTTGTCTTTGCAAACAGGAAACGAGTCCATTTAAATTAAATTTCCTTGAAATTTCCCGTTTGCTTTTACATTAGGATGTCACAACACGTGATCAGAAATTATTTTACATATGGATTATGCAAACATGCAACCATATGTTTTCAAATGGCGTCATTAAAAATCCTCCAAAAGCATCAGAAATTACTTCTATTGACGGTTTGTCACTACAGTTTCTTTCCTTTCACTGTATTGATGTCTTCCAGCGCAATAACTGAAGATATTCATAATATTTTCCTTAGACTCGAGAGAAATGTGCGTATTAGGGACATTTTTTGTTAATAAAGCGCTTTTTTTTTGTTTGTTTAGCTTCCTAGTATAGTGAAGACATTTTGGAAAGGAACTTCTTCCGTTTCAGGGATTTGATCTGAAACTCATATTGATCTACAGTTTTGCAATAAAGATTAGATGTAAAAAAAATCAATATTGTGTTTTCGATTTATCGCCTTCAAACACCTACGGAAGGACAGATATAATTGCAAAAATGTTTTTTACAGATTCTGGAGCAGTGGCATAGCGAGGGGTGGGCAAGGAGAGTATAGATGTCCAGGCGCCACTATTTTGGGGCGCATCGAAGACAATATTTTTGTGTTTATTTTAAGTTTTTAATATTCGAGGTTTTACGAATCAGACTGGGAGGGAGGAAAAATAAATACAATCTCGAAATTCGTCTGAAACTCGAGGCGAAATTTTTCGAAGATTATATCCCATACAATATAATAAAATAATTAAACGTTATAACAAACCGATTTTTGATCAATTGCAATTTTCAATTATCATTTGTAATTGAACATATGATAATTATTAAACCTCAAAAGACGGCGAAAGTTTTCAAAGGGTAAATCTCTTTTCTCATCTTTTACCTACTCTCTTTTATATCTCAAAAACAGTTCAGTATAAATTTCATTCTTTACTCCTGCAGTCTTCGAAGCGGTTTCTTGACAGAGGCAATTGCGACAGCAGTGAAAAAAAAAATTAACTGGATTATTTGGGGTATGGAAAAGCGGTTAAATGCAGGGTCAGGGTCAAACGGGGAAAGAAAAAACAACTGTTATAACAACTGAGATTCACAACCGCAAACAAAGAGAGAAGATGGTTAAAAATAACTGTTGTCTTAGAAGAGCTGTTTAAAAAAAAAAAAGCTATAAAAACTATTCAGAAGCTTCAAGTCGGTCTTCAAGTAGCTGATTCAGTTTCAAGCAAGACTTCGCGACGACAAAATAGTACAGTTTACGAAAATTGAAAACATTTAAAGTTATGCCGCAATCGTATCCAATGTTTTGAAACTTTAAGAATACAATAAATTAACAAACAGAAAATTTCCACGTTCGTTACTTACTTTATATTTCGTGATAAAAATCATAAAAAGTATTTTATATTTTATGAACGTTAATTATTAAATTTTATTAGATTTATCTTGAAGTGAACGATTTTTTCCAACACATATTGCACAAAAATATATCAATGAAGTATAAGGAATACTGAAAAAAATAATTTTATAATATAAACTTCATTAACTAATTTTTTAATAAAATTTTATTAATTATAAACGTATTTTCATTTTAAAAGTTAAAATTTCATTGCTAAAAAATTTTAGTTCTGCGAGCTAAAAGATGCATTTTGCAAAATTTTATTAATGATTCATTAAATTGTATAAAATCAACCCTAAAATAAAGGGGGGAAATAGCCATTGTACAGCGTAGGGTTAACGAGGGAAAACCAGCGGGAGTGTTCTCCCCTAAACTTTCTCATATACTTCCCCAAAAAGGTGCTGTTTCCCCTCCCACCGCGTGGATAACTTAGAAGACCACATACCAAATTTCAATTATATGATGTAAGTTACTAAAAGATTTGCACACATCTAAGCAGCCTTTTAGCTTGCCAGCAATATCTCCGATCTGATTGTTACAAATTTACTACCGATAGTTGTAGTTGAAAATATCATGCACATTGGCAGAGTGTTTAAGAAATTAAAAAAGCATGATGAACAGAACTGATGAATCAATTGACACTAATTTTGGTTTGTTACTTTATAACTTTACTTTTAACAACTACTTTCGTTCTGTCAGAGTAAAAATAATGCAAAATCCACTCAGAAAAAAAATGCATTACGAAATATACAAAATAAAGCTAACCGCAAATCAAATATGCAACTCTTATTGAGAAAATGTTTCGGCGTGAAAGATAAATTAAAAGAAAACACTCTATAATTAATTCTCCTTTATTCGAGAAGAATTTGGCAGGGAGCCAAGATAGACCGTATTACGGGAACAGCAGTAACCAGTACGCATGCGCGTGGAGATAACGGATTCTCCTCAAAAGTAAATTATACGGACCAACAGACAGTCAACCCTTTGACGGATTTGGCCCAAAATTTTATACGGACCTACATTCATGACGATAAAACTGTATAAAATTTTATCCATCTGGCTTTTCAAGTTTTTGAGTTATAGCGTTCGCATGACCTCGAACATACAGACAGACTTCCCGTTGACGGATTTTGTCCAAAAGTTGACAGAAACCTACAAATTATGTTTAAAGACCACATACCAAATTTCATCCCCGTAGCTCTAATAGTTTTCGAGTTATCGTGTTCACAGACAGACGCACACACAGACAGACAGACAGACAGACACAGACATAATTCCAAAATTGTGTTTTTCGGACTCAGGGAGGTCTAAAACGTGGAGATTCGTCAAAATCTCGAGTTCGAATTTTTTGACGATTACAATACTTTCTCTTTGTATACTTCGTATACGAGAAAGTAAAAAATTAAGACGCTTTTTTTCAGCACAAAAAGTTCTAAATATATTAACATGAAATTATTAGAATAATTTAATTGGTGGAATTATTTTGAAATTTTTTTTATAAATTATTTTGATTTAATTCTCTTTAAATCCTGATACTTTTAACAGAGAATTTTTAAATTAATTTTTGCTAATACTAATTTTAGAAAAGGAATATTAAAATCTAAAAAATGCTCATTGAAGGCATGTTAAAATAAACATTCTTTAAAATAAAAAAAAGAAAATACTCAAGTAGGAAACGTTACCATGAAAACATTCTACACTGAAATTTTTGTATTGATGAATTTTTTCAAACTGTTTAACATTTTTCTTAAATTCATTTAACAGTTAGGTATTTACACAATATTAAAAATTTTTGCCGTCAGTTTCAGAATGACAATTTTTTAAAATCATTTTTATCGCCACGAGAGTCGAGGAAATTGAAAATCCATGTTTATAACAAAGAAAAATATATAGAACTTCAAAATCTTTACCTAATAATTTTGAATTACGAAACACGATATATAGTAATTACTTATTCTATATACAATTTTATCACAAAAATAAATATATATTCAACACTTACTTTTAGCCATCCAAATACAAAGAGTTACGCCATTTCGACGAAAAAAAACCAGCTTTCTGGCGACCTTAAGAACTTGGTAGACTTGGCTTAAGACAGCTATCTTATAGCTTTTAATACACAGAAAGTAGTACTTTTAAAATTGTCGGAAACGGTAAAAATACTTGTGTGCAAAATAAGGGAATACTCGGAACTATTAGATTTCTTGACCAATAAGAAGTTTACTTTTGCTAGGCCCATAAAAACCAGACAGGCGATTCACTGAGAATTTTAATCCTTTTGTGAAACACTTCATGTCATCTATTCATTGCAATGATAATGGAAGATTGATAAGCAAGAGGAAAGGACATCCCGGGGGTTTAAGAGTTATTGAAATATACAATTCGGGACAAGTATATATTTAACACTATTTCTACCACAATTTTGTGTATACCTATTTCAACCAAAAGTTGTTTTTTGACACCTTTGCGTTTGAAAGCAAATAAATGCCAAAGCTGTCGGGATGAAGAGGTGGTTTGGCAAGAGAGGAACATGTTTCGATCTTTTTCCAAACTGTTCCATCAATAACAATTTCAATCCAGGGTGTACACAAATGAAGCGACACATTTCAAAAATTAATAATAAAAAATAACTAAAAATGTTCGAACTATGGTTTTTATTTTAAATAATAGCGCATCTCAAAAAGTTTTTTTCTGGTAGGTAACGCCGTTCTAAATTTGTTACAACGAGAAAATTCCGTACGCAATGGCTACCGATCAGCAGAAGCCCGATTGCTTGTTTTCTGGTTTCTTTTTATAGTTCTTCTTGAATATCACGAAAAATCTTCAGTTTTCACACTAAATGTGAATTAACAAATTAAAGAGCATAAAATTCCCTACAAATATATGTCTTTATTTTTCTTCCAATTTTGATATTTTCTCAGATAATGGCTCTAAACAAATATTTAATTTCAAGTGATTTACGACCCCTAGATCAGCGAAATGGCATGTTACCTATCTAAAAAAAACTTTTTGAGATGCGTTCATTTTTAAAAAATTCGTAGTTCCAACACTTTTAGGTTTTTTTTTAAAAAATTAATTTTTGAAATGTGTCGCTTCATTTGTGTAAAACCTGTATTTTGCCGTTTATTGCTTTCTTCACTATCGTCTTCAGAATCCGTCAACAATCTCATTCTCTTTCGTCCTCCACTTGCATTCAAATTATCTTCCTCTTCATTAGTGCTTGATGAGTAATTTTCCTAATCACTATCGAATTCGTGGTCACTTTTGTCCAACTCATCTTACTTTCAGATTGTGAGCTTTCATCAATTTCAGGGCATTCTTCACTTACGTTACTTATTTTTTGACTCTGAAATCGGAATTCTCTAATCTGATTATAATTGAAATGATACTGCAAAATGGTGTTGATATTTATATGTAAAATGGTTTAAAATTAGACATTGTTATGAAATACCTAAGCTGTCAAAAGATACCTCATGGTAGAAATAGGTATACCGTATGCCTATTTTTAGATCTAGGATGAGCTGGAGGAAAATAATATTGCTGAATTAATTTAACATCTATTGTACGAAAAGGCAAAAAAATTAATTGTGGAGAAATGATTAAACTTAGAGAATAATTTTAAGTTTAAATATGAAACGTGTCTTTTGACACCTCTTGGTAGAAATAGTGTTAAATGAATGATACCCACGTTCGGATTATTCAACGGATAGCTTAACCTTTCGTTCCTGAATGATTTTCAACTCTGGAATTTTGTAGTGCTGATGGTGCATATATGTACTATAAAGCACGAAAATGTTAAATTAACCGCACCCCCCCCTCCCAGGTAGGTTTTGTACGCGACTTTAGGGATTCTTGTTCATGATCCGGAGAAAAGATCGTATTTGAATGAATTATCCTCTAACCTAGCAAACTATTTTAAATCCGAGTTTACTCGCCCATTGAATTATGCCACTTTTAAACTTACAGGCAAAAATTAAGTCATTCATAGACGTTATAACTCCATACAAAAATGTCCGATAATCCATTAACATCTCAAATGCTGTATGGATATGTAGTTGAATTAATATGACAACGGATCCCAAAAGAGAAGGGGGGGGGGGGTAGGTCATCTAATTAGATAATACAACAAACTACATGAATTTTGGGATCACAATAATATCTTTAGTAAGATCAGCAAGATTCTTGTATGAGAATAGTATAAGTTGCACGCTGTATGCTCAACTGGGTTCAATTTCAGGGAAAATAATTAAGAAACAGTTTTATTTATTTAAAATAAATTTAAAATAAATAAATATAATATTAAGTTAAAATAAATTTAACTTAAGCCATTATCTTATCCTTCATTTATCCATTCTATTGCTCTTTTTAATATACACAAATGGGGTTGTGAAAAAATTGTCGTGAATGGATGAAATCGCAGAAATTTAATTGGAACTTAAAACATTTCACGCGTGGCGAAGTTTAAAAAACCTTGCTGCTACTTACTAGCATCGCACCCAAACAGAATACTGTAAACTTTTATATAACCACTTCAGACCAAAGGTATAATATTCGACCAATTTTCAAAAAAAATCGAGATTAATACTCTTGATAGGATAATATATATATATATATATAATCAATTTATTGTTTATATATTAATTAACATAACTAATAAATATAGTTAACTGATACAATTAATAATTAATAGAGACAGCATGGGACCATAAAAAGCATTGAATAGAGGGATTTTAAGGGTCTCGAATAGAAAGCAACTTTTCTGTAAATAAAACACAAATGTCCATTAAAATGGACGCGGGGTCTTAAGAGGATAACACTTGGTAGGGAGCTCTGCCAACTAAATACAAACAATTTAATTTTTCAATATATAATAAACCATTAACCATCGGTTTCGCTGGTACATATGTAAAGTAAAAGTGCCAAGTATTAACTATAGCTATTTATATTCAATTATACAATCGAGAAAAATCGGTAATTTGTAGATTCTGGACTAACTATTCATAATTGCAGCGTCGATAATTTCCCACAAAATTCAACTAATACCATTTATACTGCAATAATTCATTTTGGAAAAAATGTAGAATTAGTATTTTTTCTGCAATATCTTTGAATACCTAAAAAAAAGGAAATGTTCGGATAGTTCCCGATCGTCAATTCCCGGTAACTTCAACGTTTAACACATTGACGTTTAACAACTCGTGATCGCTAAATTTCTTCAAAATAGACATGGCCGTCAACGTGTTAACCATAGATAAAAAATAAAAGTAATTCGCTATAAATTATTAATATGTATTATGAATTAAGCAATTTATTTCGTAATAATTTACGAAAGTTGTCCTGTGGTTTCTTCCAACGCTGTCAAGAAACTATATTTTTGACCATTATAATGCTATTTAATGACAGACTGTTAAATTCCTAATTAGGGTATTTAATTTTAACAACCGGCCATTTCATCCGAGAAGCTATTTCTCAAAACACATTCACTTGTCTACCGGTCTTACGACGAAATAAATCCTCCGAGGAAAATATCTTTACCCTTTCTAAAAGCTAAACACGCAGGTCAAGTCGCTTCGTAGCGGCTTCGCAGCCTTACGCACGAAACTGTTACAGCCAAACACAAAGGGTTTCGTGCAGTACACAGTTTGGCTTGTTTTTTTATCACTCTCCTAGACGTTTAAATAAAACAAGTTGGCGGCAACTTATTTGAGGATGTTTCTGGGAAAGGTTTAAGGCAGCCAAGGATTAAACGGCTTGTTTATTAATATTAAAAAATGGCTGCGTGAATCGCTTAAACGGAGTTGTAATCTCTTTCAAACACTACATTGAAATATTTCACGAGATGTTTTCAAAGGGAATTTGGAAACAAATCTGCATTATTCGTAAACAAGTGGATATTTGGACTTGGTTATTCAATTAGGAACCCCAACAACCATGTTATTGATTTCGTTATCACCGCTGAAAAGCCCCCAATACCCAAATGCGAGTAGCTTGTCGCCCGAAATCCAACTATCTGCCATCTATTGCACAAAAGAGTACTCAGAATACAATTATTCATTTTGGAATTAGAGAACAGCATTCTACTCTCGACTTTCTCGTATACTTGCACAATATGGTCCGTTTTGTGTTTAGCTTCGTAGTAAAGTGTTGAAAATCAAATGCGCATTTCGGATACCTTCACTTTGTTTGAATTTCCCAAAATTTTATGCAGAACTCAAATTATAAGGGCAAAGCGGCATATTAAATTTCATTTATATCGCTTGTAGCTTTTTATTCATATACATATGGACGGACAGATAGTTTACCCTTTTAAGAATTTGCCCAAAATTTGATGCAGATGTACAATTCTCATGATAATATATCGTTCATTAGGAGAAAGACTGCCACAAAACTAAGAACTGGAATTTTAACACTTTGCACTCGAGAGGCGACTCTCAGTCACCATTCTAGACGCGGCGCATCATTTTGACGTTTCCTGATTTCGATGGTTAAACCCCCTTCAAAGTAGTAAGAAGTTGAAGAATGATTTTTCAGGAAAAATGAACTTTCACAAACATATTTTTTACCTTCCAAAGCAATAATACGAGCTCTTGTTAATCGGTGAATAATTATGCATCTAATTACAATTTTTAACTTTTCCAAGTGCAAAGGGATAAAGGAGAAGCGGTTGAAGTTTGCTTATATAGGCATTTTGCTTTTTCCGTAAGATAACAAGGCGTTGCCTGCACTGCAAGACTGACCAGAGTGTTCTCTCCGTCGGTAAATTTTGGAACTGAAATTGTGACATATTGTCTCGGAAAAAATATACACGATTTCAAGTCCTACGGGAATAAAAACCCTTGAAACTTTCGTATTGTGGCACTCTTTTCCTGGTGAGTGATATGTCAAATTTTATTCAGCTAGCTCGTTCCGGTTTCGAATGATCCTGCTCAAATGCAGAAAGTCGGGCAGAGAGACAATTTCCCTTAACCGATATTGTCCAAAATTTGGCACAGATCTATGCAGAGCCATCTTAGACATTGGTCTGTAGCCCAGGGGCGCCATTGATTCTAAGGCGCTTACAAATTTACTGATTTCTTTTAATTTTGAACCAAAATATTTATTAATTATAAATTTAAATATTTAAAAGTAAAGATATTATTAGGGTTTGTAACTAGACAGCCATAAATTTTATAATATTACATAAACATGTATATCATTTCAAAAAATATTCACACCGAGGCAATCAGTGAGGAAATCCAAAATTATGCGTCTAACAGAAATTGCATCCTATTTTGAAAAGACGTTTATTTGTAAAATTGTAAATTGAGGAGTGCATTTTTTAACTCCTCATTTATTTCATTGGGTAAGTAATTTTGTTAGAGCATAGGCTCTCAAATTCCTAGTTACGGTTCTGACGGGGCGTCAAATTACTCTAACCCAGGTTCGCTCAAATTTGACAAGACGGCCCTGGATCTATGATTTTAGTGTGAAGACTACACATCAAATTTCATTCATATAGTTCTATCCTTTTCTTGAGTTATTATGAAAGACAAGCGTAATTCCAAAAATGGTTTCTTCAGACTCGGGAGCTTTGTTGGAGCATACATAGGCTCTCAAATTCCTAGTTACGGTTCTGACGGGGCGCCAAATTACTCTAACCCAGGTTCGCTCAAATTTGTCAAGACGGCCCTGGATCTATGATTTTAGTATGAAGACTACACATCAAATTTCATTCATATAGTTCTATCCGTTTCTTGAGTTATTATGAAAGACAAACATAATTCCAAAAATAGTTTCTTCAGACTCGGGAAAATCTAAAATGTGGAGATTTTCAGCATTTTGGGATCGAATTTTTGACGATTACAGTACTTTCTCTTTGTACACTTCGTATACAAGAAAATAACGAAAAATGCACTATTTTAATTTTTCTACAATATTTTGAGAAAACAGTTAAACTCTCAAAATAATAATTATGAGCTGGTTTCTTACTGCATAACAATGTACATTTTAATACTCCATTTTTTCTTTGATATGCGTTGGCCATTTTCAGTAAAATTTTCATCAGTCCAAATGGTAGGGTAACCTACAGAGGTAAAATGATTATTAAAAGTATTCTATCATCTTAACTGCAAATTTAATTTTAAGTAACTTTCACGAACAAATTAACCGCCAAAAGAATCGACTTAACCCCTTAAGAATCGCATTTTTTTGCTATCTAATAAGATGACCCTTCCTGTTTCGGAAAGGGGCTGTCGTTTTCATTCATCTAAGAAGGCTAGAATACTTGGTGCTTATGGATTCTAAGTAATTTTTGTGTCATACAGCTAATTAATGATTAAATTTTAGTTTATAAGCCTAAAAATGCGATCATTCGATGCACGTGAATATCACGGGCGCGAGACTTTAAGGGGTTAAAAGAAAACCTTGAGTAATTCTAAAATCCACTGATCCATTTTGATGCGTACAGAAGATTTTCGATATTATCGAGGATGCATTCACCACCCAACCCAATACTGTATCACAAAGCCGATTGGGCGACGACTTTGGAAAAAGGGTTTATCAGATTTGATTTGCACACGCTTCACGAGATCCAGCAGAGTGCAACATCTTGGAGGAGTTTTATAGGGTTCATTTGTGAATCGAGGCGTCCATCTGCTTGATCCTTTCATCCCGAAAGGTCCGAAAGCGACCCATCCTCTGGGCATTCAAAGAACATCCTGTGGCACGTGCCACCGTCCCCACCTGGGGAAGACGGGCACACCCCAAGAGAAGACTGATCCCGGATCCTCAGATGAAAAAGGCTGGGACATTTTATGGGAAACCGTCGCCAAGACGCCCATCCTTCTATCGATGCAAAACGGCTTGTGCTGCAGTGTGGTTAAAATCGGAAAATTCCTGTTCAACGATCTGTTGAGAATACATTTAATAAAAACAAACTTTAAAAACTTACATTTATTAGTGTAGTAAGAGGCGAGAAAAACGCTTATAAAATTAATTACTTTAAATTTTTAGTCTTTAATTCTTCATATTTATGATAATGAATTGACTCTTTGAAGCAATTTTTCTGGAATTCCATATTAGGCGCAAAATTTTCTTGATTTAATTGATTAATTTATAATTATGTCCTGATGGTTTAAAATAGCGATAGTCATTGAGAGAACAGACAAGTATACACGATTTCAAAACTCTTGAGTTAAGAATTGATTACAAAATTCCATCTTTTGCAAAAAACGTGAAACGTATCAAGTTAAATAAAAGTGATTAAAAATAATGGCCATCAGAATGGAAAATCCTGATGGTATGGATTTCAGAACATGGAGAATCCAATAATTGAAACAATTATTTATTAACTAAGAAATTTTTATTTTGGTTTACCTTATCTTCATTAATTAAATTGACATCCGAGAGTTTATGATAATTTGTCAGCATCTATTGCACACTTATACCACTTAAAATCGCTAATGAATATGAATAAAGACTATAACTGAATTATTCGACGGCTTTTGAATGATGTTTATAATACGGACAGTCCGCCTATCTTTCCCGTATCGTGCATTTTTTGGAACTGACGCATTTAGGGATGAACCGTGAAATATTGAACCATCCTCAGATGGCGTCGCCTCTTTCCAAACTAATTCGCTGCCACACTAATTTAAATTTAATTAACTACGATGACAAATTTAATGTGCACCACGTTTGGATGCACGACGAATCTTCGATAAAATCGGGTCTCGAACTTGCGATTGTCCAGCCTCGAAGTCGAGACTGTACCATCAAGCCACCTCCCCCCGTCCTTCCAGAGGAAGGAAGAAGTGTATACAAACGTTGAAGCATCAAAAGGTACAGTCCTCAACTTTATGGATCAGACAGTCGCTATAACTCGGGGAGTTATTATCGGATCTTCACAAAACTGGTGTTGATGGAAATATCTCGAGGAGACCTCGAGACATTTCCATCGACACCAGTTTTGTGAAGATCCGATAATAACTCCCCGAGTTATAGCGACTGTCTGATCCATAAAGTTGAGGACTGTACAATCTTATTCATAATGCCATCGAGCAGTGTCTACGATTTGCAGCGTTTGTTTGTTGGACAATCTTCAGATTATATAGGCATTCAAATTCGGATAACACTTTAGCGTGCAGCTTGATTTAGAAGTTTAGAGCAACTTTAAAAAGCAACAATTTTCAAATGAATGAACACGGAAAAATTCAGTTTGTACAGGAAGGATGGAAATCAGAATTTATCAGCAGCATAGCTTTCAACCTAAACTATCAGTTCTGTAATTGGTGGAGAGATGCGTTTCACAAGACAATGAGTGGATTAACCCTCCGACTGCATATGCAGCGATTACTGCGGGTTGGAAGCAAGTCTATTTTCTGCTCTATCCTGTGATTTTCGCGAGCTATTGTGTTTACTTAGAACTATTACAGGCGTTGAACCGCATTATACTAATAAAACCTTGCTCATAAATAGCAATTCGCTTCAAAAATACTTGAACATGTTTGCGAACGTTGCATCTAATTAGCGATTTAAAAAATTCTGCAGTCAGAGGGTTAAGAGGTTGGAAATGTTCAATGTAACGTTCTCCATTGAGGATCAAAGCTATCAAACTATATTTCATACTATTTAAACTATTCATACTATTATACACATTCAAACTATTTTCAACTTTTTTTCATAGCAGTAAGCAAAATATCCGTTGCTTATGTTCTGCCATACCATCACACGACTCAGAAAATGTGCTTCTTCGTCTGCCAGCCGAGCTCCTGAATGAAGAAGAAAACACTGCAAATTCTAAGGCCTTTATTCCAACCAATGCTTTGAGGCCGCGATGGCCTGATAAGGTAACTCTACAACGGGACCATAGGTTTCAGGTTCAAAACCGAATTACACCGAAGAATTGATGTGTATGTGTGAGCCTATGCCTGATAAATCTGACGTCGAAAGTGAAAAGTCCCCCCTATTGGTATGATGATGAAGTTTGGTGAGGGGGATGCTGGCTCAGATGTCGGCTTCGTCATCTAATTTAGGTTCAAAATTAAGAGGCTCATCCCAAAATGGAACTCGCGTTGCTTCAAAACAGGTGTTAATATAATTAAACAAGCATTGCTTTATACCCTAAGTAACTTATCTCTCCGACAACTGCAGAACCATCTGGTAGTTTTAATTTTAAATTGTGCCATTCATAAATTAAAGTAGCATAAACTAAATGAAATAAACTAAAAATATCACAAATTATACTCATAAATGTGACAATGTTTCCTCCCTTTCTGTGCAAATGCATCTCTTTTGCCTTCATTCGTTTGCAAATTGCCAGTTTTTAAAATTACTTCAAACTTTTGAATCACCCTGCATATAGATTTAATGAAATAAAAGGTACTGTGACGCCGGCTTCATAAATATATGATATGCAGCATTGCAAAATACTCGTGCTGAAGAAACAATTCCTTTCCTTTAAACTTTCACTGCGAAGGCTTCCTTTCGAATTGATCTTCGCGTCCATCTTCATCACATCAGGAGTAATTATTTTAAAACCTTTACATTAAGCAGCTCTTTTTTTAAAACTCTGATTAACGTGACGGAGAATGAAATAATAATAAAAAAATCTATCTAAGTGGCCTTTCCATTTTTATATCTACCTTAACTAGCCCAAATGGAAACGTAGCATTGTTAGAAATGAACACGTTTTAAAGCGTAATTACGACAATCACGAATATATATATAAAAAAGAAAGCTCTTAAATAATAATAATAAATAGAAAGCTGCGATCAAGAAATGAATAGATCGCCTTCACTGGATCTCGGGGAAAGGCATCACGAAAGCATTGTTCAGTAAATTATACATAAACGCTGACTGTGGAACCTAATTGTTCTCACTCAATGTCAATTTTTGAGTCACATTTCGGTAATTAAGTGACTGTTTGGCGGTCTTCCCACGAATCTTTCACGATCGAAGGCCGAGGCGGATTAAAATTTATTTTCTCTCCAAGAACTCTTTTCTGAATGCCCGCTTTATGGGCAACTATAAAATCTTCATAATTTTAGATGAAGTTATCCGCATGCATAAGTCAAGGTGACCATGGCAGAGATGTTGGTTCATGCTGGGGGCTTAACTGCGAGTGATGACGTCATGTCATTCACCGAGATGATCCCCTTCGTAATAAAATTCAGAATTATCACTCGAAACGCAAATGCATACTTTTCAGCCTAATATTCTTCAAAAGCGCTTGTTATAACTTTTTTTCGCTCACTACCCTTTATTAGCTGAAAATTAATAGGAGACGCCCTTTTAAGCACAAAAACATTTCCCCGACTTAAACTTTATAGAGTGTCTATTCTAATCGAGGCCCAACAACTAATTTCTAAACCGTTAGAGATAGACATATACT
This sequence comes from Araneus ventricosus, assembly GCA_013235015.1. Classification (NCBI taxonomy): domain Eukaryota; kingdom Metazoa; phylum Arthropoda; class Arachnida; order Araneae; family Araneidae; genus Araneus; species Araneus ventricosus. The sequence continues at coordinate 240,246 of BGPR01000713.1, read as the reverse complement.
TTCTGTTGCAAAAATGCTTTAAATGAAGGAAGAAGTTATTTTCTTATGCTCTTTGAATCGGTCTAAATTTTTTATACAGTCCTCCGGTTCTATTAGTCATATTTAGAAAAATACACACTAACATTTTAAACAAAGATCCGCTCTTCTGCGACTGAAACTGACCGAGTTATGAAGCTTTGAATTTCATAATTTTAAGCCATTTGCAATATGTATTTAGCCTCTACGAATAAGAAATTCTGTTGAGGTATATGGCAGGATCCCATTATCCGACATTTCGTATGACTGGCTTTTGATAAACTAAAAACAATAGATCGAAAAACTCTGTAGTTTTCGCTATCGTTAGGTGGGTTTTTTGTACATGTAAGGCATCAAGTTTAGAAGAACACGTGACCTCTCCTCACCCCCACAGGCGCTATACAATCACTTGTGCTATAGACTCCAAGTCGACTCTATCGCTGTAGTAGTGAATGGCGATGATAATATTTTCCTAAATTTGTTTTTAATCAGACAGCTCGTGCTTATCTGTACGACACTTTATTATGAATGCCACCAATGTTAGAATGGGCTGTTATAATTAAAGTTCGCCAATTCAGAAGGCAGTACAGCCAGTTTTATGGCTGCCAACGAAACACAATTTCACTAGTACGTGTTACAAGTGATGCGCTCAGTGAAAACAGGAAAAAATAAAATAAAATTTTTGTCAATAAATGGAGTCGCACCAATATCCGAGATGATTTTGAAGATATTTTGTAAAGTAAATCAGGGAAAATTATTAAAATTAAATCCTCTAATTCAGATAGCTCTAGAAATCGATCATAGATGATGGGAAATCTCCACATAGCTTGACGCATTCATTTTTTCTTTTTTTTTGGGGGGGGGGAGGTTTACAGAGTGCATCACTTATAACTACATTAATTTTATTTTATTTCGTTTAGAGCCACAGAACAGGCTCTAGAGCCTTCCGAATTTTCGAATTTTAATTATTATAATTTTGTATATTTGACAGAAAAACAGATTTGACTACACTCAGGCCAATTAATTAAAAAAAATTATCATTAACAAAAAGCCATCAAAACTATAACAGAGAAAGATAAAAGCCTACAATGACAAGTTTTACCAATTACAGAAGATGCTGAAAACTCGAATGGAGTCAACAGCGGCAATTGTTCAAAAGACAAAATTTATGGGGACACTCGTACACATCTGACTTTTTTAGGTTTCTATATAGAACTAAATTAAAATATCATGTACGATTCAATTAGGAGGTAAAAGAAAATTCGATTTCACGTTTGCTCTTTTCATCTCCAGATAAGAGTGACCACTGAGCAGAAGCAGAGATCGTCTGCTTCTGCTCAGGGGAGGGATGCACCCACTTGCAAGCGGAAAGGGCGGGAGGAAAAGACGATATCACTAACAACACAGATCCGAGGAAGAGAGCGGATGGATCTTTTCCCAGGTGCGAAGCGAGAGTATGGCAAGGTGTGTATTCCAGTGTACACACAGTCGTAAAGTTGCCATGGAAACCAGAGAACCTGGAGGGAGGGGGGTGCTGAAGACGAGGAGACACGCGACCGTCGCGTGGGGCACCCCGCGGGGTTTGGGTGCTTTCCGCACAAGAAAAGGTCGTCCTAATTGAGTGGAACAAGTGGCAAGTAGCTCCCGAAGAAAAGGGACATCTGGACGCGACCACGTTGTAAAACTTGGGATTTATTGGAGACTTGGGGAACTGAATGAAGTAAAAGAGAGGGCTTGACTCCCGGACGGTTTTTGTTGGAGGATGGGCTTTTAAGACCTCCCCTGGTAGCTTTTTATGGGGAGGCAGACAGGGGTGGAAGTCGCTTAAGAGGAAGGCTTTTTGCCCGACACCGAGATTTTAATGTTCGCGACAAGGGAAGGGCCAAGCCTTAGACCGGATCCGTGGCTGGGCCCAAACTGTTTTCCATGGGCTTCCTCTTAGGGTGTGGAGATGAGTCTAGTCCATGTCTGGGCCTCGAAGGAGAAAAACCCGGGGACCGGATCCATCCTCACCCCTGCGAGATGAGCAGCTTCCGGATGAGTGTTTCACAAAAAGATGGAATTGGCGTTTCACATGCATCACTCCTCTGACAGCGAAGTACAAACTTGCCGGAAAATCGTTTACATAATGGATCAAAATTTCTAAAGATTGCCTGAGAAAACACTTAACAGCACTGGTGATATGTCAGGTTTTTCTATGAGAGAAGAGTCGGTGGATCCGGAAAGGGTCTTAAGGTGATAGCAAGGGACACTTTTTTAAGATATCGATTAAGCAGTGTTAATACTGAAGCTAACTGATCAAGCTTAGCTAGGGTCTATTCCGCTCCGGAAATCACGAGTTCTTAATCTAAAAGCCTTGACAGAGTGCGACACCTTATAATGAACATTTATATTTATTCATAAGTATAAAGATGTATATTTGGAAATGTTTTTTAAATATAATAAAAATATCAACCAATTTTCGTTATGAATCCAAAAAGTAAAATAAGTGAGCTGAAGTGCAATTTATACACATCGAATGGTTCAGGCGTTGTTGAATGTCTCAGCCAACTCAATTTGCGAAAAATCAATGGCTAATAGGGTTAACTAGTCGAAAACCGACACCTTTTCAATTTGTAATTCATGTCTAAAGAAATATGTTAATATTTTCCTCAAATATTTATACAAAATGCCGAATAAATCGCCATTCCTTATTGCCGTTCCGTTTTTTCATTTTATTTTACTTTTTTCAGATCAAAACAACGGATAATTTTGTTTTAAATATTGAAATGCGGGTTTTTACCATGGGCAATCTTTTTCAGATTGTGATCAAAAAGATAGCAACAGGAGAACATTTCTTAAGTATCATTTTTCCAATGAAAATTTACATAGCAACAAGTCATACAATTCGTTCCTAATACCCATATCTGTTTTTATTTAACTACACAATGCACCATGGTGTGCGAGACGATATAGCGCATTTGTAAAATACTACTAGAGTCATGAAATTTCCGAAATACACATACAGAGTGCCCCAATGTGACAACAGGCGATAGATTAAATTAGATTAGCGTCACACACTCGTCAAATGATGAAGACGACACATGAGATGGTATTCTGATCCCAGATTTTCAAACTAATATGAGGACGTTTGATCCAACCCATTTAACGTTCATTAGGTCAGCTTACACAGCAGATCTTTGGTGGTATAAGGTATAGAACTTGTGACCCTCCGATCCACAGCCGAGATGGTCAGAAAGCTACAGCTGGAAAATATTGATGGGTTTCCATTACTCCAGTGGTGCGCCCAGAGGGGTCGCGAAAAAATTTTACACAAAGTGAGGGGGTCGAAAATGAAAATAGTTTGCACATCACCGCATTACTAAAAGAAATGACCAGTAGTGACAAGGAGGTCTCGGTCTCGGTCTGTGAATGGCGCAGACATCATCGTTGAGTAATAAATATTCGCCATTGGAATTTGAAATATCAGTTATCAGACATATTCAGTGGTTTATTACGAATTTTGAAACCTTTCAGATTATGACTGAAACCTACGACAACGAGGCTATGAGCAATGGATTCCAAATGCGCATTGTGTGCCAAAAAATGTCGGGACGCATTCGAAATGTATCTTATGAACACGGATAGACTTCTTTTAACTTGGCAATCTATACTGTCCTACAGCCACAAGAAAAACCCTGATCAGGGTTGCCTCAAGTAGACGAGTCGAAGAAAGGAGGGAAACGGGTATAAAATCAACCGCAACATTTGACAAACTAAGCGCACTTCTTTAGGCAAGGAATTCGTTTTCGACCGAAGTACAAAGCGAAATGAGACTTCCTCCGGTTCTATCTGCGCCATATGAAATAAAGCCCTTTCTTTCACCCCCAAAATGCAGTGGAATATCCCGTTTCCATAACGGCCGCAACGTCTGGTGTCTATGGTTTTTCTCGTGGTGGTAGGGTAGTAGTGTATCTTGCCGGAGCTAAAAGAATCCATGAAATCACCTCCATAGCAAGACCTGCATTTGATGGCATTGCATTACCCGTACGCGATATGACGTTTGTCATGTGACTGACGTCTAGTCAACTGACACCATTCTATAAAGCAGAGCTTCTTAACTAAGACATCGTGATAACTTTTACATATCCTATTTCTCGTTTTTTTTAGCACTTATAAGCCCAATAGGGGACTGGACTAAAAATATTTCATTGAAACGTGTTGAAAAACCGTTTTAAATCGAATTCTTGCATATTTGCCAGTAAACAACTCGTCATTTTTTAAAATTGGTTTTCAAATTTTGGGGCCGTAGAAACAATTAGAGAAAGCGAGATAGGGAAATCCTTCCCATAAAAAAAAAGCTCGCAAGCGGATAGGTTTAAGAAGCCCTAATTAAAAGTAAAAAATAATTATGTAGCTTTTAAATAGGCAAAAAATGAATTTTAAAAAATTGAAATGAAAAACACAGTGCCTTGCCGTTGAGAAGATTTTGATGAATAGAGTCCATGAATTTCGTACAAATCTAATTTCAATATTAAAATTTACTTATTGTCCCTTAACTAAACATTTTCGTTACATTTAGCTGAATTAGTTTGCATTTTTGTACAGCATTTTGTAAGAATCAAGAAACTTCCAATTTATTGGCAGAATTAGCAGGTTTAAGTTGTAAAGCATTTAATACCAACATTTTTTACAGGCCTCATATTCGAAGTAGTTTCAGCCTTTTAATGGAATTTTACAGCAAAAATTGAGATGCATGCGAATTCGAAATTCAACCTCACTGCTAATAACTGCAGATAATGTCTAAAACAAAATTTCAGTGGTTTATACGTTTAAAAGAAAAATTGCTTTTCTTATTGTTTGATACAATTTCACCTACTGAAAACGTGAAAGAATTTTTCCCAGCGTGGTTATTTATTGATGAATACGATGATTTCAAAGTATTGCAGAGAGCTGTATTTCCCAAAGTATTTTTTAAAAAATTACTATATCACAATATAGCAGAAAAATCGCTTTTATGGCATATTTAACCTTATATATAAAAATGGCATTTTCGCTATTGATTTTTTATATCAGAAAAGGGGAGAAAAGCAGTTGTTGTCTTCAATTCACACCAGTGGCGGCGGTTGGGTAAAAAAAGTGAGGGGCAAAAAATTTACTGTTGTCTAAAAGTACCCAGGAGTAAAGGGGAGTAAAAAACAAAAAATTAAAAATTTTGTTACAAAATTAGCTAGCTTTTCCGAATAATATTGCTTTTTTTACGGTTCCTAGTTTTTAACAGCTAAAAAGAAATTCAAATTTAATTTTTTCCAGTAAAGTGGCGACCCCCCCCCCCCCCCCTTCTCATTCACCTTCCTTACTTGCCGCCACTGATTCATTAAGCTCCAACAATTTTAATAATTTATTTCCAATTAAATGCAACAGTTCGCACTCTTTTCAGTTTTGCTGTTGCAATTTACTTTTGAAGGATTCAGTGATCTCAACAACAAAAGACATGGAGTAGATAATATCTTCATATATTGTCTACACATCTGCATATATTGTCACCAGTGGATACATAAACACTTGTAGATGCTTTTATCTGTGAATGAATGTATTCACTAATAAAATTAGATTACCGATGCGGTCAGTAACTATTATTAACAAACTAAGTTACGTTTTCATCATTCTAAACGATGATAGTAATATAGTTACGTCAAAACCTAACAGCAGTATTCAATAACACGCAACTCTCAAGCATGGTACGTTTAAACATAACATCAAAATTCAGAGTTTTATTGTGTCAATAGTCTATCACCGATGGTCAATAGACTATGGACATCCAAGTTTTGAACAACAATCGCTATTAATTTTTGCGCGAAATAAAGGATGTTTCTTTTTACTTCTCACAATTCCTGGACTAATGCACTAAACAGACAATTCCACTGTCTTATTACCTCTCATATAATTCGTTCACAATTTTGCTTTGGATAATTTATTACTTACTGTCTTATGCAAAGATCACGTTTTTTTTTCTCCTTCTGCAAGAAACTCAATAGATTCCAAAATCGAACTGCCGTAATACCGCTTGATGTTTGTGTATCGCGCGAGTGTAAACTTCCACTTTTATTTTTGACCCATAATTTTAAGAGCCAATAGATTAAAATTATATTCTAGGCTTGTTAAATTATTTTTTATTTTATTATTTAGTTCTATTCGTTTTATTCTATTCCTTTCAGTTTTCAAATTACGATTTAGGAGATGTCAAATGAAACGAAATTTCTGAGAAAATTATGAATTTTGTCTTATTTTTATTTTTGAGACAAGCGAATAATCTCTAGCTTGAAACGTTAATAATCAATCCTTAACGTCTACGCCATTATAATGTTTATTCTGCTTCAGTTAACACAACGTGAAAACAATTTTTCGCACTTATATTATTAGATCATTCTAAACTTCGCCGGCAACGCACGGTATTTTATTCACAGCAGGACCGGCTCACAGTGCGTGTATTACAACTTCGTCATGTGGTCCTGAAAATGTTCGCGAGTTACCAAAACAAATTTATTCATAAACCGCCAAACGAAGAGCCTTGTTTCCGTTTAACAACCTTACTGCCTCGTGTAATCGTTCCATTTCACTATCACAACCCTCAAGAATCCTTATTTTGCCACCTGGACTTTAAGAAAAGGCGAAGACTAGCCTACAGAAGACCCTATCCTTAGGTGCGGTACTGGAGAAAACCTGGTGGCACGCGTCAACACGGGCACACCTAGCCACACAATGGCGGCGGTGTTTTCTATACGAGCAAGACCACGACTCTCTAAACATTCATCGTGTCGGGCGTCGGGTATGAAGTCTTTATGCAAACACGATGATAAACTTTATTGGCCGATATTTGCCCGCCCCCCGTGTCATTCGAATGGCCGGGGAGCACGTGATTTAATACTTTGTTGAGTAATAGATATTCGATTCCGTTCATTGTGAGTGCCTCTAAACACGCGAAACGTTGTTTTTTCGGTAGCAATGTCACCCCTGTACAGATAGGTGCCAGAAGCCGTTTCGAATTAAAGTAAGTGGGTAAGGTTTAAAAGGCTTTTATGTAGTTGATTCAAGGAATCAATCAGCAGTTATTGAAAGGTCATTTTTTATATACGTCCTTGAAGATTATTTTGAATATAGCCTTTTATCTAAATTGTGCTTTCAGGAATAGAATACAAACACGAGTTTTATCATTTTCTCATATACGATGTATAGGCAACAAATTATTGTAACTGTCAAAGAATCCAATCTCCAGATTTTGACTTTATTTTTCATGCAGACAAAAAACCCCCCCATTTTTGAAATTATGTCTCTATACATACAATAAGGCAAGTCAAAACACCTAGCAAGAAGATCGAAACTGAATGTGTGCTCTTTATACCGAAATTGCGAAACTATTTCATATTTTTGTCTGAATCAGTCAAAAGGAAGGTGTAGAGAATACTTACTCGATTTTCTTCACTACGCTATAAAATTACACTAAAAAAGTGCCGCATTTACAAAGGATTTTTAACATCAGTGTTGCCATTCACGTTGAATGAAAATATTGTATACATTTACTGCGTTTATTTACCTCTGCATTGCCACTCACGTTCAATGAAAATACCGAACTCATTTTATTTGTGTGTAAATTTATCGTGGCTATAATTAAACATAAGCTTTTAAAAAATGGTGAAAATCGAACCAAATCGTGACATCATTGAATAGGTAACACCTCGAATTCTCTGATGGAGTAAAAAATCGATTCCGTTGGAATTATTGCCGGAAAAACTCAAAATTGCGATATTAAGAAACAACAGCGACAAATTGTCAGTACAAACGGTAATTTTAGAGTGCATTTAGATCGGCTTATGTTCTCTATCGGTATTATACCATCCACATCTCATAAACTCAACTATTGTTGACCAGGCATTTTAAATAATATCTTTATATGGAAGTGCACCAGAAAATCCAGGGGAGAGTACTCTCGTTTTCAATTGACATGAAATTAGGCAAAAAATTGCTAAGTTTCTAAAGGAAAATGATAATTCAAGTTCAACATTTTTTCACAGATTTTTAATTCTCCAAGGATAAAATCATGAAAAATAACGGACAGGATTTTATTCGAATAGGCAATGACATAATTCTAGCATTTTTTCCCCTCCATATACTCGAAGTCTCCCAAAGGAGATAAAAAGTCGACATTCTTAAATATCCTTAGGTCACTCTCTTAAAACTAATTAAACTCTAATGTCAAACTCTCTCTCTGCGATTAAACTCGGATATCATATCTTAATATCCTTCTGTGCTAATAATTCTTAAAGTTCTACTAGTTTATTTGTACACAATGTTCTCCTTTTGTTCGTTTAGTGTTTAATTTTTTAAAAATCTATTGCTGTTTCATTTCTTATTTATCGTTATCTGGTGTTTAATTGGTCTCCAACTAAATTGTTTTTTAAATGTTTATATTTCTAAGCTATCCCATTTTCTTTCCTCATTACTTATTTTATGTTTTATACTTTTGTTCAAAAGTTTTCAAACACCATATATTTTTTAAAGTTATTTTATTATTTATTTTATATATATATATATATATATATTATTTTGTTCTCTTATGTATTATATTGTCTCTTATTTGCATTTTTTTTCTTTTCAATAAAGTTTCACTCATACCCATCCAATCGCGAGTTCGGGGGCATGCTGTGGTGTTAAAGTTCAACTATCCTCAAGTCGAGTTTTGTCACGATTCCAGTATTTTTTTCTAGTTATAACATTGTATACGAAAAAGCAGCAAGTTTCTTAACATAGCTAACAGATAATGCAACAGAACTCGCGTATTATCGCAAAACGCAATCGGCTGACTGAATAAATTGTTATTATTGAAAAGTGTACCTGCTAAAAGTTTTATTTATTAATAGCTACCACGATTTAAAAGGCTGGAACAAAAAAGCCCATATGAAAGTCCCTAATAGTATTAATTATAAATAACCATTCTTGTATAAACGAAAGAGCCGGTTAGAAAAACAAATAAGTTCTCCTACCCCGTATTTTCCGTGGCAACGGTCCAAACTAAAAAGAATTTTGGCGATGGCAATTGCGAAGGAACCGATATCTTGTTACAATCTTTTCTCCAATAAATTACACCTCTCAACATCAATAAACAAATTTCAGCGAAAGCTGTTGTGTCTGGAATAGACGAAACACCGACTTAACTAGAAATCCCTCACGCTTCCACATGATTTATTCAAGGCATAAGATGAATCTCCACCACCTCGCGATAAGAAAGTAATTAATCACCTATACTATCAGGAAGAACGACGAAACTCAGCACAGATATTAGATAATTAACGTGACTTAATTGCCTCCAAACTCCCCAAATTAAAGTCCTGTGTGGATGTTAACTAATGCTGGGCGGGTGCTTTTAAAAGCTTGATGGATAGAAGTTGGGAAGGAGAAAAGTTAGCGTTTGATTTGCATGGTAATGGCCGCCAAAAGTTAAGAATGAAAAATGTGTCTCGCTGTAACGGATGAGTAATAGCTGGGCCAGAGAAGGAAGTGATTCCGGGCACGCGAATCTACAATTAAAACTCGATCTGGAGACAGAGACGAAATGATGGGGGGGGGGGGCGGATCTAGGATCTGGCATCTAGATTAAAATGCATTTGTCGTGGTTTTATTCTATAACAGTGGTTATTTAACTATTGAGCGCTACCCAAACTTTAGCCGCATAGAACCTTCTAACTATTTTTCTTTCTCGTATACAAAGTAAAGAAAGTATTGTTACATTTAGGCGGGAGGATGTTTCGCCCACGTCTCAGATTTAATGTACAGCAGATCCATATACTTGGCGGATTTTTAATGGTGACGGGTTTCAAACATGGAACCCTCTAGCTTCGAAGTCGAAACCTTACAACTAGGCCTCCACGGCCCAAAGCTGATTCCCTTGAAGGATAGCCATGCCATTTGTCCCAAGCCCGGTTTTTTTCACCCATTTTAATCGAAAAATACAGGCACGCCATTCACTTGATATTTGAAAGGACGCTAACTCTGAACGAAGGTATGGGGGGAGCGATCATCTTTCCCTCTTACAGATGCTTGTTAATCGCTCTTCGATTTTCCCCAGACAGCAGATTTTAATTTATGCTACCCTCAAAGCGAGGCTTCAATCTACGCAAAGCATTGTTCTTTTCGCTAGCCTCTTTCAGGGTCCCTCTGAAGAGAGACTTTAAACTCCAGCGTTTTTCGCTCCGATTTCAGTCAAGACGGAATTCCAACCACCACGAGCCATTTGGCCGATTTCCAAAGATTTTTGAGGCTTTTTCCTTCTCGCGTTCCAAAATATCCAGTTAATCTGCGAAGTGAATGGCCGGCTTTATATCTATCAGCGGATGGAAAATTAGAAAATTTACATTTTCTATGAGGAAGAGTAATGTATAGTAAATAAAATATAGCGAAGCGAGAGTACGTAATAAAAATTCTCACTGCTACAAAAAAAAACCTATAAAAGGGTGGGAGATTAATAATTATAAAAGGCATATTAATACTAACGATAAAATAAAGTTATAAATTTAATAAAAACAGTTATTAGTGTATTAAGAAATAGAATATTTTTAAATATTTCTAATTTTTAGTATTTACTTTATAATTTATTATTATAAATAAAATGGAATCCAGAAATCAATTTTTTCTCAAATTCAACATCAGGGGGCGCCACTTTGATGAAGCAAAATTTAATTAAATTCATCGGTTAATAGGAGGTTCACCTTCTAAAAATATCAAAATAGTGTACAGTCATCGATATCGCATAAGTATACAAAATTTCAAAACTCTAGCACAGAAAGAAGTGTCTGAAAAATCGATTACAAAAATTCCATCTTTATAAACATGAAACAAGTTTTAAAAAAATGTTTAAAAAGGAAGAAGTGCGCATTTTCGTGCACAGTTTCGACATAGTTCACTGACTGTTGCATTTAACAGTTATAAAATTTCAGTTAAAAAGCATTCTTCTATTTTAATTTGCAATCAGGAGGAATTTTGTTTATTTTGCCAAATCTTTGTTAATTTTCTATTACTATTTTACGAATCCTTAGAAGCGTCGTTTTGCAGCTTTTTATAAATATTACGGGATGTTGTAATAATTTCTATCTCAAATCCACCAACAGATTACGGAATCACGAGTACGGAATCAAAATTTAATTAAAATTAATTAACTGAGTATTAAGTTCTGAAAATGTTATCTTATCACTGGGAACACACAACTGTATAAAATTTTAGATCTATAGCACATCAAATAGTGAGTGAAAAATCAACTACAAATTCCATCTTTAAAAACATGAAACGAACCAAGTTAATTAATAGCGTATGAAAATTGTTTTTAGTATGATCTGTGAGAGTTAATGAAATGATTTCTTGTTTCAAAATTCAATCAAACCTATATTATTTAATTATTCGTTTTATCGTACATTTTTCGGGAGAAGTAACTGCTTATGTAACGAAAGAAAATCAGTAAATCAGAAATTCAGATAAATGCAGTGAATTTTCTTTATGTGTTTGCGATCTGATATTTTCCGGTTTAAATAAATAAACCGGATATTCATCCTTTATTATTTCCATCAAAATGCAAGTATAAATTAGAGTACAGATAAATTTCCCTTTTTTTATACCTCTTTCAACGCTAATTTCTATCGGACAGCGGCGATTTTTTTAAAAGTGAAAATGACAAATATTAAAATATATGCCAGATCCATAGAAATAAGTATTTAAGGACGAAGGTACTCGAAACATTTATTTCTCTTTACATCTACAGCAAATATCTTAAAAATAGTTCGTAAGAACGACAAAAAAAGTATCATGCGAACACAAAAAGAAAAAAAGCATAAAAGTCATAAAATTAATTTTTCATATTCACAGAACATCGTTTAAAATTCTGTTTAAAATCAAGAAAAAGCATGTTGCAAACTAGAGACTAAAACATTCTGCTGTAAAACAAAAGATTCGATTAAGAATATTGCAATAAGAACAAAGCCACGAACACAGTAATATACATAACAAAAGATTTTTTGTAACAGAAAGCTTTCCTTAAATTACTAGAAAAAGAAACTCATAATAATGGTTCCTCGATTTCTGGAAATGGCTCGAAATCGATTAAAAACACAAAAGAAAGAACTTCAAATATAGAAAAAAAATGAAGGTTTCGGAAAAATGAAAATTATTTTTCAATCCTTTTGTTATGTTCAATCTTTTTTGTTATGTTTAATATTTATTCTTCGAGGCTACAGATAGATTTTGAACAAAAATAAATGATCTTTGTGAATCCGAACAGGCCTCGAGTAAGGGTTCAAGCGTCTTGAGGGGTCAAAGTGTAGAATAAAATTCTACTAGCTGCCTACCAACGATCCTCCTTCATAAACACTCGCAACATAGTTCGAGGAAGTGAAAAAAATTAAGACATCGAAATGCAAAAATAAAATTTATATTAATATTTGGTAAAGAAGAATTATACCGTTGACTCTCTAATCCGACAATCGTTACTCCGACTGTCCCACTAGTCCGACGCACCTAGTGGAACATGTTACTTGGTGATGAGGGATTCTTTCCTGTTGAAACCTTCCCCCTTTTATAAGCACGTGATTTTTCTACTGACCCTCTACAAGTCGGGACACTCTCTATAATCCGAGAAGTGTCCGAATCCATATGTGTCGGATTAGAGAGTCTACTGAATTAATGAAAAATGGGATAAAGCAAAACTGCGAAAGCTTTGAATTTTCAGTTTGGGCTGGGCCCTGGATGAGGAGGTTCATCTACTTTTATCTCCACATTCGGTTCATATTTTTCAGATGAGATAATTTTATTTAATAAAGTCTTAATATTTTTTTTCAATTTTTTGGAAGAATTCTGGAGACGGGATTAGCTTTGACGTGCAGCAGTTCTTTAAGAACTGGCACGGAGAGCAGTAGCGAATCCAGGATTTTGGGAGGGGCTGAAGTCATAAAAATTTTTTATTGTTGTGACCTCATGACTTATGCAAATCAAAACACTTTAACTTTACTTACCTGACAATAAGAATCACAACAGATACAATAATACTAATCGATAATTTAATAAAAACAAGATGAAATAATTAGCCAAAAAATGTCTTCGACCGCGTTAATGCTACAAGTACGAGTGGAATGACTACAGAAGCTAGAAAATTTTCCCGAGTCCGTCAAGCCAGGAAGCAATGTTGCCACGTTTTTTTTCAAGTTTAAGAACAAACAGGTTGAAATTTGGAACAAATTGAAAAAAATAAAGAATTTTGGGTTTCCTATGGGGGAGGTTGCAGCCCCATAGCACCCCCTGGATTCGCCACTGACTGACAGCCTCCCATTCTCAGCTGTCCAAATGGACCCATCATCGAAAGAAAAAATTTAGTTCAGTTGAGGCCGTGATATGCCAGGCAAACACATGGACAATTCTACGAATTTAAACTGTGAATTTTTACGAATTTAATTTCTCTCTCCTCGCATTCGCTGGAGTAACTTCAGACATTTTGAAGTTCCGGACACTAGCGAGGATGTGAACTTTAAATCAGGTTGTATGGAAATCCTATTTATAAGGCACTATTCCTCTGAATGGGGACGACCCGAGTAACCTTACCAACCGGGTGAGGCAAAAATATGATGCCCCTCCCCCCTCTCATAAACATCGTATTTTTTAAAATTCTGTATTGTTTGTATTCTAAATGCCAAACTTTTATATAGAAATATGCATGTTTTCCCTGCAAATATGACTTGATGATTTTATGGTGAGAATTTTTAAACTTCAAATATGTTTAAGATTATATCGTGGTCTTACTGAAAATATAAAATATTCAACTAATTTATTTTAATAATATGCGATTTTATTTTAACGCAGTATTATAAATTCTCTTCAAAAATTCCCTTTTTACTGCAAAATCTATCAATATCTCCTCAGTTTCTTAATGTTATTATTCAGGATAAGGGGAGGGGACATCAATACGAAAGGGAAATTATTTGCCGTTTTTTTTCCGGATCTCTCATGCCCCTTTTACCACTTTTTTCCCTTCATGCTCCCGTTTCGGCGCCACCCCGGACTTTGGTGTCATGGGCAGTTGCCCGTTTAGCCTCTGAATCAGGTTCAGACCAACCTCTCATTTGGTGGCGAAATCAACGGGAGTCTTTGACACATCGGTGCTTGATGAAATTCCCCATTCCTGTCAGGTTACCAAGATCAGAAGAAAGCCGAGAGCGTTTTTCGGCCGAGCAAAAAGAGTCGCATACTTGGGAGAACAGTTTTTTCCCGCCTCGCGATATGAAACATGACATCAACCAGCTGGCCGCGAAGTATTTCGGAAAATTTGAGTGCGACTTGGCCGGAAGCGTTTTTGTTCGGGTATCCCGAAATAGTTTTACCGTTGAAACAGCGTTTAAGATAACCTTTCATCGAGCTCCTTTTGTTTATGTCTACCTTCCAGAATGGGTGTGCTTCGGCACGTAGGCCTCACTCCGGAGTGAATGACTCAGTAACTCACGAATGAGCGGGTTGGCTACTTATTCACAAAAGGTACCCACTGCCCAAACGTAGGCAGTTCATGCTCAAGTGATACACGTCAAATGGGCAACACCAATTTAACTTAGGAATCCACTTTGCATTTTTGCAAGACGGAAAACTTCGCGATATCTGTCGGTCTGTGTATATTTGCGGGTAACATGTGAGTGCGGAAACTCAAAAACGCGCCGGCGTAGATGAGTGAAATTTGGTATGTTGTCTTGTGATCAGTGTAAGCATGTATAAAATTTTGGATGGCTGATTTTTTTGGGGTCTAAAGGAAGATTTCCAAAACACATATTCGATTTTTTTTTTTATTACACTATGAAGCACAAAACGTCCCATATGGAGTCGCCATCCTCTACGTGCGTCATCCCGGCACGTGATTCACTCCCGTGCTTTGTGATTCGTTGCGGGGATACATACTCTTATAAGGAGAAATTAACAGGATAAACGAGAAAATCACAGTGGCGGAGCGAGGTTAAGTGCTTCCTGGGGCATATTATGAACGACTGGGGCGTTATTTTTCGTACCCTCTTCATATTTTGGTTAAAAAAGTAACAAATAAGCACTTGTATTTTGCGTCCATTGTCCTCCAAGATTAGAGGCCGGTCAATCCATATGGCCCTTCCCCCCCAGTCACTACGCCACTGCACGCAGAAAACGCTTTCCTCCGAAGATTAAAACAGGCAAGCTCCTCTCTCCGTAGTCTGCTCAGCGTCCAGTCATGGACGAAGGTAAGTGGGTATAATGTGATTTTTTCGTCCCTCATACGTTATCAGTGGCGTAGCAAGGCTGATTTGGGGCCCGGAGCATGGAGATATCATTCATTAACCCTCTTCATATTTGATTTTAAAAGCTGCCATAAACACACTAGTATTTCTTCTCGAATGTGCCCCCTCGAATCGACACCCGGACATAGATACCCCACTTGCTCTTCTGTCGCTACGCCACTGGAATGTCAAGGGGACAACAATCTCTTAGAACTCTCTTTTCGTTCCGACTAATACCTGGTAACTTTACAGGAACATTCTCCCAGTGTGAAACGCGTATTAGTATGTTATTCAGATGGACGCATTTTTCATAGCAGAAACACTCAAGTATTTATACCCGTGGTTATTGGTAGAGTGTTCAGAACGATTTTTTGTTGCTGCAAACCTCTCAGGCGATTGGCGAGGGAGCCCCGGGAGAGCCGATGCGTTGAGATGCGCCAGGGCGTCACGCACTGTCACGGGTATCCTGTCCACATAAACAATCGCGGTCTTCACAATAAATCAGATCGGTTTCGTGTGACGGGGAGATTGATAGCATCGGCGTTGATGAAGGATTACGAGGACTGAACTCGTCTGAAGGGCATCCGCTCAACGCATCAGTAGACAGGCTACCTGCCAGCGGATTCCTGCCTTCCTCGACACCCCGAGGGGCACTCAAGCGGGGGATCTTCACGCATCCATCTCCCTTCGATGGTCCAGTGGCGTAGCGAGAGTGAGTGGCGCCACGGGCACTGTATAATTTTGTCCGACCCTTCTTGATATTTGATTTTAAAAACATTTTGTTTACATGGCATGATTGGTTAGTTAGTTTAGTTTAGTTATATTTAAGTCCCGTTTTGAAGCACTACGAGGACTATTTCAGGACGGACCTCGTAATTTTGGACCGCGGTCAGATGACGAGGAGTTTAGTTATATTAACGTCCCGTTTTGAAGCGACACGAGGGCTATTTTGGGACGGGCCTCGTAATTTTGAACCTCGGTCAGATGATGAGGACGACACATGAGCTGGCACCCCCTCTCAAAACTTCCACACCAACGGGAGAACGTTTGGCCACTACGTATGATTTAACGTGCAACAGGCCCCATACACGGCGGATCTTCAGTGGAATCGGGTTTTGAACCTGGAACCTCCAGCCCCAAAGCCAAGACCTTACCACTAGGCCACCGCGGCCTCCAGATGACGAGGAAGACACCTGATCTGGCACCACTCTCCCAAACTTCTGCACCACACCAGCGGGAGGACGTCTGACCCACGACGCCAAATTTAACGTGCAATAGGCCCACATGCACGACGGATCTTCAGTGGGATCGGTTTCAGAACCTGGAACATTCCATCCTTGAAGACAAGGTCTTACCACTAGGCCACCGCAGCCCCCAAGGTGCCCTTGAAGAGTGGCTCTTGGGCAGGGCCGGATTGAGCTCTCTAGGGGCTCTTGGGCAATACAAGTCCCTTTTCCACTCCACACCTTCCAAAACCAGATATTTTTGTATTGATCTTAGTTTAATTTTTATAGAAGCAGTTTTAACACGTTCGCGCCTGCTCTGCAATCCATGCTTCTCTCCCACAGGCGGGTACTCTCAAGAGCGCTTTGCTTTATCGGGCGGCGCCGAACTAAAATTAAATATTAAATGTTATCGCAATTATGTCATTGCTGCTCTTTATTATTTTTTTACCACTATTGCTGTCATGTTTTTGCCAGCACTTCGTTTGAAATGTTTTAAAAAATTGCATAGAAATAAACAATTATGCTTATTATATTGAATTATGTTTATATTATCGAATTTATTATACAAGTTATGTTTATAATATCGAGTTAAAATAAAATAAATTCAACTTTTTCAATTAATATATTAGGTTAAATTTCCATGATTTTAATTTTCAACTATATGGAAATATTTTTTAGTTATTAAACGAACTAAATTGTTGGTGATACGCACCGCCTAATGAAACATTCAAGTGATGATAATAGTCATAATGAAGTCATAATGAGACATTTAAGTGAGAGCCACCGGTGGTACGCGCCGGCGTGAACGTATTAAAGAAGCACATTTTGACAAGCTGAAACAACAAAGCCTTTAAAACGTGGATCATTTCAGAGACATTTGGTTTCAGAGTATCACGTATAAAAATGTAAAATTAAAATTTTAAAGTAATTTTACGCAAAATAGTAAAAAAATAAAATACATTTTTTAAACACAATCTAACAACCTATTTATCAACTATTTAGTTATAGGAACGGAATTTTTTAAACACACATTTTCTTAGGCAACGCAATTTCTAAGAATTATAAAACACAATATAAAAATTGCAGGTTAGAGTAACTTATTAGGAAGATAATTAATAAAGAATGTTGTTAGAATAATGCTCCAAAATTTAAACGATACTTGATTTTAATTTGAATATGTTCGAGTGCATGGCCTTTGTAAATTATATGAAAGGACAAAATTTAATTACTTAAAAATCTCGAGACCTCTATTTTATAATCTGGCCCTGCGCATGGGGTATCTACGATTCCCTCCCTCTTCTCTCTCCGTTACGTCCTGAGATGGATTTGCGAATCGTTCGAGATGCATGTTTGTATTTAGTTTTAAGTGCAGAATTTTCTTTGCCGTTCCAAACGGGGGGGGGGGGGGCAGTTTAATTAGCTCGATCCCTTCGCATAAACGATGCGCGTCAAATTGGTTTTGAATCAGTAAGTAAGTCGGAGTAGCAATTAATTTAAAGGACAAAAATCACTTGAACACTTTTAAGTATTTTGGGTGTCCTTTACGTTTTTAACCGCTTAAAGAACGAGTTATTTTGTAGCCTACGGTATTTAGGACGAGTTAACTCGGGGTAAGTCCTTAAACGGTTAAAATGATTGAAATAACAATAAATATGTCACCTCATTTGGAGGTCAAATTAATTCCCAAGTCAAGAGGTTAACATCCCGTTTTGAAACTTCACGAGGCCTATTTTGGAATACATATCGTAATTTCTTAACAGCTGTCAGATGTCGTGGAAGGCACCAAAGATGGTAGTCCCGTCACCACGATAGCAGGAGGACGTTTGTTTGGAAGCCCTTAGACACAGCCCTTAGTCTTTTAACTCTTTGAAGCATGATGGGTTATTTTCTGAACCACGAATGAGAGTCTGAATGATGCATCTTTTACGCATTCTTGCTGAATAGCTCTTATTATAAAACCCATATAACAGCAAAACCACAGATTAATTTTTAGGAATTGAAACAAATTAATAACAATATTTTTCATCTTCCTAAAACGCTAAATCAATCCTTACACTCACACGTGTATAACTATGCATCTTATTATCTTTCGTGCCCCAAAGAGATAATTCAGATGGATTTAATATTCGCCAGTTCTGCGTAAATGAAAGATCTTTCGTGGAATCGGGTCTTCAACTCGTTACCCTAGAGTCCCCAAGCCGAGATTCTGCCGCTGAAGCAAAATATTAGTGCGTTAATTGCATTTTTTAGAAATCGAAATATAATGGGGTGAAAAAAATGCCGAGAGTAAGTAAAGAAAATTCGAATTTCTAATCTTAAACATCGTAGCTTGATAATGTTTTAGGCTCGATTCGATTGTCTTGTCTTCGTCAATCTTAATTGCATTAATCTATGCATTCTGTGAGTAACGATTTTTACATCATCCAATTCACAGAAAGAATGCCAGCCTAAAAAACATTATGTTAATGAAATTGAAAATTCTGCTTTGGAATTAATGTCCAAAGAAATTAATGTTCTTTTTATCACAACTTTAACATTTGCAAAATCACGTTAGTGAAAGATCTAATGAAACAAAATTGCCATGAATTGCAACAATAAAAAGTATTGTTACAAATACTTCATTTTACAAATACAAACAATATACAAATACTTCATTTTAATAAATTTTTTAAAAATTTATTAAAATGAAAAAAATGCATAAAAATAAAATTGGCATCAATGAAAAGCTAATTTTTTGAATTTTAACCCCCTTGCGTTACGTTTTTATTTAACCTCCTAATTAAATGCCACCACCCATTTCGGATATTTTTTATTATGTAATCTATTTAAGATGGTAAAGGATACTTGAGACATTCAAGCGTGATAAAGTGATTTTTGTATTTAAAATTGTTACGTTGACTTAATTACGGAGTTAAATAGCGTACGGGCACAAAAGAGCCGAGCGCATGACATACTACGCCTACCAATAAGGGGGTTAAAAGTGGTGTAAAATAGGTTTTGTGTGATAATGTGCTATGGAGTTATTGCAGAAAAACCTTAAAATGTCGATTAATTTTAATAATTCCAAAAATGTTCTTTTTTTCCAACTCGGAGAGGTTTAAATCGCAGAGATTCACCAAAATCTCGAGCTCAATTTTTTTGAAGATTAAAAAGGCACCTTTTCGTACAAGATTTTAAACGAAGGAAAAAATGAAACTGTCGCCTCATTTTGGCTTCAAAATAAGCTAACTAGTCATTTACAATAATGACCCTATAATTTTGATTAAGTGTCATATTTTAAATGTTTAAACAAACACCCTGTTTTACATATTTAACAAGCCTTTTAGCCAAAATTCTTAAATATCTCATATACAGTAGATTTCTGAAAATATCATTGAGTAATAGCTTGCTATAAGTAAAAAAAAATTAGTTCTAATATTTTAAGGAATTTTCTGAAATTCGTCATCTTTCCTTACACGCGCACACCTGAACCCTGACTTCATTCCCCATGTGAAGGGAATGTAACAGGATAGCATGTTCACACACCGTTGCTCTACATTCCATTATTAAAGAGGATCCATAATCCTCTTTTGGACCATTAACTTCCCACGTCTAAATTTTGCCCACAGGAAACAACAACACAGGAGTCAGGAAGGTTACAAGTAGGTGGACATTTGCGAAAAAACAGAAGGTACCGGACACTTATTCGGCGGAGTTTCTCTCCAAGATAGTATTCTTAAGGCCGCAGCGGAGCGTGGACAATAGGAACATTTCCGGCGGAGGACAAATTCATTTCCACCCCAAAATAATAATAAAAAAAGGATTAAAAAAAGAAATGGATCGTGCATTTGTGTTTCAAAGAATCAGATTGACAGAAGAATGAAAAGACCCTTTCGTGACGCGGGGCAGGGGGCACCAAATTTTTGCTGCCCCCTTGGCCACTTTAATTGCGCTGGAATGAGGGGCGTCCCACAAAACAATGGGACCATTTTTTTGTTGTTCAAGGTCAGACGTCAGCCCTCCCCCGAGCCACGGATGGCTGTTTTAAGGAGGAAAGTGCCCAAGAAGAAACAGGATGGGTCAAAGAGAATGGGAACTTTGTTTTATTTTGATTTTTCGTTCATCGGTCCTGATTTGGTATGGATGCCATGGCTTTTTGGTTTCGGAAGGATGGCACGTTATCGCCGCTGTCTATCGCTTAAAACAATTGAATGGATGAATTTCTTCGGCAATATCAATCAAAATAGAGGTGGTTCTGTATTAACAACCACTGAAAGAAAATAATGTGTTTTTTTCGAATTCATTAGGGGATTGTGTATTGTGTTGAGGGCATTTACGAAATATTAGGCAGGACACCGATCTTTTTTTTGAGCTGAATCCAGATTTCTTTAATTTTCGGACATTGCTCTGGATTTACATATACTGCATTCCATTATCATTGCTGATTCATTTGCAGAAACACGCTTTTCTGCTATAATCAGCAATGATAATCCGTAATTGATACAGGGAGCTAAAAATTCCTATCACCAGATATTTATAAAAAAGTTACTTATTCTTCCAACAAGACAGGTAGAAAAGGTATTTATTCTTACAAAGGATTGTGCTATTGTAAAATACCTTATTTAAAAACAAAGTATTTTCTTCAAAGTCAAATCACTGCTAAATTTTATTAGAGTTTCTTAACATATCCTCACTGCCGCTGTAGTTTTGCATTTCATTCACCAAAAACCAATTTAATTTCGAAAATATTCCTTCCAAAATCACGATCTAGGATGTATTTGGATATTAGTTGATCTACCCATAAGACGTTCTAGTATATTATTTAATCATAGACTTAATTTAGCTTAGCTTAGAACAGAGGTGGGAAACCTACGGCGTTTTTGAATTTCTTATGTGGCCTTGCCAGTTATTTACAATTTAAATTGAAATAATATACTTGCCTATAATATAATAATAATTACAGAACAATATGCTTTAAGATTATGCTCGTGTGGCCCTTTTCCCAACTGCCGAATTTCATGTGGCCCTTTCAGTGCAAAAAGGTTCCCCAGCTCTGGCTTAGAATAATGTCCCGTTTTGAAGCTTCACATTTATTTTGCGACGGTCGTCATAATTTTGAAACACAGTCAGATGACCAGGGCGACATTCCTCCAAACTTCCAGACTGTACTATCGGGAGTACATTTAACCCTAACGGATTTGAAGTGTACAAGGTCTGTGTCCATCGTACATCTTTGACGCTATCGAGTCTCATACCAACGACCCCCTAGACTGTCATAGCAATCCAAAGTGTCATCGACAATATACGTGTTAAACCACAGGTCATGCCCCACAGGGATGGGAAAGTTTTAAAATCAAGTGCTTTTGGAAAATTTTTCACAATTAAACCTACAACTTGGACAATTTTTTACTTTTTCTGTGGTGAATCACGAACTATATTTAATCACTATTTATAAGTAACGTAATTGCGAATGAAAAGTTAATCAAAGAGCTGTTTATATACAACTTTATAATAGTTTCACTCGTCGAATTCCATTTTGCTGTATAGATATATAAACGGGTAAATACTTTTGCGGCAATATGCGACTGCAAGTAGAAAACAGATTTTACTAAGCCTGCTCTAGGTATCAAAATAGGACTTCAAGTTAATTCCACTTTAAAAAAATTTGAAACAGCTTTCAAGAATTCATTTTCAATAACAACTAAAAGATTAAATAAAAATAGAAATGATTTTCTTGTCTTGGAAGCTAAAAATATGAACTTTTCTACTGTTTTGGTTTGAGAATGGAAATTTGAGAACTTATCATGAGTCTCTCATTGATATTCACGATAGATTTGAAATGTCATTAAAATTAACAGAATTGCAAGAAGTAATATCGTTTGAAAGGAATATTTCTTTAAGGCAATCATTTGTTACTGTTAATAAGCTCCAGAAATATTGTATGAAATCTTGTTAATTTCAGTTTCACTCTGAGTCAAATTATTACTATTCAGAATTAAAAAGGTTCGTGTCCATTTGAATCCTAAGTTCGAAAAGATCATCTACATTTGATGAATCTTATGACGAATGCAATAAAATCATGGTCGATATGCAATTAAGAAGAAAAGGCGATTTCCATCAAGAATTCATGAATTTTTTTGCACTCTCTAAATGCTTATATTTCAAATAAAATTTGTCTTCTCTTAAAATTTTCCCTCTTAAATGGAAAAGTAAATAAACTTCGCGTGCGAGTGTAAAGGCTCATTTTAGAACTTCGATAGCTAAAAAATATAAATGTTGGTTAATTTAGTTCCCAAAAATTAATCAGTGACGTTTTACAATACCATGATTATAGAAGCCTCTAAAAATGTCAAAATGAGGCAACCCATTAACCGCTGACGCAACGGTCAAAATAAATGCTCATAAAAATTATCTACCCAACTAATTTTATGTAAATAGCAGTTTTTTTGAATAAGGCATAATATGGAGAATATTTCAGTAAAAAAATATTTGCCTTTAACGATAACTTACTTTTAAAATCGAGTTCCGTACTTGATGCAAAAGTTTTTAATGGAAACTTTTGACCTGGTTTTTCCGGAGAAAAAATACAACTAGAGAAACATAATTAGAGGTGATTTATTTGTTTGTCAAGGTCACTGCTTATCACAAATTTCCATCAGTCAGTTGTTTGTGGTTTTCTGGAGGGGGTTGATAAAACCGGTGTTGCGCTCACGCAACGTCAACGGGAAAAGAGTACTTCAGCCTTTTACTTTCACCGTTAGACACTATTGTTTTTTTCTCCTTCGGCAAGCAAGGAAATAACTAAAAGGAGACACTTTACATTAGAAAATACTCTTCAAAGATTTTTTTGATGATGATGAAAAGAGTGAAATCGATTTTATCGTTATTTCTTCAGAAAATCAAAAGTTGGTGGCGATGAAGAAATAATTCTTTGAATAATCATAATAATGCTTTACAGGCCCATTATTCAAGAACGTTGATGGAAAAAGTTTGTCTCACAATCTCGTCCTATTGAATAGTATAACACAAAAGTGGGAGGAGTTGATTTATGCGTCAATTTTGCAGCCAATTACAGGATTGGTATTCGTGTAAAAATATAGAAATTTCAATATTTACTAAATAAGTTGATGTAATCTTGATAAATGCGTTGGAAATATTAAGATTGTCTATTATTGGAAGTAAAATATATATATCTTGGATTTCAGACCTGAATTTGCATTATTTCTTTTGCACACTCCCTTTGAAAGAGAAGTGAAGATTTGTTATCCAGTTATAGATCAGCAACAGGAAGACCTAGTATGTTCAGGATTCAAAAGCCATTATATGGAGAAGGTGGGCCTTTTTTTTTTTTTATAAAGTCCGAAGCAAACAGTAGACTGCGTTATAAGCATAATCTGACTTTTTATCGATGCAAAGTTTGTAATATAGTGTACTTCATGATTGTAGTATACTTTTCGAACCAATCAAAAAGTCACAATGACTCTAGGAACGGGGACGTGTTGTCGGTGTTATGTCTAGTATACGTTTTGTTCTAGAAGCTATTTATTGCAAATAATAAGTTATTTTTAAAAAGAAAAATATCTTAAAATTTGATAAATTAATTACCTTTTAAGTGATTTATAGCTTTACAAAACACATCAAAACTAAAATATTTTTTCCATCTTAAAACACTCTAAGATATTTCCTCATGTGTTCAATTCAACTCGCTTATCCTAAACTCACTAAACTAAATCCGTACTCTTATTCCGCTAAAGTTGCACGAACGCAACACTCGATTTTTCAAAAGCTAAGACGATCTTTGCAAATTTTACTATAAATTAATGTTATATAGGTTCAAATAAGGAGTTAATATTATTCGTAAAGTAAAAAATTCATCCCCTATAGTTTTGGCGTTTAATGGGTTAACGAGTTGCACGACGAGTTAGACTTGACATAAAAGCGTAGATCAACTTACTTCCATCTTCCAGTTAAGTATTTAATAACTTTGCAAACAAGAGGAAGCAAGAAAAGAAACTGATAGGAAAACGAAAATCTTTTATTCTGATTTAAAAGAGCAAGCGGCTCTTCAATCTGAGGTGCTTTTCCCCTTTGGGCACATACAGAACGTTAAATTTAAAAAAAGAACATTTCTATGCTATATTTCGTGGCATTTATAAGCTATATATTGATGCACGCAGTATCAAAATGTATAATTAAATAAAATTATAATTTGTTTCAAAAATTCTCTGTTTTATTAAAGTTGTATATACTTTTCATCATAACCAAAGAGCTCCGATAGTTATAAAGGTGTTAGGACATTTTTCCCATGGGTGTACGTTTAGAATATAGATTTGCTGGCTTTGAATTTAGTCGACCTAATCCTTAACCACTTAACTTAATAATTTTCTTTGCTATCTAATAAGATGCTCCCTTCTGTTTTGGAAAGCGGTTGTCGTTTTTATTCATCTCAGAAGGCATATAATACTTGTTGTTTATGGATTCTAGGTAATTTTTGTGTAAAATTATAAAGATAATTAATGATTAAATTTTAGTTTTAAGACCAAAAATGCGATAATTCGATGCACGAGTATTCTTGGGCTGTTAAGTTAAGCGGTTAGCACATTCATCGCTATGGGCGAATTAGCCGCAGGCTCCACGAAAGACAACAAGTAACAGTGCTCGCTCTAGACTATTTGTAAATGAAGAAAGAGGTGAACGTATTCTGCCGACATCTTATTAACATGTTTAACTTAATTTGTGATGCAAGTCAAATTTTTGGGCTCAGCGAAGATTCCTGAAGAACGAGATATCTCGTTTGTAGCGATGAATGTGTTTAGCCATTTTGCAACTTTATTTCAGGTCTCAATGCGTCTCTAGCATACAATAAAAACTAACCAGCCGCTTTCCCATTCACATCTGCAATATATACACATTTCGTGCTTAGCTTCGCAGTATGAAGAGAATCAGTGTGCATTTCAGACCTCTTCCCATAGACTAGTGTTCCTTAAACATCGATAGACTATCGAAGCCAAGTCGATAGTATCAGGTTTTCGGAACTATCGACTGAAACAATCAATAGTATCGACTTTCTCAAAACTATCGATAGTTTTCTCTCAGGCAATACTATCGATAGGCGCATTTTCAGTCGATAGTTAACTATCCATAGTATCGATAGTTTTTGAACTATCGACTTGGAAAACACCTATCGGTAGTATCGCCGGCGAGGATACTATCGATAGTTTCGAAAACTATCGACTGCACTATCGATAACTCAACTATTGATGTTTAAGGAACACTACCATAGCTCGATTGGGACAAAATTTGATACAGTTCAACAATCTGGATACCAGACCATATATTAAATTTCACAAACTATCTAGCTTGTTGCATTTTCGTATTCACATGCATACGAACGACGGCCAGATAAATTTTTGACGGATTTCAATTCAAAATTTGATACATATCTCCAAATTTTAGTCTAAAGACCAGATTTCAAACTTTATTTGCCTAGCTCATTCAGGTGGTTGAGTTTTGTCCATGGACAGACAGGCATAATTAAACCAATATAATTCCAAAAACGTTGTTTAATCAATCTTATTAGCTGTTTTATGTTTGTGTTTTGTTTTTTCCTCTTTCTTTTGAAATAATGCTTTTTGATGTATAGATCTCCTTTGTCTTTTGTTGGGAAATTTCGAGCTAAGAGAAGCTATATTTGGCGTAATGCAAGCTTCTTACAGAAAAATTTTCCACTGATTATTTTGAATCCATTTCGAATAAAGTCCTTAGCACTTGAAAAAATGGTCTAGAATGGATTCCTTGTTTGTTTTTTCCGATTACCTCCGAGTTTTTCTTTGTTTTTTGGCTTTCTTTGTGTGAAATTCATTTCCATTGTTCTTTGTTTTTCGTTTGTAGCTGCAATTGCGCTCTGCTTAAATACTGTTTAAATTTTATTTTCTAAATTTTATTATCTA
The DNA here is from genome assembly GCA_013235015.1 of Araneus ventricosus. Taxonomy (NCBI): domain Eukaryota; kingdom Metazoa; phylum Arthropoda; class Arachnida; order Araneae; family Araneidae; genus Araneus; species Araneus ventricosus. Next base: position 213,777 of record BGPR01000713.1, on the reverse strand, counting down.
GATTTTATTGTTTATAAATAAAAAGGTTTTTTTTGCTGTTTTTGTTTAAAGTTTAAGTTAAAAAAATTTGCATTTTTAAATTTATTCTAATTTTTCTAGTTGATTGTTTTTAAGCTCTATTAGTATAGACATATCAACTAATGTATGAGGACAAAAAAATTAGAACCAAAGTTAAATGACCTCGCAATAATTTTAACTGGAACCTTTTAAATATACTCTAAAATAACGAAAACGTTTTAAATTACCAAAATACTTCGCTCAATGATCTATCTACATCTCATTTCCTTTATTTCCCTATCTTAAAAAAAATCTTTGTTCTACTTTTCGTCTATATCAAATTATGTACGAACAAGAAGCATGGAACTTAAGACATAAAACTTTTCATAAACGAAAGTTTTGCACGCAATTAAGTTTAGGAAAACCATTTATTTTTGGGCGCGACTAGTTAAAGGCTTCAATAATTATTTTCTTTTAAGCATTTTAGTCGTAATTTTTATAAACTGCCATTAACTGTTTGAATACTGAAACGGAAGTAGGAAACTTCTGAAAAGGCTATCGATAAATATACATATATTTATGAATACTATTGTGTTGTGAAATGCATTACCCTAAACTTTCTAGACATAAATCACATTTATGCAAAGGGTTTTTGAACGAAATTCGGACCTCATTTTTTGTAAGATATGTCACTAGTTCGTCGTAAACTATCAGATTGATGTGGTTAGGTAGTTTGGATTAATTGGCAATCTTATTTCTGAGGGTTTTGTGAAAGAGATGTTGGTTTATTAAGAAGAAATATCAACATGGATATTTGAAGAAATATCATCTGATATTGAGCAGAAAGGTGCAAACCAAAAAGCATGAAACGCCCTACGATTGCTATTGAAACACATTAAAAATACGAAGCGCTTGAAATATCAACAACAAATAGAGAAAATTTTTGGTGTTTGAAATTCACCATGAATGAATTTTATTGCAATGTAATTATATTTCGCTGGAAACGCTACTTGCATATGTCAAATTTTAAAATGTAAATTTATGAAAACATTTAAAATATCAATTTATGAAAACATTTCAAGTAAAATAGTTGAGATTGTGTCATTTCTGAAAAACCTTTTTGTAAGTAACACCGATTTTTAACAATGACCGATAGTAGTTTATAATGCATACTTACTGGTCCGAAAAGGAGCGTTAGGGTCGTCATCAACGTCACCTGAAAAGAAAAAAAAATGATTTCAGTCTGTGTGATATTTATAATCAAATTGGAGAGCAATAAAACATTAAAACAGAGCCAGAGATACAATCTCTTGTTGTAATTTTCCTCACAAATGTTTTGAAAATTCTAAGTCTATTTCTTATAACCAGCAGGGTAGGGTAAAGGGGTATAAATGCCCTGGGCGCCAGTCTTAAGGGGTGCAACGAGATATTATTAGGAAATGCGAGACAAAAGATTAGTGCTTTTATGCCTTTTTTTATTGTCAAACATGATGACAGTCCGAAAAAAAAATACAACGCTTCGGGTGCCAATTTTCCCTTGTTAAACCGCTGATGACAACTTGGGGCAAAATAGTCGTATAATGTCTCGGGGGCCTCTTGCCCTCGCTAGGCCACTGCTGCTAACATTTTAGCTATTCTTAACAGATAACAGTCATGAGTATCTAAGACTTAATTGATAAATCTTGAAAACTAGTTACGAAGCGGAATTTTTCTATAGTGATAATGGTATTCAAACTTATAGCCAAGAAGGCTGAATGCATTACAAGTTGAAGGTTTAAAATACTATATCCACTCATATTATACGTAAATCGTGTGTTTTCATGCCGAGGAAGAATTTTTACAGCTATGATGCTTTTCCATTGAAAAAAAAATCTTAAGACAGTATCGAGATAAATTCCGAAAGTAATTCTTTTAACAATATGGCAAGAAACGCGAGTTTAGTTGGATTAAATCCCGTTTTGAAGTTACACGACGGCTATTTTTGGACCGACCTCTTCATTTTGAACCGTGGTCAGATGACGACACAGAGACGGCACCTCCTACTCGATACTTCGACTCAACATCATTCAGAAGGTATTCCAGCCATGACAGATTGAAATTGTGGATCTTCAACCACAATACCTTCCTTCTTCTGGAACCCACGATGTTTATTCATTCACGAAACAGAAACTAATACTAGGCTACCGCTGCGTTTCGAGCAACATGAAATGTCGGTATGTGCAGTATGAAATGTTTTGATACATAGGTCTGTTTTCCCCGAATTTAACCCTTTCTAAAGCCGTGGAAAGTATACTTTCCACCTCTGATAAGCGCTGCTATCACTAGAGAAATCACTCTTGCCAAAGTTTTCGATGAAATAAAAACCTAGATGTTTCAACTTCTTATTTCAAATCACAAGGTGTCGTCTTGATGTGTTAATTAAATATTAATTAATCAAATTAACTTTTATCTAATAAGCTAAATGAATTTCTTAAGTCAATCTCAGTTCCAAAAATATTTTAACATACCATTACTAGAAAAAAAATGACCCTTTAAAGGGGTCAAAAAAATTAATTTTAAATTTTTCAGAGAATCGAAATAAGCTTTCAAATTTTTGAAAGTCACACCATTTTCAGCATGACCATCATTCGTATTTAGCGAATGTAAATTTGTACAATCAAAAGTTTTGTGCTTAAAATTGGAACACGGAAAATGACAAAATTAACGTTGGTTGAAAGCGTTTCCGTCTCGTTTTCATGAAAGAAGAATTTTTAGTAAAGAAATTTAAGGTGTGAAGTAAGCTGTAATAAAGGAATTTATCAACTTTTATGTGACGAAACGTATCGATGATATAGCATATCAATTCTTTAGGCTGATCTTTGATATCTCATAATAAGATTTTGCTCTGTTTTATAAAGTGGCGTAGCTGCGACTTTTGCAGCCGGGGCAAATTTGCAATTGCCCCCCCCCCCCATTTACAAGATACTTCGGGCAGATAAACCGCAAAATAAATTTTAAAAAATTCCAGGGAAAAATATTTTATTATTAACCTAATTCATCGTTTGACGCCTTCAATCTCTATAGATAGGTCGCGAAAGCATGCTTTCCTAACAGTCTTTCTTTGAAATTTACCGACGAAAGGTGAAAAATATGAATTAATTGCCTTAATTTTATGTCCACAATGACTGAGCTAGTGGCGCTACTCTTTAGCTATAAAATTGCTTTCCTGCATGCCTCATTTTGTCGCCCGGGACGGACCGACCCCTCTAGCTACGCCACTGGTTTTATAGCGGAAGAGCTTTGGTATTGCACGATATCTTAAGTTATAAATAAGAAGGAAAGCTGGACCTCTGATGCCTATATCAGGTCAGGGAAAATGAACCTGAACCTCAGAAATTCCTAGTCCTCGGCATCTAAATATATCCCTGGGATCCCATTCCTTTTAAATGATGCATTATTTCGAGTATCATTTCCAGGAGAGAAAAAAATGCTCCACTAACTACGCAAGTCTACTCCAGTTGCGACAGACGCGCTTAATCATCGATGTAAGCATATACTGATGAATAAATGCATCTGGAAGCGTTAGACCGTAGGCCCAGCCAGGGGACGGAGAGGTAATTTACGACAAGGAAGTCGTAAACGTGTGACAAGAGAGAATTTACGCAACTCCATAAAACATTCGGTGACATCCGAGTTTTATGTGGTCGACTGCTTACTTTGGAGGAATAAAAAAGATAGTTTTCTCGAAAATTTGGAACGGAAATAGAAATTAATAATTTCCTCGGGAATGGAGAAAAATACCTGTTGAAGGAAATGAGCGTGGGACTCGAGGATTAATCGCGCATGAAAGAGACCAAGCTCATAGGCGGAATGGGATGGAGATAGCGAGAACGAAGAATCCATAATTCTTACTCTTCAGAAATGAATTTCAGTTTTGCAATTGAACTAAAGTGACCTCATGTCCCGGATTAGCTAGGATAAACTGAGTTTTAGACTCGTTTGCCCTCGATTTCTCCCGATTTTGAACAAAATGCTCAGCATCTTCTCATTTTACCTTCTCGTATACGAAATATTCAAGTTTGGTTTGGTTATATCCGTTTTGCAGTCATACGAAGGCTATTTTGGGCGGACCTGGTAATTTTGAGGCGCGGTCCAATAACGAGGACAGTACCCGAGCTGGCATACCTTCTCCAAAATGCCACACCATACTAGCGGGAGGATGTTAGACCCACTAACGTATGACTTAACGTGCAACAGGCCTATATACACGACGGATCTTTAGTGGAATCGGGTTTCGAACCTGGAACTTTTCTGTCCCGAAGTCGAGACCTTACCACTAGTAATTGTCAAAATATTTGACCTCGAGTATTTAGATGAATAACCTATTTTTGACCTCCATGAATCCTAAAAAAAACCCATTTTTGGAATTATGCCTGCAGTTCCATCTGTGAACGCAATGGTTCAAAAACGCAGCGAGTAAGACAGGTGAAATTTAATATGCTGTCTTTGCATCTAAATTGTAAATTTCTGTCAAATTTTGAATGAAATCTGTGAAAGAGAGGTTTGTCAGTCCATCCGCGTGCTTATGAACAAGATAATTCAAAAACGCAATGAGCTAGATTGATGAAATTGGGTATATTTGGTCATTAGTAGAATTGTATATCTGTTTTTCAATTTTGGGCAGATTGGATCAAGTTTAGTTTCATTAACGTCCCGTTTTGAAGCAACACGAGGGCTATTTTGGGACGGATCTCTTAATTTTGAACCACGGCCAGATGACGAGGACGACACCTGAGCTGGCACCCCCTCTCCAAACTTCCACGCCACACCAACGGGAGGACGTTTGGCCACTCCGAATGATTTAGCGTGCAACAGGCCACGTACACAGCGGATATTTAGTGGAATCGTGTTTCGAACCTGGAACCATCCAGCTCCAAAGCCGAAACCTTACCACTAAGCCACCACGGCCTGCTCCCATTCGAACAAAGGGAAGAGTTTATACACACTCGATTTTTTTCACTGTAATGCGAAGATAAGCACAAAATGTGGCATATTGTCGAAGCAGACGAGAAAGTCGAAAGAACACTCCCGTTTGCTTACTTATTAAAAAGTTGATATTGAAAAGCTTTTAAAAACATTAAGGTGATTGAAGCTTTTGAAGAATTCTCCTTTCCAGCCTTTTTAACCTCTTAAGTTATGGTTTCACTGTTTTAGTAAATAAAAGCAAGTTCTATCGAGTATTATTGAATTTTGTGTACGCTCTTGCTGTTATTTATTGTCAATCTTTAACACGTTCACGCCGGCTCTGAAACTTGCATTATTCAAGTGTGACCCACAGGTGGTACACGCCGGTGTGAACGTATTAAGTCATCAGACGTACCGGATTAGTCAATACTATTCGAGTTTTGAAATTAAATCCTCCCAGAATCACTGCTGCACAAGAATGAAGAATTCAATTCTCGTGAAACATTTCCCCTTAAAGTTATTTCCCAAACCAACCTTCTCTATAGTCAGAGAAGCAAACAAAATTAAATGATTCAAAAGCTAAAATTGATTTTAAAAAATAGAAAGCTGAATCTGTAACATTCACAACTGACAATTGCTAAGTGCTCTCCATCATTTTTCATTTTAACATGTACGTAACTATATATTTTATGGTCTAAAAATGAATCTGTACTATAAACATTCGATGCTGCAAGAAGAAAATTTCGCATTTTGTTAAGCAGTTCGCGTATTTTGAGCGATCGTTTAACAAATCTTCATCACACTGCAAACAAGCGATTCCAGCAGATAATCGGTGAAAAATACTATCCAAGTTAAAGGCCTTGCTGTCAAACTTTACCTATGAGGCTGCTACTTCCTGTCAATCCGTACAGCTGTCGTACTTTATTTCCTGTCCGCCTGCTATTTTTGTTTGTTTGTTTGATATTTTCATCATATTGTCTAATCTGTCGTTGACGTTGAAGCGCCAACAGTTTAACGTACGATGTGCAGCGATCGAGGCAGCTATTGGTTGGAAGAGAGCATGTACACGTTTTCATACACCTTGCTGTACTCGTCTTTTAGGCACAAGCCACTAACATTCATATATTTATAATTTTGCATCTGTTTTTTCCCTCTTCTATTTAAGCTTTAGTTTCTTTCAGCGAGATTAACCTCTTCGCAATCAATGATCGGTTTGATTCGGTTTACAGAATTTTTGATATTTAAATCTGAAGTTAACCCATTAAATACCAAAACTCTTATTTCACTTTTTCTAAAAAAAAATGCACTAATATGATGAAACGAATTGAATATAGAAGATAACACTATTTTGAAAATTTTTACTTAGAATTAATTAATAAATCTTTAATTAGAATGGATTTTATTAATTAAAAAATTATTTTAATTGATTTTGTAACTCTTATAGCAGTCAGATCAACATTTTATGTGCAACAAACAAAACTAAAAGTTCCACTGCATAGGTAGAAATAAATAAAAAAGATAAGCATAAAAAGGGAGAATGGTAAATAATGGATTAAGTGAAGGCAAGATTAGAACCTCGATTACTCAAACTGATTCGGACCGTAATCACCCCGGATAATTGAAACTCGGTTAATAGAGATTAAATTTCAAACCATGCCTTCTTTTCTTCCGTCGAGGTTTTTCCAAGATTGCTTATTTCGAAATTATAAAAAATGAGTCCGCAGGTCGTACTAACATTTTAACAGACTCTTTTATTAGCTAATCACACTTCTCACATGCATTTTTAGAAACAATTACATAGTTTTGATAAGAGGATTTGAGATTGTTACTTATTGACTTTCTCTATTTCTTTTGCATTTTCCCAACGATTCTTTAAGAGTGTTCTCAAAAGAATATCCCCTCACCCCCCGCTCAAAAACGCGAAGTTTCCGATCCATTTACAGTGCCCCTTTTCCATGAAAATGCAAGGTATTTCCTCACAACACTACTGAAGTGCGTAAGGATGGAAATGTGGTTATTTTTTCTAAAGAGCTTCTGTTTGTTATACAAAATCACTTTCCAATAACGAACTTTTATAAGACTTCGCACCGTGAAAATTGGCTCCAATGCCAACTTTAACATCCTTTTCTGAAAAATTTGTTGACTTTATTAACCCCTTCTTGGTCGGCGTCGCATGACATACGTTCGGCTCTTTTGTGCCCGTACGCTATTTAAATCCGTAATTAAGTCATCGTAACAATTAATTTTAGATACAAAAATCGCCTGATCACGCTTAAAATGTCTCGAGTATCCTTTACCATCTTAAATAGATTGAAATAAATATCCCAAATGAGTGGTGGCAACTAATTAGAAGGTTAAATAAAAACGTAAGGCAAGTGGTTAAAAAATGAAAAACAAGATTCGATTTTCGGGTACCGGCTCGGTTAACAGAGGCGCGTGTAATCGAGGTTGTACTACACCATTTAATTTAAAAGACACGAATTATTTGGACAAGCCTAAGTATCTCAGGTGCCTTTTACGGTTTTATATGGATTGAAGTACAGTAAAACTTCGATTAACTGTAACCGTCCGGACCAGGATTGTGACGGATAACCTAACAGACGGATAACAGAAATCTCTTAATACATAAACAGTCGACGCTCGTTAAAACGATCACACATTATAAAGACCATTCCGTTATAACGACCGGTAATAAAATCCCCAACTGTGTTTCCCTATGCACACTCTGTTATTTTACTTCCGGTATAACGACCGTCCAGTGTCGTCTAATCCCAATACAACGTCCGAATTCAGAGGACGCTCTTCCCGGTATTTTTTCCAAAATTCCTTTATTTTCTACTTTAAAATCTATTTTAGAAACATATTTTTAATTGATAAAATTTTATTTTTAATACCATTGATAAAAAAATAATTTGAGTATTTAGTTGGAATCTCTTTAAAAATCGCCTATTTTTACGGAACTGCTGAGCGTGCATGTGTACATTTTTTAATTATATCTACTATAGCGACCACTCGTTATGAAGATCTTTTGCTGTGGGACGCAGAGGGTCGTTATAACGAGCCCCGACTGTAATAAGTTAATAGAAGTGAAAGAAACGATATGTACAGTAACGATTTCACTGCTGGCTTGGGTCGAAAACGAAAACAAAGTCCTTTAAAAAATGAATAATTCATGCACATTGCATTTAATTTTACAAAAGAATCATTAATGTTAAACAGTGATTAATGTAATCTTCAATACAAGACTAGTAATATACAGAAATGACAGATTAGGTTTTTTCAGACGATGACGGATTAACAGAAACTGGGGGTTAAACGTGCGACGATTAATCGAAGTTTTACTGTATCAATAAATATCCCAAAACAGGATGTTGTCATCCGATTACGAGGTCAAGGGAACTGGGATGTTCTAGGCAATGAAAACCGTCGAAATTTGAGGTGTCAATAAAGTTGATTTTTTCCAAGTTAAAATTATATCTAATGCAAAATATGGTATTTAGAGAAATAAGTCATATTTAATTATAAATTATCAAAATTGCTCTTTAAAGTATTTGGTTTTTATTAGCAAATCAAAAATGTGATGCGATAAATTGCAAGCTCGCGACCAAAATCGGTACCGTCAGAAAAAACAATTATGAATAAAATCATCCCAAAATTAGCTTAGTAAGTGAAGACTCAATAATTACAGATAAGTATATTAAAATGAAAATAAGTTAAAATAAAAATTTAAAAAAATATTGATTATCAGATAACTTGAAAATGTGGAGGAAAGAAAAATATATATTTTCCATTGCAAAAACATCTTAAAAATATATTACTTCTCAAAAATAAATGAAAATAGGTTTAAAAGAAGCATATTTCATAAATAATTTAGTATAAAATTTTATATGTATGCAATAAAAAGAATCTCTTATAAATGTACATAAATTTGAAAAAAAAAAACACCCAAGGTTTTGAGAAAAAAAAAACCTGTATATTTTCTGTACAAACTTCTATTCTTTACATTTTCAAAAAAGTTTATTCAGCTTTTAAAACCTAAACATTATAAATTTCCGAAATGGATCATATGAAATGTACCTATTTTATAAGGTTAAATTGAAAAATTTATTTTTTGAAGGTACAAAACATAACAGTTCCCTCAAGTAATTTCGTAGATCAAGTGGTTAATACCCCGTTTCTGAAGCTACGTAAGGGATATCCTAGGACGCACCTCGTAATTTTGAACCGGCGGATGACGAGGTTGACACCCGAGTTGGCATTCCACTCTCCAAACTTCCAGATCACATTAGCTGCAGAACATTTGACCCGCGACATATTTGATATGTCAACTTGCACGGTATAATCTTATCTCGAATCTTAGTCTCGAAGCTGAATCTAGCATTCGGCCTACGTGGCTCACCTTCTATTTCTTATGTGTCATATGTTCCAAGGAACTGTATGACATTTTTTAGCATTCAATCGACATCGGGAGAAATTAGAAGCAAATTTTAATTAGCCCTATCTAACCTATTTTTCTTTTTAAAAAAAAGAGTATAAATCTGTACAAATGAATAAAGAATGCAAAAAAATAATTTTAAAATTTAATTTTGAACTAATTAATTGAAGTATCAATTATGCAATAACAATTTTATACGAAACCCCCCCTCTCCTTTGCCATATAAAAACGCAGCAAGTAAATAATTATATAAATTTAATTATTTAATAAATTTAATTACTTAATTAAATTATTTAATTTATTAAACTTAATCACTATTAATTGTTTATTTATGAAAAATTAGCTGAGAAAGGAGAGAGAGGAAAAATAAGGGTCGAGACGAAAATATGAATCACTGAAATATGAAGTAGATGCATTATTCAGGTGCAAGATCCTTTTGCAGGATAAACTGCGCCGAAATTTAAAGTTCAAAATATGACTAATTTTATTCTAAATTTAAAACAAAAACAACAAAATTCAAGGAAAAGATTAAGTTGAGCAAGTTCAGAAATGATTAGGAACTAAAATAATATCATGTAATACACCAGCTTCTTTTAAAAAAGGGTTAAAATGACCTTGATTTAACGAATATCTTAATGTTTTGTTATATAAAAATTACACTGCTTCATATCTAGAGTCAATGACATCCAGTTTCTTTTCCTTCCCGAAGATCCATTTGTTTTTGACACAACCCCCCCCCCTCCCCACGAATCGACACACCCTCCGAAAGCGAAACACAAACGCACCTCTTCCAAAATAAAACACGGGGCACAGAATGCACTTTCATCCGACCCGGAGACCGAGTGTGGGTGTTTTGAGCCAGGTGACGTGGAAGAAGGGGGTGTGCAGCTGTTGCCGAATACAGCAGCTGATCTTCGCATCCGGAACCCGCCAAATAGAACAATAAGAAAGAAAGGAACTCGCGAACAAATAAAATAAAAAAAAATCTTTTTGCATTCTTTTCCGGAGTTTACTGAGCGCCAAGTGCTTGCTACTCGGTGGAATGTTGCTTGATGTAGAACACACTATTTAGCATTTTTTTTCTTCTTTTTTTAAATCTAGATGGTCTGAACGAACAACAGAGAATATATAAAAGTTGTTAATGATGCAAATAATTGAAAAGGATGGTGGAACTGATGATTTTCAAAATAATATACATATGAAAACGTTCAGTGCTTTTATTTAACATGTACTTTGAAATTTAAAGCAAATATCTTTTCTAAAAATGGAGCCCAAAACCACCGAAAAGAGAATTTATTTCTCGAGAACAATCGTACCTCCTTGTCCGTTTTACCGTTGCCGGATGCAACATGCACTAGACTTGTAAACACGGCGGATCTTCTGTGGAATCGGGTCTCGAACCTGTGACCCTTTAGTGGCTAAGGCACAGTCATCCCGGCCTCGTTTATTTATAGTAATTAACAGCTTAACTTAAAAACCCGAGAATACTCGTGCATCGAATTATCGCATTTTTAGTCTTAAAACTAATATTTAATCATTAATAAGCTTGATAATTTTACATAAAAATTACATAGAATCCATAAACATCTCAAGTATTATATGCCTTCCGAGGTGAATGAAAACGACAACCCCTTTCCAAAACAGAAGGGAACATCTTATTAGATAGCAACGAAAATTAATCAGTTAAGGGTTAAATAGTAACATGAATATGAATGGGACTCGGACCAACCGAGCCATATGGAATCAACAGTAACATATACGGTTAAACCCTTGTATAACGAACATTGGATATAACTATCCGTCGGTTATAATGAACTTTTCAACTGGTCCCAGCAGAACTCCTATGCCACTAATGTATTTCCATATAATTGTAACGATATTCAAAAGCAAGGAATTCGTATATAGTGAACTAAAATTTCCACTTTTCAAGCTTAGTTTGAGCTGTTTAAAATCACTACTTATTTTTATACTTTTGAGAAATTAAATGCAAGCACAATTAATTTCAGTGTTTAATTTTTTTAAAGAACAAATGTTTAAATTTATTATAGCTTATTAATTGCAATTTAGTGTAATTAATTCGTCCAACTCAGAAATGTATTTAAAGATAAGAAATCTTATGTAGCCAATATTTGAAAAACCCGATATAGTGAACCCTCGGTTGTAGTGAACTTCTGGATTGGTCCATTCAGAGTTCGTTTTAACGGGCTTTGACTGTATATAAGAATTAATAATTACAATTACCTGTTCGGTTTTTAATGATATGCAAATGGAGGAAATAGAATACAATTTCGTTTTGTAGAACAAATTAACCGCATAACTTAAAAGCCCGAGAATACTCGTGCATTGAATTTTACTGCATCCAATTACACGAAGCTAACCGTCTTGCCTTACTATACAACATGATGTTAATGAGCGCACTGATCTTATGTCCACCAGTGTAGATAACTTTGCAAACGAACGGTAATCATGATGTTTGAAGTTTATAAGGCTAATGGATGTCTTTTAATGTCCTGTTTTGAAGCTATACTAGGCTTATTTGGGGATCGACCTTGTCATTTTGAGAGGTCTGACCTGACATCATCCCTCGCCAAACTTCCACAAACGTCACTATACCAACATAATCCGCGGATTTTCAGTGTCATGAGGTCCCGAAAATGCGATATTCCGATCCCAAAGCCGAGACCTTAGCACAAGCCCACGGCGTCTTTCAGTGGTATACAAGGCAAGAATGAAATTTCTATCCTTTCAACCTTTAATATACAAATAAAAAGTATGATCATTTCTGCTATATAGCTAAAATCACTAGCCAGGATTTATTGCCAATTTCCCCACATTCTTGTGTTGTTTTCATTTAGTTGAGAATCTAGATTAACTAAATAACATGTCCAGCATAAATTCATTACAATACAACATCGATTATTGACGATAATCTTCAAATATTGCACGCAATCAAAGGTTAAATAACCGTTATCTGCATAATAATCCAACTTTTAAATTCTTTGTATTCTATTCGCCAGATGATAACCATGAATTTCAAAAGCCCCGTCTCAATTTCAGTAAAAAATTAAGCTAAAAAATTTATGCTTTGACTTTCCATTATTATAAACTTTAAAACGCTGCATAACTGCAGATGATTTCTTGAGATCCCAAACATTTATAATTTATTTTCCTTATAATGATTTCTTATATCTCTAAAAAAAATGGTAATTGGTTGGGGAAGAAATACGATTGATTTGACACTGGCATGGAACCACAAAACAAAGAAGTTCGATTGTGACCATTTTCGAAGAAAAATAGCCTTATTTAGCATTAAGGCATTATTCGATGGTGAAATGTTTACTTAATTACACTGTGCCCAACTTGAATCACTTCAAACTTATCAAAGTTTCACTACACAGCCACTGTGTCAGAGAGGCGTTATTCAAATGAAAAAAAAAAAAAATCGATTAGTTTGATCTTTGAATGAAAATAAAAAACCGTTCAATATTTATCGACTTAATCAACATAGATATGTATTTTCAAAAATAACCTTTGTGATGCAATACTAATGCTACCAAAATAGGTATATATCTTAATATAAATAAAAGTCATTGTGGCTATGTATGTGGGTATATGTGGCTATGTTCCACATCTCTTCCTAAACCAATGTACCGTTTGCAACCAAATTTTGCACACTTATTAATTAAGACAAGGGGAAGACACTTATGAACTTTTCCAAGTCCAAAAGTTAATTAAACAGTCAGTTAATTAGAAATTAACAGAAACCGTTTTTTAGCCGCAACTTCAGAGTAAATTGTCCGACCAAAAGTATTCTTATACCATCTTAAAGTTCAAAATTTAACATTTTCAATATCTGACATTTCCCCTTAAATTTTTATTAATTTTTTAAAGTTTAATAATTGTTAATTACGTGCAGACGATTTTTAAATAATGGAAATTTATAGCTACTCCGTTGCTAGGCAACGGTTAGACTTTGAACTAATTTACCCTTATTTATGAAATTTGTGCTTATTTTGATAAATATGTTTTATATAAAAATATAGTCAACCGTCAACTTTTAAAAGTCCCAAATCTTATTAAAATTTCAGTTAATTGGAAATTAAGCAAGATTTTGGTATTTTACGTTATATTTTTCGAAAATATGCATTTTGTCACAAAAACTATTTTTACACATAATACAAGTTTAAAAAAATAACTTTTCATGACACAACTTTCATTTCCGTTCAATTCGTTGCCCTCATTTTAATAATTTTTCAAAAATTAAATTGTGCATAAAATTTACAATTTATGACACTTTTTTTTATTGGTGAAGAACAAGAATACATAAGTACTGTTGCTAAATCACATTAGAAAATTATTTTTTTTTATTCATATTTATTCTAACCCTTTTTTCTCAATGAAAAATTTACTATGTAATTGTCCCAAAACATCCATTAAAGTCTTTCTTATACTGCAAGATTTATGAACAAAATTTGAAGTACCTATGCAATAAATACACTAATAATGGAGAAAATTAGCTATCGCAATTTTTAAAAATCATCTGGTTCAACTGAAATTTTCATTTTAATTAAGAAACATTTCAGACGATGAAAGAATTTTGGGTATTGTAATTTTCTAGACAAAAATAGTTTTATACATCAAAAATATTAGACATGAAAAGCATTTTAATCCCCAGCCAAGTCGAGCACACACATAACAGCTAGTATTTTATAAAGGTTCAAGCAAATTTGTAGGGTTATCACAGTCAATACACGATATATATACATATAAAATTTTTTTTCAAATCTAAAAATTTAAGTAAGAAAATTTAAATTTTGCGGTAATACTAAATTGGGACTATTTATGAAATATTAAAATAATAATATGGAACAAAAATAAGATATTTGAAGGAAACACCAATGTCTCTAATTCTAAATGTCACTTAAAAAAACGGGCATACCAACTAAAAAAATCATAGTTCTTTATCACAAAAGTTTCAAAAGACAGTATCTTTAATAAATATGTTTAAGGAAAAATTACTGTACTATTTGATTTTCTAAAAAAAGTAAAATGTCTAAGACAGGTTAAGAAACTGTATTTCAAAAAATCATTCGATACTTATTATTAGGAAAAAAATTATAAAACTACAAGAAACATGCACATAACAAGCAAAATCTGCAAGGAAAAAATACCATTGCTTTTTTCCTTACACAGTAAATATAAACGGAAACAGGTGAAAGACTTGAAATCGTTTGGATATTTTGCAATAACAAGAAATTATCAATCTTTGCTAATCCATAATGCAAATAAGTGTTGCATAAAACCAATGACATTTGATAGGCAAAATGATCTTCCGCATGTATGCAAAATTTTAAATGAAGTCAGAATTTATCGGAACAACTGGGAAGAAATATCAAACGATTTTGTCTGTTACACCACCTGCTACTTGTGTTACAACCTTCGAAATGTTTTAAATGAATGCAAAAGTGAAGTTATTTTCAACTACATTACGATAGTTATTCTTACCTCTTATATGATGCAAGAAGCTAAATTCTTTGTCCGGTTGAATAAAAACATTCATAAAATCTTTGCCTTGTGTTGTTTGTACTATCACTGCCATAAAGCCACAGCATCCTAAAGAACGCTGAACTCGCACTGGAATTTGTTATTTTCGTTCTTGTTGCCACTTTTAATTCACACAGCAACGAAACTCGCGTTTCAGAACATTTCTGAAGATACCGAAGCAGAACAAAAGAATTTGATTATTATAAAGTATTTTTTCTTCTTCTGAAAAGCTTGGAATAGCGACATGAAGAATAAATGGCAGAATATAAAGGTTGTTGACAATTAGAATGAGTTAAATGGTATTTTTTAAAAAATTCTTTAAAAACGGATAAAATGTCCAATATAAAATATAAAAAAATATGATAATTTTCTTAGTGAAAAATGTCTTTTTTAGAAAATAATTATTGCTCGAATTTTAAGGTATTTAGAGATGTAATTTATTTTATAATGTATATTCGAAAATTTACTCAAGTTTTACATTTTCAAGCAAAATACAAAATTGTTATTTTGAAGGCCATATCGGATGGATATAGTTAATAACTATTGAAATGGGATAAATACAGTCGTAGAATTATACCAAATATGTTCCTAAAGTAAAGAATATGGAGGCCTTTCTAGGAGGGTGCCATTTTTTTTTCTCGCGACCGAATCAGATCGGCAATATTTTTAGCCCGTCTTTTGATGGCAATTTTCATTTCTTTTTTTATTGCAAATTGAAAAGAACTTTGGAATGAATAGGGGATAATAGCCTTTCTTGCTGAAAATCCAACCCCTATCCCCCGATCAAATCAAATCAAATCAAATGTTCCTAAAAAAGTTTTTATCCTGATGCAATTTTGAGAATTAATGATAACTTTAGCAAATAAGTATATATTTTATGTACATATGATTGATATTATAAACAACTGAAACATTTCTAATTATTTCATTTTTGAAAGTTTTCGATATAAAATTATTTAACAGCCTGAGATGATTATTTCAACATTGTTAGAACATGAAATGCATCATATTCTTTCACTTCTTATTACTGAGATACAATGTAATAGCGCATCTCAAATAATCTTTCTTGCTGATTAATGAAGTACCTTTAAATCGGAGGAATTTTTTTTACAAATTATAACATATTTTGCCAAATAGAATATGATTATATCGTAAATTTGAAGAAAAAAATTGTATACACTCTCGTTGAAAATTGTAAATATTTTAAAGGGAAGTTGTTAAATTCCTTACATTCCAAATAATGCCATTGACGACTTAAGCATTGCAATTCAAATAGAATAAACAAGAAATACTTAATATAATTAATTTTGAAATGAAACAAGTCTTGTTTTAAATATTAAAATGTGAAAAGTTATCAATCCATATTAGTATTCAGATGACACGAGTTTTATCAATCTATATTATTCGTTTTTAAATTATAGCTTAATAAAAAAAAAACCTTCTGCTTTATATATAATATAAAAAGTTTTATTTCAGCATTATTATTTTTACAGTAAAAGAATTATCGTTTGATCTGCAGACGATTTTCCAATGAACACATTCATAGCAAGTTCTTCGCCATCATTTACAAGGGACGGGGAAGGGAAAAAAATGGCAAGAGAAAAGGTGGAGAGGGCATCCTCCTCATCCTCAGTAGATAGATACTAAAGAAGCTCTTTATTTACTCTTTTGTATATTTGGACGGGATAGGGCGATGACTAGTGCTGAGCTTCCTGTGTTAACATCAAGGCTTCCATCTGGTGAACGTAGTAGCCGCATACCTTGGGAAACGAAGTTACTTTTTGGCGGGTTTTAGAAGCTTTGTAACCTCGATCGTGTGTTTTCTGCGCCAAGACGGCACGCAGTCTGTACCCTGTGTTTCGCCCAATGAAAACACTCCCATGATTTTTGGATGAATGAATTCTAATCACGTCAACCAAATGTTGTTCTTACTTTTGTTTCGTACTAAATATTTAGAATCGTACTCACTTCTTTTAAACAAATAATGCAATTTTTGCACGGTGTCAAACAGAAGTAAATTAAACTTTATTGGATTTTTATGATAATTAAAATGAAGAATTGAGTCTTTTTTGTACTTTTTTCGTTTTATCACTGAAAGAAATTAATCAATATAACTGTAATCGGTTGATTTGTAGGAAAATTAGTGGTGTTATGCTTCAGTATTTTTAAGAACATTAATTATTGGGAAAAACCATAATTTTTGGGAAAATTCAAAAACATATAGTAAATTTAGTTAAAATATGAAGTAACATGAAGGACTTTTTTTAGAAAAAGCTTTTTAGATTAGAAAGCACGTTTTGAAATTTTATACAGTAAAATATGCTCGTCTGAGACGAAAAAAAAAATCAAATGGCTATTATTTTTTTTTTTTTACTATTTTTCAGAAATAACTTTAATTGAATTTCAGCATTTAATATCAAAATATAATTGAAAAGGGGAAAGAATTGATTTTAAATAGAAAAAGAATTTTTAAAAATTTAATTTGATTGTTTACTTCGTAAACAACGTCCATGGTTGTTATTCGTAAATAGAACGCTGTTATGGCAGAAAAGATTGAACGTTACGTTATGCTGAAAGTATTGACGAATAAAGTTTTCAAGCAAATGTTAGCAAAAATATAACACAAATTTTAAAAAAATACCAAGGTCCTATCCCATCTGAATTAAATTATTTTATTATACATGATCTGATTTTTTTAATTTCTTATCTACTAAATTCTTTGAAAACTTTTTATAATATTAGATACAATAATATTGGTAATCATTTTTTTAAAAATTTCAGCAATTCATTTTCATTCATCATATTTTCTTTTAAACTATATTAAGAACTAATTCATTTTCATTTAAAGAAAGACTTTCTTCACACACACACACACACACACACACACACACAGAAAATTCTGCATTGAGAAAATTTAAATTACAAACTTAATATATATTTACTTTTTCTTTTGAATAAATTTTTTAAATCGTATTTTTAAAGAAATATTTTTTAAGCCACAATATTTAACCTTGTAAATAATTTCCTGTAATATCTGTATTTGACGGTAGCTTATTATTTATCGGAGAAAATTTCTACTAAACATTTTTCCTTACTGATATGCAATCATCTTCTTCACAAGCTGTGCAAACACAATCTTATCTAACTTCTTATGTCTTTTCCCACGCATGATAGAAATTTTTAAGGATTATCTGTTAATCAGTTCGAAACACCTTGAGTATCTTATCTCAGTTCAGAATAAATTCATCTATCAGAAAAAAGAACGTGCAAACTTAGTTTGAAAAGCGATAGCTAAAATAAAATCGTTTGACAATAAAGAATGCTGATAAAAGTTTTCCTTGGTGTTCCGTTTTTGGTGAATATAAAATTTGAGAATGGTTTATTGATTTGTCCATAAATTTAAAATATCAGCGGATGAAAATATGTAAAGGCCTTGTAAAAATAATAATTATAGTCATTAAAATTATATATTTATATTGTTTACTAACGCTTGATTTGAGTTAACCTTAAATTATTAAATTAGATGATATTTGGACCATTATTTGTGAACGTTCTGTAAAATGTCTCTTTTTGCTTTAATTAAGACAACTCATGACTTAAATGGGTAAATTCACATTACACATAATGACAACAATGTGACATGTAACATAACAATGTCCTCTAAAGTCTAATTGTACGTTATCTTAACACTATGCTGTGACATCATTTCCTTTCCCTCCCGTAAGATGGATTCCAAAGATAAAATGGCGCAGGATGTGTCGCGTGAGCATGAATTGACTCCGATGAAACTTTAATTATTAATATTTTTTAAACAATAAGAGAAAATTAATATTGGATAGTGAAACAGTAAATTTTAGTGGATGGAAGATTTCTGAAAGTTATAAAAAAACTGTCCAAGACTATAGCTATAAAAAAAATCTACACCACACAGCAAAAATGTTGGCTAATAACGATGACGTTTAGAATGATGGCAGGTGCTTAAAGATATTGAAGATTCACTAAGTCGACAACTGGATGTGACAATATTTTCCCGAAAAATGGAAAATCTGATATTGATCGCCATCGACCATTTTTATGTATTCTTTTTGTATTCGGGTAATATATAGTACCGTACAGATCGAATCGAATACAGAAACTATTCCACTTGGCGTAAATAAAGTCTTGTCATCTCAGATTAGTCAAGACAATGAACTTGAACGAGGAGCTATGGAAATAGTGTAGTATGGAAATTGTAACCATTTCTACTTTGAAGATGAAAAACATATAAAAAACTGAATAACAAATAAATACTGGTTGAGCAAATCAGATCTAAAGGAAAAAAAATTAACCCTAATAAGATTTAAAATTACTCAATAAAACCACTAAATACTGTTACAATTTCAAAATGTTGTAATTATTTTACAAAGGAGTGACACTTCTGTTTTTAAACTACTATTTAGCTTTCAAATAGAAGAAACACCTTAAAAGTTATAAATTTTAAAATTAACAAAGAAACCTAATTTACCGTAATTTTGACTCTGATAAATAAAAGCGTATTAAAACTCTGAGAAATAGTCATTAAATAAGTCAGGAATATACGCAACAAAATAATTAAAGCTGGGAGATGAAGCGCCAAATATGGAAACAAGAATCTTTTCTCATATTTTTCCTGCAACATAATTGTTTACAATATTACTTCCCCGGAAATTGGCAACACACACACGACCACAGACGTCCAAAACTTCTAAGTTCGGGGACCGCATTCCAAGAGTGAAGATCATTTTTTCTTCCATCGAGGCCTCTGCTGATCATCTTCAGCACCTAACTTCTTCTTTATGGTTGGAAGAAAATTCCTCTGTGCTTTGTTTCCGTTAATTATGTTTTCAATTTGGCGGGAAAAAATGCAGTGTTTACTTCGTTTTACCAGAATAGCTCTCGAGTTCCAAGAATGGCTGGCTGTTGCCATTTTGGGATGTAAAACTTTTGTATATTAACAGCTCATTTCTTGTAGAGAATTGCATGGAAGGCAGGACATGGAGTTTTCCGAGAATATTGCGTCAGAAAACATAAATCGATCAACGTTAATGAATAAGATTTTTAAAATAGAATACTTCAGTTGTTTCTCTCCAACAAAAAATTACGCAATACTTGGAATGATCTTGCTGATCGATTATTTATTTAAAAAGGAACCAAAAGCGGTGGAAAAACAGGAGTAACTTCCCAATTTTTATCTTAAATCTCTTACTTTCTATCTTACAGCTAAGAATCTTTTCAAACAGGGAGAGAAAGGTGAATAACACTTCTTTCTCATGCCTGCTTAAATGGGCTGTTGTCCCATCAGTAACAGAGAAAACAAATGTAAAAGCTTTATGCGAAAGAAACGTTATTCATACATAATCTGCCATTGTATCGGAATGAGATATTTCTGTGACGATTTTTTTACAACGACTTTGGAACACGAACATTCTCAAAATTCAGCGTTAACAGGTGCAAGGATTTTGCCGTTTTAACACCTTAACTGGCTTGTTTTCACAACAAACTAATTAGATGACACCATCTGTTTTGGGAATCCGTTGTCATTTTAATTCAATTGAAAACCTAAAGAACATTTGAAAGGTTTCTGAATTTCACATAATTTTTGTAGCGAATTTAACGTCTGTGAATGATTTTTAGTCTAAGTTTAAAACTGCGATAATTCGATGCACGTACTACGTACAGGCAAACCCGTTAATTCAGGTGACAGTATTTCAGGATGCTACAAACTTAATAAGTAGTGAATCTTTCGAATCTTTTAAAGTGAAATACATAAAGAGCGTGTTTCGTCATGTAAGTAAGTCTTCTTTCTTATATTTTCAGGTCTTGAATCAAACAAGGACAGTAATGGAAACTTAAAGGCTTCAAATCTAAGTTAATTACGAAACTGATTTAAAGTTTTTGTTCTATGGGGAAAAATCAAGGCGTTGAAATATCCGTCAACTTGGTTACGTCGGAAATGATATTTGCAATCATGCTAAAAAATAATTTTAAACTTTTTTTAAAACAAATATGTACTGTCAGTTAATGCTGAAAAGTTATGTTATAGGCGAATTAAACAAGGAATAGCCTAATTCCAACTAGAAATTTAAAGGACAACATCGTTTTAGGCCCAGATTTCACTGTTTTAGTCAAGCTATAGAAGTCATCTCTCGACTCTTATCATAGGCAATTTAGACTTAAAATTTGAAGTTATTTGAAAACAGAACTGCAACCCCCCCTTTCTTAAGAGTATAAAAGCTAAAAATGTCATTTAATTTGTTTGAAGAATTTTGAAAAAAATATTTTAAAACTATTTATATTTAATTGTTTACTTACCTCATTTAAAATTGTTTTAACTCGTATCTTATTTACCGAATATTTTTCTGAGGAATATTAATCAGTGAATTAAATCCAATTTTTTACTTCTTGGAAATGTATCTACTATTTAAACTTGAGAGCTATAGGCTTTTGTACACGGAAAATAAAGATTGTGTCTTGAAGAATCCTGGTTTTATGCAAGTTTGGGATTATTCAAGAATAAAATAGAGTATTATAAAGTGAACGTCTACTTGACGTGAAGAAGTCATTGATGATGTGATCTTTGACATTCAAAAGATGAATGATATTCGTAAATCACAAATACGAAACTGACATTAAATAATATGTAGGTGTACTTCTCCCATTTGGTGAACAACTGGAATAGATAGGTGAAAGACTGAAGTGAAGCTTTTATTTATTAGCTTATATATTTATATTATGATCTTCACTTTGTCTAGAACTTGCAATTCTTTACAGTTTTTATTGTAATTATGATAAACAGGAAAAAAAAAACAAATCAATCTTTATTGTTTAATATCTGTATCTCTCTGTCTAAAAAAAAAATACTATTATTAAGTCCTTCCTCGAAAAGTGTTCTCCTAAATGTCGTCCTTTTCAATATTTGAAATCAGAAGATGAATTTAGATTTAAATTCTGAAAAATTAATACAATAGGAAAATAAACACGATAAAATTGACGAAAGGTGGAAATATTCAGCCATTTCAAAATGAACATAGTTCATGTGCAAAGTTGTTCAAAGTTGTATTCTTGTTCAATTTTCATTGTACTGCCTTAGAATTAAAGCCGCAGTTGAAAGGTATTTTCATTTGCTAGTGGTTTTTGGACATGTGAGAAATCGAGATTGAAAGTTGATACTCTAGTTGCAGCTCTTTCGTAAAATTCAATATGAAGGATATTTTTTGTTCTGATATTTCCAATATATTGTTGGAAGATGATGCATTGACAAAAAAAATATTCATTCTATGGAAAAGTACTCCTTTAAATAATAAATGAGTACTTTGGCATGTGAGCCCAATTACAATTTAAAAAGTTACAAATGCTTTTATTATGCAATTATCATGTTGCATAATGTATTCTGTATTATTCGTTGCGATGAACAAAATGATTATTTTATTTATGATATTTTTTCTTCAATTTATTTACGTCCTCCTTTTTATTGGAAAAAAGTTGCTCACCTTAATAGTGTTTAAAATTTGGGAAAATGCTTATTTATGAGAATTTCAATCAGCATTCACCTATGAAACTGTAATCATAATTTAATCTTCCATAGTCATTTAACATCGACTGTGCAAACTTCTACTGATGATTCCGAACATGAAATAAATTATTTTCGTCAATTACTCTCCATAGCTAAAAAATAGGCAGTTTGCTAAGAAATGTTTTACAAACAGAAACATGTATGTTCAAAATTCTTTTCACAGTAAGAAAAACATATGCTGAAAACCTACATATATAACTACTACATTTAGAAGTAATAAAAGCAGCATTAGAAGTAATAAAAATGTTCAAAAATAATTCAAACCAAAGATTCTTACTATGTGGTGTATAATCTCCTTTAAATAGCTGCAACCACTAGAAACAAAGTTACTGTTCATCAATCCCATTTCCGTTTCACTTACACCTCATTG
Organism: Araneus ventricosus; assembly: GCA_013235015.1. Classification (NCBI taxonomy): domain Eukaryota; kingdom Metazoa; phylum Arthropoda; class Arachnida; order Araneae; family Araneidae; genus Araneus; species Araneus ventricosus. The sequence goes on along the minus strand of BGPR01000713.1, from coordinate 190,896 downwards.
CTGGAATGCTTTCCTATTTTATGGCTCTACCCATCAGACTCGCAAAAATGAAATCTCCCATCACTTTTTTTACCAGGTTTATTGTCCGATGCCACGTGACGATTTGGCAGACGACACTGCATTTAAAACATTCTGCAAAACACACACCACCCTTTTCCAGCCACCTGCCAAAAGATAGGGTGTGGTACTCCCCTCCACACATGTCTGTCCGTCAAGTACCGCTGCATTGACTGACTACTTTTCAAGTTGCAAATAAGATTTCCTGGAAGATAGAGGCGACCGTGAAATATTCATGCCTCGAATCAATAAAGTTTGCTAATGGCTAGCGACGATATTTTTGATTAAACAGATATTTGGCGTTGAACTGTTCATATTTTGTGGTTCCTTAAACTGGACAACAGTTTTGATAATTTTACATCCCGTAATTCATTTAATTTCAACAAAGAAAATTTTTTGGCACGCCTTTAGAGCAGGATTTCGTAAACAATAGGTTGGTACCCCACTTGGGATTGTCTAGATCTACTAGTGATTGTAACTGCTTTTTGGGCTATTCTTCCTCTAGGTTAAAATAATAATCCCATTGATTAAAAAGGCCGCGGTGGCCTAATGGTTAGATCTCAGCTTTGGGGCCAGAGGGCTCCAGGTGTGAAACCCGATTCCACTGATCCGCCATGTATGGGCGCTTGTTGGATGTTAACCTTCAAGCGGGCGCGCGTTTGCAAGAGATACCTGCATTGTGCATCGTATTATATATTTATATCGTTATTTTATATATTTAAGTACAATTTTATTTATAAAATCTTTGTTTACCATTAGGCTAATAAATACAGATAACATAAACAAAAGTTGCATTTATTTTTGTAAAATAACACGATTTATATATATGTAATACGAAGCACGATATGTCGTGAAATTTGCGCAAGCGCGACCGCTGGAAGTTTAGATCATATGTACGGGGCCAAGCGTCCTCCCACTGGTGTAGTGCGGAAGTTTGGAGAGAGGGGATGCCAGCTTAGGCGTCGTCCTCATCATCTGATCGCGGTTCAGAACTTCGAGGTCCATCCTAAAATAGCCCTTGTGGTGCTTCAAAACGGGACGTTAATGTAACTAAACTAAATTAAACTAGAACAATGTTGGGGAACCTGAAATCTTCGAAGTCCATATTTTGTAGTGGTCGTTTGGGCTGCCGTGACCAGACCTTGGCTTCGAGACGGGAGGCTTCCAGATTCAAAACCCGATTCTACCAAGGATCCATCATGATGCGGGTCCAGTGCAAGCAAATCTGATGTCGAGGGTCAAACATCCTCCCCCTGGTGTGGCGTGGAATTTTGAAGAGAGATGCCGGTTCAGATATCTGTCACGGTTCAAAGCTACGAGGTTCTGTCGCAAATAGCACTCGTATTGGTTCAGAAGTTTAGTTATATTAACGTCCCAGTTTGAAGCAACACGAAGGCTATTTTGGGACGGACCTCGTAATTTTGAACCTCGGTCAGACGACGAGGACGACACCTGAGCTGGCATAAATATATTACATTTGAAAACAATAATTTTTTTCACGAAAAAAAAAACCCAACCAAAATCACGAATCAGTCACATAAATTGAGAGTTACAAAGAGCTACTCCAGTCACATAATCTCAGAGTCACAAAGAGTTACTTCAGTCACATAGAGCTACTTTAGTCACATAGAGTCACTTTAGTCACATAGAGTTACTTTAGTCACATAGAGTTACTTCAGTCACATAGAGCTACTTTAGTCATAAAGAGTTACTTCAGTAGCATAGAGCTATTTAGTCACAAAGATTTACTTCACTCACATAATCTCAGAGTCACAAAGAGTTACTTCAGTCATAAAGAGTTACTTCAGTCATAAAGAGTTACTTCAGTCACATAGAGCTACTTTAGTCACATAGAGCTACTTTAGTCACAGTTGAGTAAGGTAAGTTAGTTTACGCCCCTCAATCCCAGCGGCCGTTTCGCAGAGACAGCCTCCCGTCGAATTTTTCAGTAGTACATTTAGTGAGTGACTCGAACAACATAAAATATAATTATTCACCTCATTCAAAGCATTTTTACAATTGGAAGTATGTATATGCTTATCTCTAACGGTTTGAAAACTAGTTATTGGGCCACAATTAGAGTGGAAGCCCTGTTTAAGATTATTGCTTTTCTGCAAGAAGAGTCGAAAATTAAAAAGTGTTCTTGTTTTCTTTTTATTCATCTAGTCTCTTTAATCAAGAATCATCTATATTTTAATTTTAGTAGTAAGAAAAATGCATTTAAAATCCAATCATGATCTATAATTAATGTTGCCATACGTTCCGTATATACGGGACCGTCACCTTATTTCACGACTGAGTCCCGTATTACTATTTGTCCCGTTTTCACCCTTAACTCAGTCAGTGGAGACAATTGAAGCAATTTTGATTTGCCATTATAATTTTATAATTACGTGAAAGAAGAAAATGATATAATTAAGAAAGTAAAATCAACTTTAAAATATGACTGGACTAAAAAGGATTAGCCTTGCATCTTTTTAACTATTCTACTCGTTCATTTTATTAGGTTGCTTAAAATCTTTATTGATATTTATCAAAATAAAATAAACTATCACCAACCCACTTTTTCCGTCATGTTTTATTTATTTAGCACTTAAACGCCCCGTACCAATGCTTGGAAATTGTGGCAACCCTATCTATTATCCGATCATGATTGTTATGACGGAGTGTAAAAGTGTTTGTCTAGGACCCACCAAGACGTACAGCGAAAGAGGCCGAAGTTGTGCTCGCAATTCCTAATGGAAACATGAGAATGCACTATCGCATCGAATTCGTGAAATCAACCCATTCGGGAACTAGCACCACTATGACTGCTTACCAGAGTGCTCTCAGGTAGTCAAAACAAAGTAGTAAAAAGAGAATCAGACTAAATTCAAAAATCGTACAGCTAAACGCTTACAAAAAAGATTTAACATATAAATAAATATAAGTAGCTCTAACAATGTTTTGATTTCAGTCATTAATTTCAAATTTATTGGAAAGGGGACAAGATTCTTATAATTATTGACGGATGGAAAAAGACGATTATAACTTATATGGAAATTATGGGTCTAATAATAAAAGATCGAGGACCGCTACATTAGACCGACCATTTGCGACAACTCTACGTCATGCAAAATCCAACCACTACTATCCCTGCAAGATGAAGCGCGCAGCTCACCCACTACCTATTCCTGCTTCATTTACAGCCCGACAATTTAAATGCAGTGATGGATATGGACGAGTTTTCTGTTTTGTTTATTTGCGGTAAAGTAGGACTTCCGCCTTACCCATCAACTCCAGATCATAATGCTAAGTCAATGGGAACCTTCAAAATTTTAACACTTTGTTTGAGTGAGTTTGGGTTTTTTGATGCAAGGGCCATACTTGGCCATGCTGCGCCAAACATATGGTTAGAACACTCTGTTTGAAGATATTAAATAATGTTTAAAGTGCAGTTTTCTAATTTTATGGCTTAAAGATACTTTGAAAATATTACATTTTATGCTCTTATTGTTGTAGTATTGTTTACTTAAAATAAGAGCCTTATTTTGCGGAAAGGTTGCCATAACTATTTTTTATCGCTCTTTTTGGCGCTTTGGAAGAAGAACAGGAAAGAACTGATTCCAACTTGGCGCTTGATATGAAATCCAAGTGGATTTGGCGATCGCTTAAATCTGAGGGTTACTGGAAAACGGAAATGAATCCTCACCACGGAAGTTCTGCTAAACCAAAATAAACGAATCAGAAAACTCGTCCATTAGGGCAGGCTGAATATCCAACGTTCCGCTCCACACTACGCCGATTCTGACCAGTTTCCCATTTCGACGATCGGTTTTTGGCGTGGACTGGTCGGATTTGCGTGGCGTGGAGCCCGCTTTAAAGTAGAAACTGCTATCAACTTTAGAGGCATTAAAAGCTCAAATGTAGAGCATCTTAATCTGTATCTGTCGACCCTAGTTGGGATCATGTAGAAGAATTTCGGGGCGGCTAAAAATTTCCACACACCGCTCTTCTTTGCGATTCTTTAATATTTGTAAGCAAATATAAACAAGAAAATTTTCTCGATTAAAAAAAAAAAATCGCAAAAATCGTCTAATAAAATAACGAGTGAAGAAATAACAGATACAAATTGAATTTCTTTTTATTTCCCATTGTAACTGGCAAGAATGAACTATACAGGATGTACATAAATGAATATCCCAACTTTGCAGGGTTATTAAAAGAAAACAGAAAAAAAGTACAACCTTATTGTTCATCGGAAACCAAAAATAACAGTTGAAAGTTTAAATTCAACACAGTCATAAGTGTTCAATGTGAGCTTACGACAAGCGGACTTACGACACACATACCTACAGTCTTTCAAAACGTCACACTAGACTTGATGAAAAGAGAGCGGGATGAGTTATCATACCGCCTTGACCGCCTGGAGGGGGCTCACATAGAACACTTATAACTGTGTTGAATTTAAACTTTCGACTGTTATTTTTGATTTCAGAATTAACAAGGTTGTGCTTTGTTTTGTTTTCTTTTAATAGCCCTGCGAAGTTGGGATATTCATTTACGTACACCCTGTATTTCAAACTTCTAGAGCTAAATACGGTTTCATCAATTATCTTAAGATGTTTTTGGCTCAAGACAGAGACCATCGCGCGAGACGTGAAATGTTTGGAAACATTATTAATCTTTTGAGCTGGAGAAGAGAGTCAGTTCTACAAAAATGAATGTCCGCCTGATTTGTAAATGATATGTAAATAGCCTATATGAATTATTTTTATTTAAAGAAAGGGTATTTTCTTGAGTCTGTTGCTACACCATTAATTAGTGCATTTCTTTTCCTGATTTATTCTCCTATTCAGGGATACAAATAAGTCCATTCGTAAAAGTCCTGTTCTCAAATCGTTCTCATTACAACCGTCAGTTTGTTGTTCCAGACTTTAAAAACATTATCAATTTTTCAAAAAAAGTTTCAAAATCATTATTTGAACATTTATTGGCATTACGTAATCCGATAGGTTAAACTCTATTGAAAGATAATTATAAATGGATGGTTCAGAGTTAAGGTGAAACAAGTCCATGAGATTCGTTTTTCTTTAACTCTTGAATCCTCCAAATATTGATAATTTTTTTAGCGCAGGACTACGTTCCTCCCATTGGGGTCTCAGGAAGGAATTTGATTCACACGCCAAAACGCCAGGTTAGGTTATATTAACGTCCCGTTTTGAAGCAACACGAGGGCTATTTAGGGACGGACCTCGTAATTTTGAACCGCGGTCAGATGACGAGGACGACACCTGAGCTGGCACCCCCTCTCCAAACTTCCACGCCACACCAACGGGAGGACGTGTGGCCACTACGTATGATTTAGCGTGCATCTGGCCCCATAAACGGCGGAACTTCAATGGAATCGGATTTCGAACCTTCGACCCTCCGTTCTTGAGGTCGAGCTTACCACTAGGCCACCGCGGCCTCCCCAAAACGCCACAAGAAACGTTGTATGGGAGATCCTATATATCTCGGTAACTACACATGTTCAAAACATAATTAATGCCTTATTTTTGAGATAAAGGGTAATAACAGAAGTTACAAAAAAAATTGAAAATCGGAATTGTAGTTCAGCGACTACTGAGTCGCAAAGTTGGGTAAAAATACGCATGAATTGGTGACTTATGAAATTTTAACGTTTTTTTTTGGTATTCACAGATCGTGTTACTTGTACTATATTTTAATGAAATTTTATTTCGTTTGGAGCTATAGAACCTACTCTAGGACCTTCTGAATAGGCGAGCTTTCATTATAACAACCCTATACAAGCAAAAGCATAGTAAGAATTATCCATGCTTGACAGGAAAAATAAGATACCAAAGCTATTTATTTTCTCACCATTCATAGATGTCCTTCCTTTAGGGAGTGAAAACCCAAATTTCTTGTTTGTAAGAGTTCTCAGTGCAATATTCCTATTTTAGATATGGGTCGAATTTTCATTGAAGCAGACTTTCCTGGCTCATGTAGACTTAACTGAAAGAAAAACAAAAACAAAGTCACGCAAAACTGCTATTTAACAAAATCAATTGCAAAGTTTTTTTCAAAAATTCCGTCTCTTCTCAAATGTCATTCACTCTTCTGCACTTTAAAAAAATAATTCAAATGCTAATAAAGGTATTGGCTAGCATTATACTCACGGCAAAGGATATTCTTAGGGGATAATATGATTCAATATGCAAATTTATTTTTTGGATTAGCTTCCTGTTGTCAAAAGGGACCGACGACTCTTTTTATTTTTAACTAACATCACGCTTCTCCGACTCTGAAACCCGGAAAAAAAGTCCCCTGTCCAGAAAATCGAAATCGTGCACGCGTGAGTCAGGATATAAATCAAGGTGCAAATATGTTGGCTATACATCACAACAAACCCGACGTGTCTTTATTATTTTTTTCGCACTCTCTCTCCCACAATAGATACTTAATATGCTGATGACGCACTGCAAATCTGCGCGGACCGCTTAATATTCGCAGAATGATACTCTTTGTCATTGTGGCTACCCACAGCTGCCTTTTGATATTGTTCTGTGTTTATTTAAATTCTCTTCCCTGACATTTGGATTTGCACAAAATGCGTCGGAGATGCTGTTTTTAGTCACTTTTTTCACACCGGATTGCAGCTTTTTGTGATTAATTTCGCATCTGAAGTGTTTCGCAAAACCTTGATGTACGCACACGTAAATTATCTGTTTGGGACGATGGGATATAAAATCTGCGCAAGCGTAATGTTTTATTTAGTATGAGGCACAAATTTGCTCACAATCGCGAGATAATTTCGGATTTTTTAATATTTTTTTTTACAAATTCTGTTTTATTATTAATTTGAATTAAACCTTGGAGTTCATGTGACTATGCAATCACAACCAGGGCGTATTAAGCCCATTTTTTTTTACAAATTCTGTTTTATTATTAATTTGAATTAAACCTTGGAGTTAATATGGCTATGCAGTCACAACCAAGGTATATTGAGCCCTCTAGGTGCCCTTAGGCAATGCAAGTCTCAGGGTCCCCTTTATCCCTAAGCCTGGATTAAGCTCTGTAGGGGCCCTTAGGCAATGGAAGCCTCGCTCCTGCCTTTCCCTTCCCAACTTCCAGAGACAGTTATTTTTTTTTTTATCAGTTTTAATTTAATTTCTCGGCAAGCGGTTTTAAGTAGCAAATTTCGACAAACTTATATAACAAAATATTTAATTTCGGGTCACTTCCTAAACAGTTGGTTTTATTATCTCGCTTATAAAAAAAACTCAAAATTTAAATTTAAAAGTAATTTTAAACAAAATAGTAAAAAAAAATTAACACAATCTAAATGCTATTTAATTGTAGAATTGGACATTTTTAAATTATAAAGCAGCCTATTTTTTTAGAATTATAAAACAACATATTTTTTAGAATTGCAAAACAACATATTTTTTATAATTATAAAACAGTAGAATTTAAAACTTTCAAAAGGTAAATAATTAGGAGTGTTGTTAGAATAATGTACCAAAATGTAAGATATATTTGATTTTAATTTGAATAAGTTCGAGTGCGTGGCCCTTGTAAATTAAATAAAAGAACAAAATTAAATTACTCTGAAGAATCTCAAGGTTCCCCAAAGTTGCGGGCCGCTAGGCAGTTGCCTACTTTGCCTATTTAATAATCCGGCCCTGATCTCAACTAATAATTTTGTTCCCATTTTATTTAATACGCGACACATATTTGTTCACACTCGCAACATAATGTTTACTTTTTTTGCAAATTATTATTATTATTATTTTACTATTCAAGTTATACCCTTTCATGTGCGTTGAGGGTGAAATTTTAGTTAATTGTGGAAGTTGCGCGCGCACCATTCACTTGTGAATTCGCCAAAGTAAGCATATTGCTGTTAAATATCTTTGGCTAGCTAATTAAAAATTCATTTTCGTAAGACCAACCTATTATAATATGGATTTTAAATTTTAGTTTCAAATGTACAATATTCATATTTTAATTTGATCCTTTATACGTAGGTATTGTATAAATACATGTTTAAATATTTATTAATAAAATTTTAATACTATGCTCTGTAACTACACCGAAAATAATTTCTGCAAGTGTTATTTTCTATTTATTTTAGTTCACTAAATGGAACAGATTAATGCTGACTATAATCAAGAATATAGAATGCGGAAGAAATCTCCAGCTGAAGCTCTACAACATCAACAAGAAGCACCGTTAAAAAAAATCTACCGACATATCTAGGGAGCGCAATTGATGTCGTGGATAAGCACAAGACGAGCTACCCCGCCCTGCCTACGCATCCGGGTTAATTGAAGAACAACCTCCACGACAGCTCGGATACTGAGGTCGGAGTCCTAGCAGCCATCACCGGCCGTGGCCCAACCCTTCCCAAAGGAGGCATGTTCCCTCATTGAAGTGGGATAGCTCAACCCTCACCATTATTACTATGAACAATGAAAGCGATAACCCAATTACTGTCTGTCTACAACGAGAACTGTCACTGCCAAATTGTCTAGTTTGCGGTGGTCGCTATGGCAACTGGTTATGCTAGGGAAGATACATTTCGAATAGGAGGAATCCATCGGAAGTCGGAGTATTTTTATTCCTGGTTTCAGATTGCGGCGAAGCACATTTGAATGAACTTCTACCTACTGGAAATGGATTCTTCCTACGATAACCTGTTTCTATAGTGACCGCCGTTAACTAGATAATTTGGCGGCGACAGTTCTGATGGCGGACAGACAGTACTTATCCGGCGACTTCTCATCCGCGCACTCGTGGTGCCCCCGATTATAAACAAATAAATAAATAAACTGTTGTCCATCTGAGCCAGTCACCTAACAGACCTTCAAGCATAATGTCCATGCAATTAATCCTGATTCATTATCCCGGTTAGCCACCATTAATGACCATTAATCCAGTTATCCGAACTCATCAATGGTATATAAAAAAGCATAGCTTTCATCAAACTTAGATAAGTTCTCGCACCCATTAATTTGAAGTAAATTTTGGAGTTCAAATGGCTAAATAATCTCATTTAAGAATTTTGAAGCTATTTTATTCGGTACGTGGTACAAATTGGCTTACACTGGCAAGATAATTTTCATTTTTTTAAAAAATTATTATTTCTCTTTTTATTATAATTAATTTGAACAAAACTTTGCAACTGATATAGATTAGCAATCAGCATTAAGAATTTAATTGCTATTTTATTTAGTACGCGACAGAAATTTGCTCACACTCGCAAAGTAATTTGCAGCTCCCCACCTCCCTGTAAACTAGACTTTCTTTTTTTTTAAAAAAATTGAACTAAACCTTGCAGCTCGTATGGTGAAACCGTCAAAATTTAGGAGTTTGTTGCTTTTTATTTGGCACTCGAAAGGAAGTTGTCAATTTTTTCTCCCATCCTCATTGTTTTTCTTTTTTATTATTACAATTTGATCTAAATTTTGGAATTCATGTGACTAAGCAGTCAGAATCCAGAATTTAATTGCTAACCAAGCTTACCTTTTGGATGTCACTCCCAAACGACAGTCTTAAGTAATTGAATGTCTGTGATTTTGAAAAGAATGAATTCATGCTCACTTGATATACGTATTAAGCGAGCCGCAGCAATTTAATTTTAGAATCAATTGCGAAACTTGCAGGAAAAAAAAGCGTCATTTCACAGTGGCATAGCGAGGGATGGGCAAGAGGGTACAGATGCTAGTCTAGGGGGTGTAGTGAATGCGGTATTTTTGAGTATACTTTTCTAAGGGCTAAAATCGGCAGTGGCGTAAAGAGAGTAATTAGCGCCCGGAGATTATTGTTTAATTATTACCCTTTTCATTTGTTGATTTCTGGCCTTATAATCACAAAATAATGGCAAAAATATTGCCTTTATAGCACATATCTTCGCCCCCTCCATGATTCACGCCCAAGGCCCAAGACACCAATATATGCCCGCCACTGAAAAGTTGACGACGAGACGGTAGGAGGGGGAAGCGAAAAATAAATAAGACATACCGAGCTCCATTTACCTAACTACGCCACTGACATTACAGCTATATATCAGTTAGACGTTAATGTCATGCGCAGTTACGCTTGTCGTATTATTGCGACATCTCATGGAGTAACTCAAATGAAAGCTATTTTTGAGATTAAGTACCTTATGCCAATGATTTAGGTTAAAATAAATGTTCATAATAAAAATGAGCAATAATCTATTTGGAAAATTTTAAACAGAATATTTTATTTTCTCAAAAAAATGTAGTCATGTTTCAGAATGTCATAATTATTAATAATACAGAATTGTGCGGATAAATAATAACGTACTGAGGTTATATCAGTTAAAGCTTTTTGTTTAGATTAATTGGGTTTAAAACAGTTTATTTCTTTTTAAAAGGTTGAAAAAATTCAGTAAAGCCCAACGCCACTCTTTTGGATCGTTATTCGTCATTATTTTTTTTACTAACACCCATTTTTCTAGAACTGTTCTTGCACATACCATTCTTTTCGAGTGACTGCACATTTTTTCATTCCTAAATGGTATAAATTTTATATCAAAAACATAAAAAATTGAAGTTACCCAAGAATTAAATCAAATCCATCATATCTAACCTCGATGAGGCATGAAGTTTTATGACTTTCAATTTCCATTTTTTGTGTTTAATTTCGCTTTTCATTCATTTTGCATCGACTTCTGAGGGCCTTTACAGTTCTCTCAGGTTAAACAGAGCGTGCAAGGACTCACAAGGTTAGAGGGACATTATCCGTGCGTATATGATTTATTAAATGGAAGTGATAGTGTGTGTAATAAAAGAGAAGGGTGAAAAAAGACCGAAGCCCTTACAGCTGGAATCTTACATAATTAATCTCCAAAGAAACGATTACGATATTTCTCACCCTTGAATCGATAATGAAACCGAAATCTCTGAGGTTCATCAAAAGAAGGCAATCTGTTCTCCGTGTCTGGTTCAAGTCTGGCACACAAGTAAAAGTCATTTGTCTTCTTTATGTGCAGTTAAAGAGTTCTCGGGAGACCAAAAGAATATGAAAATCGCTCCATTTCCATTAATACATCTGTCGCTTTTATAGCGAGGCAGCAGTTTGTTTTGTTTTATTGGAACTTTCCCAGTCTTCTCATTTGTTCTTTTGTTAAGCCTAATCGAATGATGTAATAATACGTAATTACGAAATGGAAATGGTAGTAATTTGAAAATGCGCTGTCTTATATTGAGCACATTATTAAGCAAATGGATTTGGTCATATTGTTGAAGTTTCAGAAACGTTAAAGCCTTTTTACAACGTTTTTGCATTAAAGTAATTAAAAATTCAGTTACGTCTTGCTGAAATGACAAAGAAGTTCATCGAAACGCTAGTAAGATTTAAACAGAACAAAAAATATAATTTTTGTTTTCAATCGCCATTAATTGAACAATTTTGATATTATGTTTTTGAAACCATGAACAAACAAAACCTTAAACTTTTAAATTTCGATTTTTTAGAATTTCGCGAGTTTAAAGGGCAGTATTACTTTTATACCTTTCTAAAAAATACGACACAAAACTTGCAGTTGCATAAAGAGATTTACAATTGAAAAAAAAAATTGATTTTTTCGTCATTATTTTTTTGAAAAATGTTCAGTAACGTAACAGAAAAATAAATGCTTTAGTATTCATGAGTTAAGGTCGTTCTTTTTAAAAAATTTATTCAAATTTGAAGGTTTGATCGAAGTAGCTGCGCATGATTGAAATACAGTAAGCTTGTAAGCCAATTCAAAATAGACGGAATTCTTTTTCAGATTGCATTGAATAAAATATAATACATAATTGGTAGGTTTTCTGATCTTCGAGTCTTGGAAGCCTAAGAAACAATTAAGAAGATAACGTTTTTAATCACTAAATATTGAGTAAAACTTATTAAAGGTAGTGAAATGAAATTCCGCTATTCCTTGAACTTGTGTTACACATGTACGTTTGTACTTATTATATAAAAGGGTTTTTTTCCGTAATGCTTATATTTTTTGAGCTTATCGAGCGTTATCTTTTCTTCGGATTATTTCATTTATATTGAAAGAGTAATTTCAGTGATGAAAATTATTTCCTCCTTTCTGGATTTCTTTTTGAAACTGCCTTTATTTAAATATAAATATAATTATAATCAGTATCAGGATATGTTTTCAATATCTTCGAATTAGTTTTCTTGTTCTGCTGCTAACATTTTTGTACGCAGAACCACTCCCACCCATTAAACTCCCACTGCCAATAAATTATAGTAAGTTAAAACTTTAAAACTTTTCATATTTAATTATCTTTTTTGATTTTCCTTTTCCTTTTCTTTTATTCATTTTATCCACTAAGTATGGAATAAATTTCATTTATCAATATCTAACCGTACTTTCCTAGCATTAATATACAAGTGTAATGGGGTTCTATGTTATTATATTATTTACTTTCAGCACTGTAAGGCATAGGGGTTAAGAGCCTCAGAGCTCACACACCCTGTTTAAAACATGGAGCATCGGTCGTTTCGATAATCTAGACTACACTGCATTTGCAATCATCTAATCTTTCTATATGCGGTAGTAGTAATAATTATACTGTAGAATCTTTCGACGAGATAAATAAAATACATTGTTTCTACTAGCGTTTTATTTGGAATTTCTCAACGATTTCTTTGTTAGCGCGTCAAAATTAAAATTCCAAAAATGAAGCAGCCGACTGTTTTCTCAAAGACGAAAGATAAATTAAATGATGTTGAACTCTGTGAAACAAAGAAATAACTCGCCTTTGTTATTTTTCAAACAAAAGGTCCGCCTAGACAACAACAGGGAAAATGTGCCAAACCACACACACGATTTTTTTTCTTCTCGGCGTGTTTTATCCGTTAAAAAAAGAACCAAAAAATTCCTGGGGTGGAGGTGGGCAACGAAAATAAAAGGGTTCATCCCACCGTGTAATTGAGTGATTGTTATTTGCCGCTCAAGGAAGGATGAGGGGGAAATATAAAAAAAACAAGTCGTGATTGATAAAAGAGTGTGTCGGACTACTTGGGAAGTGAACCGCTTCCGTTTCATTGGAGAATCCATATTTTCTGTTTTCGATATAACGCGTTATGAAATTTGGTTTCAAAACAGTCTGGTCATGGTTTTAGTGCACGTGTTAATAAAGCGTGAAGCTTCCCCATAACATTTAGCATCCGTTATTGGTAATTCTTGGCATTGATTTGGCAAGAAGTTGGATAGAATGACTTCAAAATCGCCATTTAAGCGCGCCAAAGCATTGCTTATTGTAGATTCGCTCTTCAACTCCAGGAGAAGTTTTATTGCTTTTTTTTCATACAATCGAGGCACATTTTTTTTATGAATAATTATATCCAACAGTTGCGATAAGTAAAAACTTTTCCAATAAAGGATCTGCTATTTATATGCAATGATATAATAGTGCAGTTCGCCAAGCTTATTATGACTTAGATTAATCTCTCGTTTTGCATTTAAATAGGCCAATTTTTCCAAGTGTCATGTTCACAAGTCTGATTAAATAAATGTTATTTTAACATGGTAATGTTTTTAGGCTGATATATTATCATAAATTATGTGATACGTAATGCAAAAATCGTTCAAATCGCTCTACAGGCAGACCGCTGAACCTAGAGCTGCCAAATGCGGCACGTAGTAACATCTTGGGTAGTAAGTGCTCATTACGAAAAGATTTTTCAAAACTTTAATTATATTTTCAATTATTTAAAAATTAATCGAAATTTTTAAGTTTTCTCTCAATGACTTTGGAGCATATTTATTGCACAAAAGCCATTTTAACACCACTTTAAAATAAAATAAGAATTAGCCTATTTAAATGCAAAACAAGTTAAACTAGTTTTTTAGAGATACCAAACATGAAACTTATTATTAAACAGCTGATACAATAAATTTTAACCTTTCATTCGCTAATGAAATACTCAGTAGTCTCTTTAATTGTTCATAAAATAACCACTAATTCAAATATTAGTAAATTCTCATTTCAAAGATATTTAATTTTCAAGGCTTGTTTGTGTTATTTTGTTTCAAATTTAATGAAAATATCTCACAGTTTGCATTATTTTGGTATAATTTAATGAATTTTTAAAATTTATTTAGAAAAGACGGCGAAAGAGATTATATGAACGCCGACTGTAAAGCAAACAATACTTTTTAACATAGTGGCATAATCATGCTACAATGTTTCGAAACAGAGATTCGAATTTCCTTTCTCTTTTTGGGTTCAGAGAGATCTTAAACATGGCGGTTTATCAAAATCGCGTGCTCGAATTTTTTGATGATTACAGAACTTTCACTTTGTATACTTCATATATCAGATAGTAGAAACCGATAAATAAACTAAAAATCACATTAATAAGTTTTTCATGGAAACTGAATTGATGGTGAATGTGATTAAGGTTCCTTTTTAATTAAATTATAAAATTTAAGCAGTTATAATTAAGATTCGTAAAAAAAATTTCAATTAAAAATGAAAGCTTTTATTGAATATATAAGAAATAATTTATTTAATAAGAGAAGACTCATTGGTAAAATAAATTATGCATATTATTCCTAAAAATAATATTGTTAAGCTTATAAATAAAAAAATAGTAGGAAAATTTGAAGAAGTATTTATTATATGGTATATAATTCTGTACCTTTTGTTGTGTCAATAAGGGGTACACGGAAATATAAAGATTAATCAAGGGGTACTCGAGGGAATAAAGGTTGGGAACCCCTGATCTAATGAATTTACAATTCATTTCGAACCCTTCTCACTTCACAAGAAATCAACAACTCTGTGGTGACTGACTGCTTCTCTCGATGATGACGATGCAATGGCTGATAAACATCTTGCAAGTAAATCTTGATTCTGTGAAATTAACTACTACTAATTTTCACTGCTCGTGCGTGATCGCATGGCAGTTTCCTTCTCCGTGCATTGATGCACGAGAGTTCTATCAAATTTTTAATTCAGAATTTGCGAATAAAATGTTAAGTTTGACGTTGTTTTCAAAAGTTGTCCATAATTTCTTTTTTGATTCCTTGACGAAGGAAAAACCTTTTAAACAATTAATGGCTCTTATACGTAGTTAGCTATCTCAATCTATAAAATATAAATGGACTTCTTCGCAGCCAAAATTTTGTTATACCGTTTCATTTAAACGGTCAGTTATCGACCGCTTTTGAACATTTTCTTCTCAGAATTTCAAATCTTTTGGATTCCAAAGGTAAAGAGAGTTTATTATTCGTGCTGCAGCAAACCTCGATGCATAGCCTTGATTTGATTTGATTCAATTCATAAATCCGTTTAACGGGAAATAAAATGTTTGTTATTTACATATACAATAGAACTGCAGTTTTCCGAATGAAACGGAGATCGGGCTGTTTCAGATATGGTAAAAATTGGATAAAGCTCAGAAATTAAGTAAAAAAGACCTCAGACATAGCAATAACTTAACTTTAAAGTTAAGTTCATTAATGATAATAAGCACAAGGTAAAGAAAACTGTTAATACTCTAAGATTTATATGATGAGATAAACCACAAATTTTATTTTGTATAAAGGTTCATTACATACATAGGTATTAAAATTCGTATGGACAACACAATATGTAAGTATGCACTCTACTTTAGTTGAAACATCGAAAAGAGTGAGTTGCTTTGAAGAAAAAAATTCCTTCAATTGGGACCGTTCAAATATTACGTAAGCACCCAAGGGGGGGGGGGGCGCCGGCTCTCCGTTTTTTTTCTTTCTCCTCCCCCCGCGCCCGCGCCCGTATGAGTGATGCTTACGTAAGACATTAAAATCACTTTATTTCCGAAAATCTCTTGTAACTTGCACAAATAATTTAATTTTAAAAGAAAATTAAACTTGAATTTTGTAAGCTTAAACTTGAAATTGTAAGTAAATTAAACTTACATTTTTTGGCCATTTTAAGCCGAATTAAAGTTTTTTATTTGATTTAAGTCCTAAAATTTTTTTAAATTAGATTATTACTATTATACGTTTTGTAAAAAAAAAATAACGGGGAGAGGGAGGGTTGCAGTATGCTTACGTAATTATAAGAGGGGGTTTGCGATTTGCTTATTTTTGCTGACAAGGGGAGAGGGGGGGGGGTCAAAAAAATACCAAAAACATGCTTACGTAATATTTGAACGGCCCCACTGGGAAAGAAGAAAAAAATTCCCTTAATTGTTATTTGCCCAATTTTGACATTTTTTTTACTTCTAAAATCGAATAATTGAAGATTCGTATAAATTAGCTTCAGCTCATTGGAGTTCTACTGTAGATGTGAAATAATACTTGATACAAATCAAATATTTGTTTGCCCAATGTCAGGCAACCCAAGAATATCTTGAAGATTACATCTAAATAGATTAAAATTTAATTCATATTTCCATACAGCTTTTGATAAAGGTATTTATATACGAAAAAGGTAGTACCATTCTTCGAGTTGATATATGTAATACATTACGTTGATATTTATTTTAAATTATAAAGATATAAATTGGAATGTTTGCTTAACAAGTGAGTTGTCGTATATATATTTAGTTCTACTACCAAACAATTTTTAAATGATAAACTACGTTTAGGAAATTGTAAATATCTACGAAATATTGTTCGCTGTTAAAAATTAATCATCATCAACTTTAATCACTTAATTTTTCCTAAACGTTACAATTCTTTTTATTTTTAATGAATTCATTATTTAAATATTAATAAATAAATTTCTTCTTCCCGTGAAGTAATCTAAACCAATAATCTTTAATAAATAAATTCTCTAATATAATAATTAACTCTTTCAGTGCTATTTGCATTTAATGTAAAATAACATTCCATCAACGGAACACTAAAATTGTACAGCAGGAAAAACTGTAAAAATGAGCACAATTCTGATCAATCAATATCTTTTAAGAACTTATTGACAACATGTACTTTACATCTGATAAGAGTGACTACTTATAATATTTATCAAAAAAGTATAAAAAAATCACTGTTACTATCATACAAATTGACGAACACAATACATCGCGTAATATTACTTAATTATCCAATCATCTAGTTATTAGTCCATTTCATCCATGCATATTTCATTGTTTGCTATTACTAATTTAGGAATAGTTCTGTATCTTCTCATGCAAATCAGCATTCAGTATTGTCAAAGGTCATTGCCACTACTGTGTGCGGGATGAGATATCCTCGTAGAACAACTGGAATGCATTAATACATTTAATGCATTTCAAATGCATTCCATTCGCTTGTGGTCTTTATTTTCCCATGATGGTCGACAACTGACAATGCAGTCGTAAATGGCTTGACGTATTTGTATCAAATGCAGTGACGTAGTTCTCTGGATGAATAACCAGATTATGTCCATTTATTTACGGGTGATAAATTATATTTGCATCATAATCACTTAATATTAACTCCCTTTTGTTGAAAGATAGAATTAGTGGAGTTCTAACTAGCTATAATTATGCAATTCAACTTTTTACTTTTTCCTGCAGGAAGTGCACAAAGAGTAGGTATTGCAATCGTAGAAAAATTCGACCTCGAGGTTTTGATGATTCTCCACGCTTTTGATCTCTTTAAATCTGATTGTGAACAGGATAACTCAAAAACGCATCAAGCTAGATGGATGACATTTAATATCTGCTTTACCCTCCAACCGAGGGCCCCACGAGTTCGTGGATGGGAATCCGTCATATAAGTAAGCGGGTTCTCGCTTCCCTAGTTGGTGTAATAATGGTGTGGGGGTTGAGTTACCTTTCCTACGATTACGGAATATACCTACTGCGGGGGGGGGCGTGGTCAGCGATGGCTATTAGAACTTCACCCTCGGTTTCCGTATTAACACATTGTGTGCGGGATACGAATTAGATGCAAGCTCAGATAAGAAGACACATCCAATCAAGTCAAACTCATCTTTTTAGCCAGGGCTATTGGTGACAAATATCATGTGCCGGAAATTGTGAACCACTGAGTTCGTGCTCCGTTAAACAAAATCATCGCTGGTGTGGTGTGTGAAGACACACCGTAACTGTGCTTACTCTAGACAATGTATATACCATAAAAGAAAAAGTGAACGTATTTTGGAGACATCTATTGATATGTCCAACTTATCTAAACTGCGCAAGTCATATTTTCGAATCAAAATTTTGGCGTTGGGTAATTCGAGAAAAACGTATTTTTACGTTTCCCGCTTCCAAAGTATTAACGTCGTGACGACTATAATCCAGATCACCCCGGTTGCTTATGCAAGGGGAGGGGTAGGTCACTTTTGGGTTTGGTTTTCTGCCTTTCCATCAAAAGTATAAAAAAAACTATCAAATTTGGCACATAATACGTCTACTGGAGGTATTTCTGTATTTCAGGCAAGTGCATGTCAATAGGAAAACTAAGAAAAGCAAAGATCTCCCTCAGACTTTCGAGACGATCGGGGCTGGGAAGAGGTCTAAGAACGGTCAGGGGTTCTGGTGAAGCGCATAGCCTCGGGAGCTTTCATCTTCCGTTGCTGGCTGAAATAAATTGGTTAGCGATATGACATTTTATTTGGACCTGAATGAAAAAATTTTACAATGAGGTCTAAGAGGTATACTCGGTTCTCTTTACTGTACAACGAAGCTGAACTCAAGACCCGCCATATTTTGGAAGAACATGGATAAATTGAGGAGTGAAAGATCTCGCTAGTTCTCTATGAAGTCAAATCACGTGTCGACAAAATCTCACGACAAACCTAACTGTAAATGTCATCTAACATTTAAGTACACGTTGTCTTATACTGGGCTGGCACGCAAGGAGAGAATAACATAGGCAAGATTTGCCGAATTTGGACCAGTGCCCAGATTGAACCGTTTCAACATCAATTGTCTAAGGCAAATTATGTTGTTACAATGTAAATGTGGTGAATGTAATCTTTTTTTGAGAGAAACTGCTACCTGATTACAGTCAGAGAACAGGTATTTAGATTTAGTCATTATCAATGAAATATTTTAACCAAGGACTAATAGCCCTTACGCAGTTTTAAAAGTAAGTAGCAAATATGATATTCTCAAGAGGGAAACTTGCTTGGTTGCAATTTAATATAACAATTTATTAAAAAATGTTAAGGATAACGTCCAGTGGCGAATCCAGGATTTGGGTCTGGGGAGGTATAAAAAGTTTTGTATCGTCGTGACGATTGTCAAATCTTATGGCTTATGCAAACCAAAACACTTTAACTTCACAGACTTTACTCACCTAACAATATAAATTATAAAGAACACTGCAATAAATTCAATAATTTAACAAAAAACACAATGAAATAACTAGCAAAAACATGTTTTTGACCGTGTCAACGCTGCGAATACGAGTGGAATGACTACAAAAGTGGGAAAACTTTCGAGCCTGTCAAAAACCAGAAAGAAATGTTTTCATTTTTAAAAAAAGGGAAATTAAGAAAAAAAAACAGCTGTAGTGATTTTGAATAAAATAAAGAATTCTGATCTAGCTCTGGGGGGGAGGGCTGCAGCCCGATAGCCACCCTCCTGGATTCGCCACTATAATAACGTCAGTTTTTTTTGCTTTTTTGTTTTTGACTAAAAGTTGCTTAGATTGGACCACAAACAGTTGCATAAATTTGAATTTAAATCAATGGGATTTTTATCTTGAACTAGAGGAAGAATAGCCCAAAAAGCAGTTATAATGACTAGTAGTCCTCATAAATTGGAAGTGAAATAAGCCAAAACAAAAAAAAGCTCATTAAAGACATGATTCAAAAATAACAAAACCTAAGGTTACATAATTTTGTATCAAATGTGAAGAAAGAAAGGCAGGAAAAAAAACTGATACATTGTGTAAAATGTCATACTTGGGTCCATACATTGTGTTCCAATTTGAATTAGCAAATAAAAAATATTTTTGCATTTATTGTGCTTAAAGAAATTGGTGGTCGAATTGGGGAAACCTGTGATCCAATCTGGGGAACCTCTTGTTTAATTGGATCGATGATACAATTGGATTATTATTTGGTTATAGTTCCGCTCTGGGTAAGTGTTACCCAGAGGGAAACTCATCTGTTATAATAACATTCGTTATTAAAGTCACTCATCGAAAAGAGGTACGTTGATGATTTTCCAAAATACGATTGAAAATTTTGGGCTAATTAGATGTAAAGCTGTCTTAACGTAGGACTACGATCCTTCCATTGGGGTCTCAGGAAGGAAATTGATTCACACGCCAAAACGCCACAAAACTTGGTATGGGGGATCCTCTATATTTCGGTAACTACGTATGTTAAGAACATAACTAAAATCTTATTTTAGAGATAAAGGGGAACAACAGAAGTTACAAAAGAAAACTTACTTAAACTTAAAAACTTACGCGAAACTTCGAGTAACAAATGAGTGACGCAAGTAAAGTAGTCCTACGCTTTTAACACCAGCGGCTGTTTGAAAAAACAGCCTCCCGTCATTTTTTAAAAAATTGTAATTTAACTGCATTCTCTCGAGAAATATTTATTGCAACACTGCTCGTTTCTGAGCAGTACGAGCCGCCACTGTCCATGATGAAGGATTAGGAAAATAATACAACGTCTAATGTTATATAAGCAATTGATATTGGAAAAAATATTTAATGTATCAAAACAATTTCCATCCTTTACCGTCTTGTTTACAACAAAACTATTGATATCGGAAGTCGATAGATGCAATGAAACGATGATCTCGCATACGTAATCGATTGTTTTTTACTGGAATCATCGTTGTTCATCATGTCAGAATCGATTGCATGATATTTTAAGATATTTCTGTGAAACTGTAACAACGATAAGCATGATTTTAAACACGAACTAATTTCAATATAATCGATAAAAAAATTTCAGACGAAACGATATTTTATTATGTGATTTGAGGAATCTTGTTAAGAGTAAAATTTTAAACGCCTAGTAATGAACTTTTCAGAAGCACTTAATTTTTCCATGATAAAGTATTTTTTAATAATAGTATTTTTCTTCCTTTGGATTAGTACAATTTTCTCGTCAATATTTCTGTGCAAAAAGGATTTATAATATTCGTTGTTTTACGAAAAAATGATTTAGCTTTTATTCAACAAGAGCGATTTAAAATGTATTTGCGATGGAAGAAATGAAACATACGAACTTCCAAATACACACGAATAAAAAAAATTTTTTTTAAAGCCGGAATGGCCTTCCTAAAACTTTCTCGTATCGGCCCTAACACTGGAGGGAGAAAAATACACCAATCGCCAGAAACGTCCGCCATTCCCTAACACCATGTGCCCCTCCCCCTTTTTTGCATCGTACAATGCGAAGAAACCCAATATGCAATTTGAACGTCTTTTTTTACAACCGATTGATACGAAAATTGGGCACGGATCTACAATTAATGATAGCAGACCTCATATCAATTTTTATTTTTCTAAATCATGGGGTTTAGAAGTTATCGCGTTAACAAGTATGTGATTATACAGACCGACAGGCTGTCAACCCTTAGACGGATTTGGTCCAAAATTTGATACGGACCTACATTCTTGATGATAAAACTGTGTACCAAATTTTATCTATCAAGCTTTTTAAGTTATCGTGTTCACATGAACACGGACAGACAGAAACCGTGGATGGATTTTGTCCAAAATAATAGAAAATTGATAGGAACCTGCAAATTATGAATAAAGATCACATATCAAATTTCATTGCTCTAGCTCTAATAGTTTTCGAGGTATCATGTTCATGGACAGACATAATTCCAAAATTGTGTTTTTCAGACTCAGGGAGGTCTAAAACGTGGAGATTCATCAAAATTTCGGGTTCGAATTTTCTGAAAATAATACTTTCTCTTTGTATACGAGAAAAAAAAAATAAACCTTCGTCTTTAATTTTATCTCTTCTTTTTTCCGTAACGTGTGCCATCTTTTCCTTACCGAGATATCAAGGTGTAAGTTGGCTCATGTGTCTTCCTCGTCATCTGACCACCGTTCAAAATTACGAGATTGGTCTCAAAACAGTCCTCGCGTTGCTTCAAAATGAGACGTCAATATAGCTAAACTAATTGGGAATGAGATCTGGTGAGTGTGGAGGGAACGCAGTATCTCCTCTTCACCCTCATTATGATGAACCAGAACTTCATCGGAATTTCTTCAATTTAATTCGTAACTCAAATTAATTAGTGCATCTATTAAGATAGTATAAATATATTAATTCGCATTATTAAATTTTGGTGTATTTTATTGTTTGTTTATGCAATAGTTTTTCAAAGTATTTCAGTATTTTTGGAACACTCTGTAATTTCGTATATTTAGGCAACCTACGTGTGGAAAAACAATCTAGCACTTTTACCGTAATTCTGTGTCACTGCCGCTACATTTCGTGATTCGCTTTTCTCTGAAATCCAGAGTCGAAGTTACAAAACCATTGTTCCTTTCCCTCGTAGAAAAAGGGCGGGGATAAAATCCTTTCGTAATCAAGAGCTTAAATATTTGATGACGTATAACGGTGTTCCTTTCCCGAAATTTTCCCGGAGCCTTGCGTGTCTTTCCAGGGTTTAGATGATTGTTTTCATCTATTCGTGACATTCAGGGGGGGGGGGGGGGGGCACAGGAGTCAGTTCCGTAATAAAGAATGTTACAAAGAAGGTTGTTCGACAGAAATGAGGGCGAACGGACGGCGGGAAAAAAAGAGGCGGAACAAAAACTTTTGGGATTTCGATAATCTTCATTTTGTTTCCACGGCGAAAGAAGACGAACGAAAGTTTGTTTCTCGTCAAAAGAACAATAATAAAATAAAAAAATCAGTAGAAAGGATAAGGGAATGTGATGGAATGAAAGAAAATGTTCCATTACGTGAGATTTCTGATGTTCCGAATTCTAGAACGTGTTCTTTTTCCAGTCTAAAAGTAACAAGATATTAAATTCGTTCGTCTCCTTTTTTCTTTCTGACATAACGTTCGTGTTCCAAATAACGAAATACGAATGGATTGATTACAGATACTTCTTTGTACTTCCGCGGTGAAATGTAAAAGTTTTTGTTTTGTTCCGAGTCGAGACGATTCTTTCACGGTTTTGTTCTTCACAGATTTCGAAGAAAAGTTACTTAACTTCGTTAAGTAATTAAAAGAACAGCTTTAATAAGAAAGATAAGATCTTTTTGAATATAACGAGTGAAAGAATGAGAATAACAGCGATTGCAACATTTGACGGTTTTTACATTATCCCAGAAAATGCTTTTTAATCTGTTTCAATAGTATTCTTTGTTGAAGCGCTTTTATTTAACTTGGTTTGTTTCATGTTAGTAAAAATGGAATTTTGTAATCGATTCTCACACGTTTTCTTATGTGCTAGAACTATTCAGAAAATTCTGAACATTTGTATGCCCCCGACGACGATAAAATATTTTCATATTTAAAGAACTTAATTATAAATTAATAGCTTAATTATAATTAGTTTTGATTCAATATGAGAGTTGCCACCAGGTATGGAATTAAAAAAAAATTACATGATTTCATAAAATTATGAAATACATTAAAGACTAAAAAATAAAAAAATAAAAATATTTTTTTAAAAGTAAAATTATGTTTCTATTAGTAGACTGAATTGTAGAAAATGTCTATTAAAATCCTGACGGTCAAAGCAAAAATCATAAACGGCGCTGAAAGCAATATATTTATGCCTCAATAAATATGAAATGAAAGAAAATTTTTCAGCATTCATTAAAAATTAAAACCTATTCTAAATGTGATTAAATTCCAATTAGCAAAGAATATTTATATCAACGCCGCAACTTTTTTAGGCTTTTGCTTTGATCTCCAGATTTTTGATGAAAAATATTATTTCCTGCATTTCAGCACGTTAATAAAAACTTGCTTTAAAATTTTTATTACTTACTAACTAGTATTTCTGTGAACAATAGACCTCACGCTCCCCCCCACACAAAAAAATCTAAGATATCTTCTTCACCGCAATCTTTAGAGGTTTATCCAACTTTGTCATTCATTTTGGAGACAGCTTTGTTTCGAGGATAACAGATATCATAATTTGTCTCTCAAGGGGGTACTTTCTTTGTTCCAACAAAAATACTATCTTACAAAGTTATATTTACAATCTTAAACCAATCAATTTACAATATTGAACATCTATATTGTGCATAAATCCTACTTCCTGTATTTACAGAACAAATACATTAACTTAATAAAGTTACATAAAAAATGTACTGGAACAGATGTTTAGTAAATTTTACACTCGAAAGTGGAGGTAGTCATCAAGTTTTTACAACATGAACTATTTAGGTACAATCGTGGAAAAGGTATGCTTTCAAAAAAAGAGAAATGCACGGTTAGAAGGAACTAAATAGGAAAATGGAACTGTCAACATGGGAAAATTATGATCTTATTTTTCTCTTACACGCTTTTTTCATTGCAAATCATTTAAACAAATTTTTTGTTTTATCAGCATTTACAAATTACAATTAAATGTTTGCTTCTGTCAGTATGAAAAAAATTACAATTATGTGTCTGTTTTCATCAGTATTAACAAAATTACAATTAAATATCTGCTTTTAACAGTATAAATAGAGTTAAAATGAAATGTCTGCTATTATTAGTATTAACAAAATTATAATTAAGTATGTCGCCAATACCAAACTGAAAGCCCGCCGTGACCTAGTGGTAAGGTTTCGGTTTGGCTGCCGGATGGTTCCAAGTTTGAAACCCGATCCTCCTGAAGGCCTATCGTTTATGGGGCCTGTTGCAAGTTAGATCATACTAAGTAGCCAAACGTACTCTCGCTGGTGTGATGGAGAGGGGGCTCCAGCTCAGGTGTCGTCATAGTCATCCGACCGCGGTTCAAAATTACAAGGTCCGTCCCAAAATAGCCCTCTTGTTGCTTCGAAACGGGACATTAATGTAATTAAACTAATCAATATCAAGATGATTCAAATGTTTTAACTCTTTCGAGCATGGTGGGTTATTTCCTGAACCACTCTGAATGATGCAGCATCTTTTACGTATTCTTGCTGAACAGCGCTTATTATAAAAAAGCATTTAATAACAAAAACACACAGATTAATTTTTTAGGTTTTGAAATAAATTAATAACAATATTTTTCAGCTGCCTAAAGCGCTAAATCAATCTTTACACTCACACGTGTATAACTATGCATCTTATTATCTTTCGTGCCGCAAAGAGTCAATGGTGCCAAACTCGCCGTTGACTCACAAAAATGACAGAAAATCTTCTTTGAATTTTAATAACATGAACCGTTTTGTAGAATCACTGAAAAAACTTTCAAGGAAAGAGAGAGAGAGGAAAAAAACATTACATGGAACGAAACAGGAATAAACAACTATAAGTTTGAAAACGATTTTCTCTCTCTCTTTGAATACGAATTATTTACACAAATCTTTGCTTTTATCAGTATTAACAAATTGACTATACGTATTTAAGAAATTAATGTCTGTTTTTGTTTTTTAATGTCTGTTAAGTTTTGTAATGTCTGTTAATATTAAAAATAAATGTTTGCTTTTATCAGTATTAACAAAAACTTTACCAAAATGATTCAAATGTTTTTATCGTGCCTAAATCGCCAATGATTCTCCAAAACGTTGAAATTAGTTAATCGGCCTCCCTCTTAAAATGAACTCAAAAAATAAGAATCCTTACATATACATCGTTTTTATTCCATCGAGGAACACTTTTGCCAAATTTGAAGAAAATAAAACATCGCGTTTGGCCGTGATTGCGCCACAAACGAATTTACAGACAGACAAAATGCTGAATGTCTGAGTTAAAACGTAGACCTAGTTTCGCTTGGTCAATAATCACTATTTTTACTTTCTCGTATACGAAGTATACAAATCGTCAAAAAATTCGAACTCGAAATTTTGACGAATCTCCACGTTTTAGACCTCCCTGAGTCCGAAAAACACAATTTTGGAATTATGTCTGTCTGTGTGTGTGTCTGTGTGTGTGTCTGTGTCTGTGTGTGTGTCTGTGAACACGATAACTCGAAAACTATTAGAGCTACGGGGATGAAATTTGGTATGCCGTCTTTAAACATAATTTGTAGGTTTCTATCAAATTTTGGACAAAATCCGTCAACGGGAAGTCTGTCTGTCTGTATGTTCGAGGTCATGCGAACGCTATAACTCAAAAAGTTGAAAAGCCAGATGGATAAAATTTTATACACAGTTTTATCGTCATGAATGTAGGTCCGTATAAAATTTTGGGCCAAATCCGTCAAAGGGTTGACTGTCTGTCTGTCTGTATAATCGCATACTTGTTCAGTTTTGAAACTATCTTCTTGCGCATGCCTACTGGTGGCTGCCTATGCAAAGAAGGGACTCCGAAACTTGGCAGTTTGCCAAAAACCAATTCTGGAGTGATTTTGTAAGAAAGCAAACATTTAGGGAGTCTCGCCAGGTCCTGTTGCGCAAAAGAATGAGCAGAGGATTTGAATTTGTTTTGATCCTTCAAACCACGCGCGGTTCCAGCTTTGGTTTACTTGCGACGGAAGTTTATTTGACGTCTTTTATTATTCTAGTTTTCTCTACATGTGTTAGGAGTATACGAGAAAGTTTAGGGGAGACCACTCCCGCTGGTTTACTGAATGGACCTTATGCACCGTTTGGGTTCGAGAGTATAAAAAAACAGCTGTGGAGGAATAAACAAAACGATCGGCCTATAAGCGACTCAGAAATAAAAGCAGTTCTGAGTCATCTGTTTAAGACTGACCAATGGCTGTCTTCGGCAGGTCACGTGTCGGAGGATGTGACGTCACATGCATAAGGTCCATTGTGTTAACGTAAGTATAAGACTTTTTAGAAACTTTCATGAAGACATGATTTTCTCGAGAACAGATCTAACATTGTTTCCAATTACCAGTTTTGAAGGTGTCAGATTCCTGATCATCCTTATTTATAATCAACAGTGTTTACAAAAAAAAAAGATTTTCAAACTGATTCCATCAAGAGCTTTAAGTTTTGGCTGAACATAGTCATTAAGTTCAAATATCAGTTTTATCATTAAAAGTAACACGCAAAAAAAGTAATAATTACTTGATTTCGGCCATTTGTAAAAAAAAGATGCATGATATTGATTTAGCTGTATTAACAAAATTTTACATGTGAAAAACAGCAGAAAATTTTGTAATTGCAAAGGCTTTCCGCCATTTAGTGTTAG
The DNA here is from genome assembly GCA_013235015.1 of Araneus ventricosus. Taxonomy (NCBI): domain Eukaryota; kingdom Metazoa; phylum Arthropoda; class Arachnida; order Araneae; family Araneidae; genus Araneus; species Araneus ventricosus. Next base: position 163,668 of record BGPR01000713.1, on the reverse strand, counting down.
TGGGATAGTTATTTCCATCCAAACTTGTAGGTTTGGAAGAGATGAGAGCAAAAAATTGTTTTTATAACTTTTTACACTGTAAAAGTATATATAAAAAAATATGTTACAATTTTTAGAAGAGAGATTTGCATGTTTAAAGATTCATTTATTTCAAGCTTTCAAATGTTAAAAGAAACTTTAAAATGTTTGTTTTTGTTTATATCATCCCTCCCTTAGTAATATGACAAACTGTTTTGTCTATTAAGTTTTTTTGTGTGGAAAATACTGGATATTTATAAAATTTCTTAAAATATTTGAGACAGGGAATACACATATTATCTTCAATTTCCTTTTTTCCAGCTCAGAATGATGTTCCAAAGAAGTGTTCGATGTCTAGGAATCAATGATGGAATGTTCATCATCGTACTTTCAGTGCAAATAAAATAGAGTTGCAAATCGGTAGTTGACATTCCCAGATAACTGAACTTTTGGTCCCAAACAACATTCCAAATCAGATAAATTTTTGTTTAGCAAGCTGCTTCTGTCTATGAGTTGAAGCAACTGATTTCATTTAAATATGTAAAGTAACAATTAAAATACAGGGTGCTGACTAAAGTCCCTTACCACCCTTTTAACTACCGAATGGCTGCCCCTATCTTCATAAGAGTATATATAAGAGTATATCATAAGAGTATTTCATAAGACTTTCTTCATAAGAACTTCTATGCATGGTAAAATGACTATGCGCTATTGGATGAAATAATTTACAGCGCCATCTGGTGGAAAACGGTGGAGTTAGCGTTATTATCTCTAAAACGGTGCGAGATAGAGGAAAAAAGTGAATTACAAAGTTGTAGAGCACCATCGATTTAGTACAAAAAGATACCTTATGGTCATGAATGCTAAAAACAGAACGCTTAAAATGCACATTTGCTTTCAACTCCGGAACGTGTGGTTCCAATATGACGGCGCGCCTGCGCACAAAACATCATCAGTGAAGCAGTACCTTGTGGAGGAATTCGGGGAATAAATAATCGGGTATGGTGGTTTCCAAGAGTGGCCTCCACGTTCACCTGATCTGACTCCAATGGACTTTTTCCTGTGGGGATACCTCAAACAGCAGGCGTATGCTACACCTCCGCCAAGATTGCAGGGCCTTCAACGACGCATTACGGATGCTTGTGCCAAAGTGACACCTGCTATGCTACACCGTGTGCAACGGTTCAAGCAAGGGTCCTGCATTGTAGCTGACGGAGAGAAATTTGATCATCGAAAATAAAGGTATCTTGTGATAAATAGTTTTTTTCTTTCTAAGGATGTTTTGTCACGTGTCAGTGTAGGAAATCGCGAACAAACAAATACGTGTTTAAAGCGTTCTGTTCTGAGCATTTACGTCCACAAGGTGTCTTTTTGTACTAAATAGATGATGCTCTACAACTTTTTAATTCACTTTTTTCCTCTATCTCGTACCGTTTCAGAGATAATAACGCTAACTCCATCATTTTCCACCAGGTGGCGCTGTAAATTGTTCCATCCAGTAGCGCATAGTCACTTTACCATACCTAGCTCCCACTTTTATGAAGATAGCTGCAGCCATTCGGTAGTTAAAAGCGTGGTAAGGGACTTGAGTGGGCACCCTGTATAAAATGATAATAATTTAGATCTACGGAGGAAACCTTAAGGTACCAGTTGCAACTTTCACATAGGAAGAAAAAGAGTCATTAGTGCAACGTGCCGTGGCTCGTGGACTTGTAAGTGCATGCGTTGCTTCCCGCGTTATTGCGGTAAATAGCTCGCACGCCAAAGGAAGGAGGAGTGGCCAGACGGCTTCTGCATCCGTTCACTCGAGCGCTGCCGAGAGATTTGCCTAGTCACGCGCCATAGGAACGACGCGACTGTTCGGAATTCCACCGACCACAGTCCAAAAGTACAAACCTCGAGGTTTGCTAAGCCACACGCCGTCGGAACAAGGCTTTAGGCTGTGGTACGACTTGAGCAACCTTAACCCTATATAGACAAATGGTAATCGTTAGGAATATGCGCACAACGCAGCGCGTTTGAGAATGCTAGAATATAATTTAGATAAATTAAATAGGTCGCTCAGATTTGCAACAAAGTTAAGAGTCGACACGTCTTCTCTCAACTTAAGGAGTTTAAACGAATTTTGAACTACAGTTTAGCATAAATAAAAGTATAATAGAGCTTTATTTAGTTTCCAGTTGATGTTTGAATGGAAACCTTTGAAAATCAAATAATAATTGACCCAGTATGGTCATATCTGGTTTTCCGTCATTAAAATAGAGAAACCAAGCAATCAGTCACTCATATGACAAACATAGGTGCGCATGTCATCTAATTTCTGAGTACATGTTGTCTAACGCTGTATTGTGATGTCATGTCCTTTTTCAATTTTATAATTCACTGAGCACCTTGCAAAAGTGCAAGATGTCCAGTGAATTCTAAAATTAAACTTTCCCCGTCCAGTAAGCGTTCGTTACGTTAGTATGGATTGGCTGTATTATGGGTCAACTCGTGAGCCCAATTTGTAAAATATTTGCCTTTTATTGTTGCGTCATTCACCAAAGCATGTCGGATTTTTATAAAATCACTTTCAATATATTCAGACTAACCACACACTACACTTTAATTAAAATACATTCTAATGAGGAATATTTCTTGACATTTTATATGCAATGCAATTAAATCATCGACTATTAATAAAAAAAATTGATGTCATCAGCCCTATCTTTTTTTTACTGGTTTTTACCTACAGCATTTGTAATCCTAAATGATTTGAGTAGAACAATAATCATAAAGAATTAATCCGACAAAACATGAAAAAATGTGGCTGTACATGACTTAGCCACCTCGAATCCAACAAGCTGAATGAGAAATCTTCAAAATAGGCCCATAAGCCGGAAATCCACTCTAAGGTGGTACGTGTCTCATCATCGAGGAGTGAGACTGTAAACAACTCCATATCACTTGATAAGGCAAAAGAGAACAAAGAAAGAGTTTATTTATATGGCGACTTCCCATCCTTGTACTCTAGGTCTTTCTCCCCCAGTCTATAGCGAAGGGTAATAAATAGACACATAGATTAAGATGGTATTGTTATCTGAATATTTAAAAAGACAGAAGATTTTAGATAACCAGATAATAATTCATTCTTCCAAATACCTCTCGTTTCAAATTTTACAATGAATTTATTATCTTTTTCTTCAACTTAAAAATGGTTAATACCTTGTAATATTAGTTAACTATTTTTGCACTTACCTAAAATTGTTATTCTTTGTTTCGCTAAAATTCGTATCAGTGTCAATAATGTATAGATAAAGACTAATATAACTGTGACAATTTTTAATGACAATACGCACATATCTCAAAAAAGTATGACAGTTTAACAGATAAGTACTTAAAATAATTTTATGAAAAAGCTTGGCAACTTAAACCCAAATGTAGGCCAATAAAATGTGTCCGCACCCATTGTTATCAATTCCCAGAGCAAACTGTTAAGAAATGTTCTTAGTAATCTTGAATTCCGAAATCGTTTGATTCTTAAAAGCCCTTTTCACCTGTTCATTCCGATAAGAATCGGTTAGTTGTTCCGATGATTCGAATTTAATGCGCACTAATGTTTTCCTTTCTCGGCCAATAAAAATCAAAAGTTTTACATGTTCGAACTTGACAACAGCTGCTCATAATCACCGGGACCTCCAAGTCAGTTCTGTTTCTGCGAAAAGTGCTTTGGTATTCTCCAGGTTCGAAGAGAGCGAACCGACTCGCGATTCACGTGGGAATCTTCTCATGATCTCCAGCGATCCTCCCTCTTTTTCTTGCTGCGATTTCCCGCTTTAGAAGATTCTTTTCTTCTTCTTCGCGTTAATTTCTGTCACACAACACTGAACTTGCGCATGCGACCATTGCGACAGGCGACTAACGGGGGAAATTGTTTTGCATATTACGGAGATATAAATACCCGCAGAGATAGATATGCGTCGAGTGGAGATGTTTGGTTGCTGGGGGAACTTGGGAATCGTTTGCTTTGTTTGGGTTCTGCTTGTTCTCTGTGTTTAATGAGCAGAAACAAATTCGCACGATTTGTGAATGATATCGTTTCACTTGTTTATTGTTCGTTTACATCTGTTTTTGTCATTTGCGAACATCTCGTCGTTAAAAATATATTCAAATTTTCTTTTTTTTTCTATGGGAATGCGAATATCTTATGGATAATATTCGAAATAAACCTAGTTTCTCATTAGCGTTTTAAATCTTTAATATTTCTGAAGTTGAATTAAAAGGCAACGTTTCATGATTTAATTGCTTTATTTTAATTCATGCGGGCTGTTAGTTAAAAGATAATGTTAATTATAAATAAATATAAAAAATTCTCTAGGCAATCATATCATATGATGAAGAAAATTTAAATATTAGCATTAAAAATTCTGTAATTTATATATAAAAAAAATTTATTTTCACTTGCTCCAGCATTTGCTACATTTTAAATATTTTGACATTTGGCGCTTCATTAAAGGTAAATAATTTAATTTGTTTTAGCTTGACAAAATCATTTACTGAAACCGAAATTTTGAACGAAAAATTGCCTTGTAGAGTCCATTTTTTAAAATAAATCAGAAACAAAAATTATTACAGTAATCTTTAGAATTCTTGCTCATAAAATAAGTTCTTATAAATCAACTAGTTAGAATTGATAGTCAGTATCAATTTGCAGATAAATATCAAATTTTGAACCAAATCCGTCAAAGTTTGATTTTCTGTTGACCTGTCATGATGTATGTGAACACCAAAGCTAAATGTACAAATTTTAATATATGATCTTTTCACGAAAATTGTAGATCTATGTCTAATTTTGGACTAAATCCGTCAATGGCTGGATTGTGTGCTTGTTTCTCTGTGGGTAACTATAAAACGCAACAGGCAAGATAAATAAAATTTGGTACGTGATATTTGTACTCAAGTTGTAAATCTGAATCATATTTTGGATAAAATCTGTACTTGGGAAAACTGTCTGCCCCTGTCTGTTCGTCTGTATATGAATGCATTAACTCGAAAATGAAACGAGCTAGATGCATGAAAATTAGTACACTGTCTTTAAGCCAAAATTGTAGATTCATATCAAATTTTGGACCAAATTGGTCTATGGGAAGAGATACTTATCCATATAACATAGTTGATTCTCTTGACTATACCCGAATCGCAACTAGAAAAGTGCCATATTGCGGAATCATACACGAAAATCAAGGGGGGGGGGGGACTCTCCAACTTTTTTCCTCCCCAGACCGAGCTGCTAATGTAATTCGACAGAAACTAATACAACTATAATCATGCTAGAATCGTGGCATACAAATACATTCAATAAATCAACATACAATATCTAAAAAGCGAATATCCACTCACGTTGCGAAACTTGTCTTCTTTGCGGGCAATTTGTAGACAAAGCAAGGACGTTGGTGGGACGCTATTTCAATACAAGCGAATAAAGAAAAATCTAAAAAATTCCGCGGTTCACTCTGTGAACCTATTTGTTCCTTTCTGTTTGAGAAAAAAAAATTCCTCTCGCTATCTATATTCAGACCTAATCTGCCTACCGTGAATATGAAACACCAGAGTTTTCCTTTCACAAGAAGTACAGCGACAAGTATATCAAGTCTGTCACCTCACAACAAAAGAAGTATAAACCAAAAGGTAAAAATGGTGATAAATTTGTCTGTGGAAACGTAAAAAAAGCATGCTAAGTCTTTATTGTCTCTGCAGGCTGTAATGTATGCACGAGTGTTGGAGGAGTATTATTTGGACAAAATAAATGGGCTTTTCTTTGGGACGTATACCATGCGACAGGGTTGATGAATGCCGGCAATTTTATATGTCGACACTCTATTTCTTATATTGTATACTTCGGTAGACTATGGGAAAATTAAATTATTGCAGATAAAGTTGCGTGAAAGATGGGTTTTCACTGTTTTTGAGTATCATTTGGTGTCTGGGATGGTTTTTACGGATCGTTTCGAAGCGTTTTTCAATGAAATTAAGACCTTAAAAAGCTCGGGAAGGATTCAGCCAAGAAACTCCATGAATAACAATTTCGGTACTTAAGATGTGCATTATTTCATTGGTTTCTTGAATACTCTTCAGGCACATAATGGTGTTTCGCCACAGTATACCGATCCAGTGTTTTACCGATGAATAAATATCATTCAGCAATTTCTTTGTTGGTATTGTATACTCTTTCTTTACACTTCATTCTTTTAGTATCTATAGTTCTGGTTATTAAGAATAAAAAATGAGCCTTCAGTTCAGTGGATTTACAAGGAAAATTCGCTTCCAGAGTATCATTGGTTAAGGCAAATTGTGAATAAATTTGAAATTTGATTTTAAATTTAAATAGAATCTTCTTACAAAGATACGATGGAGAATATTATTTATTTCGTCATGATAAACCTTTTTAATACTATGCTATAAAAAGCTTGATTCCGAGACATAATTAATGCCATGACTGAACGAAATGGATTTCAAATGTTAAAATCCTTCTCGTTAGTTACTAATTATTTACCATTAACACATTCGTTGTGGTGAGCTTGTGGGCACGCTCATTGTTGCCTTTCTAGGAAACGGAGAGCGTTCCGGCATGCTCGCCGCAGGTGGAAGGAAAGGAAAGCTTGCTGAGACGCTCACCGTCTCCCAGAAAGGCAACAACTAGCGTTCCGGCACGCTCGTCGTAACGAACGTTTTAAAGAAATCTCAACTCTATTAATTTTTTGTATGAATGCACTCAATAGTATATACTCTTTTATTTCGGTAGTTAACACTGAGTAAACCGGTATATTTCTGTGAATTTCGTGACATAATTAAATCAATATTAAATAATTTAAAAGTTTTAAAAATTATAATTATAATAGTTTAACAATAGTGTAATGGCAATGTATATTAAATAAATAAAATTATGATTAACTGTCTGGAACCTCATCATATATGTATGGTAGAAGTAGACTGCCTTCTGATTTGAAGACCACATTCAATTAAGATGGAGTAATATAACTTTACAAATATTTCGCGCCAGGTTTGGAAGTATTCAAAAACTACTCATTATAACAGTAAATTATTATTATAACAGTAAACTATTAATTATAGTGACAAATTATGATTTTTAAATTAAAATAGTAATTATATTAAAAATTAAATAACTATAGTTTAAGCATGGTTTGCAGTATCCGTATACTTATCCACGTGTCGACTAAACATTTTATCGGTTAAATGAACGTGTTGACATAAAATGATTTTTTTAAGTATCATCATGAAATTATAATCATAAAATGTATTGAAAAAATCATCGGATCGTGTTGTTGAGTTAATTGAAGCAATTAAAACGCGCCAACATCATTTTTTTCTTCGAAAATGCTTGGAATGGCCACAGAATTTTCCGAATGTATGCTAGACTTACAGGACTCGATCTTAACTTTGAAAAATTGAGACCGAGCTTTATTGATCATTTTACACAAGACCCTTACAAGATTGCGTAGTTTAGATATATGAACGACCCATTTTGAAACTGCATGAAGTCTACTTTGGGACTGACCTTAATTCTGAACCGAATTTGGATGACAATGTTGACATCTGACATTCAACTCTCCAACTCTTCCACGACTTACCATCAGAAGAAGGTTTGATCCTTGATAGGTTTAACTTTTACTAAGTCTGTATATGCGGTGGATCTTCCGTGAAATAGCGTTTCGAAGCCACGATCCTGCTGCCACGAGGCAGAAATTCTGACACAAAGCCATAGCGGGCCCACTTTCGAGGGTCACGGTTGCCTCACTTCAGTCTCGTTTTCAGTTCGAAACCGGATTCCCCTAAAGCTCTGAATGTGGGCTTGGACCATTCAGTGGCGGACTTTGGCATTATAAGGTAACAGGGAAAAATTATTTTTAGGCACCTACCTCTATCCAGTGCCGTAAATTCGTAGTTGGCTCAGCACTGCGATGTGCACCGAATAGATTTTGACCTCTCCTTGATTGAGGCGAGACCTCAGCGCCTGTGCGAAAAATTATCCATTGTAAATCTTCCGTTGCTGATTAAATATCTTCTTCTTCACACTACGGACAGCCCCGCTTTTGAGATCGTGTGATCTCTTTTCGCAGTTTAGGTGGCTGCCCGTAGAAAAAAGCGATCAACCTACCCCGCCCCACGGGGCACACAGGGCCCCGCACCAGAAAGCCGTCCCCCGAACGACTTTATTTAGAAAGCATTATTACAACAATCAAAGTAACTATTAGGTATTACAATAAAAGATTATTTTTTAAACAGATGGGGTACAAAGCTGTGTCTAGATGCGGGTCTCCGACAGAATTGAGACCCGTTCTTGATTATATGTATACATGATGCATGTTATCGGCATTAAAAGAGCACTGATAGAGAAAGATTTCTAAATGCTAGTTGTGACATTAACATTTTTACAATTACTGGAATTTGTATTATTATTTCAATGTTATTGCAATTGGGTGAAAATTGGTTGGTACCATTTTGATAAGATCATTAAACACCAATTGTTGAGATTATACTCTATGTATAGGAAAGAGGTCAATGCCCCTTACCAAGGGGAGGCTAATAGGAGATAACAGACCAATTGGGGATAACAGGCCTATCCCATTTCCTCGATAACTAAAGTATTATTATTGTTAATAATCGTTTGATGGTTACAGCAATGGTGATATCATTCAGACCGAACATTTGTAGAGGTTATACTGGAAGTGTCTCAAAGAACATATATCTTATGGGAGACCAAGTGCATTTGAAAAACAAGTTGAGATATGTATTACAAAATATGATGCCAATCGATGAAATATAAGGTAGTATTTACATATATAGAATAGTTTCTGTTAACAATTGCACACAATAATTTTCTTTTACAAACCTGCATTCGCTGATGCTTGTTGTCGGCATTAACTGAACATTGATGGAAAAGATTTTGAATACTAATTATGACAATTACACTTTAACAAATGTTAAAGTTGCATTATTATTTCAAATAATTACTATTTTGATTAAAACAGTTATTCCGGTACTCCGTTACATCGATGATTATTGAGATTATGCTCTAATGCCCCTTCCAAAGAGAGGCGATTAAATATCTGCAAACTGAAGTGATGTGGAAGTTTGAAGAGAGATGTGTGGGCTTAGGTGTCGGTCTCATCTTGCTACTTCGATTCAAAATTTCGAGGTTCGCCGCAAATCAGAACTCATGTAAGATCAAAATGAAATTTCAAACTAAACTAACCAATACAGTTTATATCTTTTTAATAAATACAGAGGGTTAAATGATACCATAAGAATGCTATGAAGTGCCATCAAACCCGTGAAAAATCTTCGCACTTTCAACCCTCCCCTCCCACCCCAAGAAATGACTTAGTCTTTTGGTGGATTGTTGACATTAAATATCCAGCAAAGTGCATGCACAAAATAGCAAAGACAATTTATTGATGCGAACTTATTTACAGTAACTCTTTGTATACAATATTTGATGAAAGAATACAATCGTCTCGAATTGTTGTTTGTGCTTTTCGGTAATTGATACAAAAGTATTGTTGTTACATTTAGTGACTAGTAGTATTAAGGCTGCGTAGAGTTGTCCATAAGTAAATATAGAATTTGGCAATTATATTCCTACCCTTTGAAGCGTTTGTCCCTGAGACTTATTGCAAAGGCACCTTTCAGTGGAAGCTGTTTTAGTTCTAACTTAAATTTTAAACAAACAATGTGTTTTAACATAACCTTAGTATGCTATGCCAGAAGTTGATTCAAAATTTTATCCATTTATACTTTATTTATCCTTGTAGGCTTTGTGCTAGTCGAGAAAAAGCGATGTTGATAGCGGAAATAATGCTGCTGCTTTGCCTTCTGATTACTAACACTCGCAAACTCCAAAAGGATTGCGCAGAAATCCTTCGAGGTTTTCTATGAAAGCATTGATCGCTTCGCTCGCTACATTGAGGACACTATGTATCCTAGCCAAACACATTTATGGTTGATCTTAATAGATTTGATGTCAAGCTCGCCATAATCGCGCCATCTGTTAAAAGGCTCCCCAAAAGGAATATGTTTCAGACTTAAAAAAACAACTTTATTCTTATTTTTATTGTAAATTTGTAGTTAAAATAAATCTAAATTATACGCTTTTAAAATGTTTCATTTACATTCACTTTTTTTCCCCAAAAAATGCTATTCCAACTTTTTTTTGTCATTTCTAGATAACAAATGAGTTTTCGTTAAGCTTATAATCATTTTTTTATTTACTTCTGAATCTCTTTTTCTTCCCAACTTCAATAACATATTTACGTTTGGAAAAATGTAATCACGTTATCCATCGTTTGCTACAGACGTTGCCAAATCCTACAGCTAAATAAAGCGTTTTTTGGGAGCCCCACTGTAGATATGTGCAGTGGCGGACTGGCGAGGTTGCCAGCTTGCCCGATGGCAAGTGGGCCCCCTTTAAACAGAAGACAATTTGGGCCCCCAGGAAATGTGGGAGAAAAAAAGAAGAACACTTTCTCTATAGTAAACTTTTCTAAAGCAAATAAATAAAATAACCCTGTACCCAAGGTCCGTGTTTCTTATATAATATTTAACTTACGGAATTTAAAATCAAATAACTTTAATCATAGTTTCGCTATTTTAAATGTAGAAAATTAAAGGGTGTTAAAAGGGAATTATTTTAAAAACGCGGAAAAATGAAATATATAATAAAAAATTAAATTAAATATATAATTATTAAATATTATAGATTTAAATTAATATAATTAAATATAAAAAAATAAATATATATAATTTAATATATATATATATGAATTAATGTTAAGATTATAGATATGTGTGGGCTCTCACTGACTCCTGGCAACCACTATTTTCATATCCAGTCCGCCACTGGATATGTGTCCACTACACTAAAATCCCTCAGCGATATTCCACTTTAAGGAAATTATCTTCCTTATTCCGCGCCAAAAAACTCGCCAATCCTGATTCTTCTAATAAAGGTGCACCGAAGAAATCGAGCTAATGCAATAATGAAAAAAACACCCTATTTTTCGTCCCTTTCATTTATAGCATTACCACTGAAAAAAAGAAGAGAAGAGGACCAGCACGCACCGCTGCTCAAGGCATCTTCTATTTTGTTTGTGAGCGGGGGAGGGCCCGAAGAAAAGAGCAGCCATCCGCAGAACCCCGTCGCTTAATTTCAGTGTTTTTGTAGCCTCACTTTTACTTTTCTTCGGCACAAGGTCAGCGAATGAGTCCGGGTGTGACCTTTACGGTACTTAGCGCAGAGGGATGAAGGCTCTCAAGGGATACGGTAGCCACTCATCGCCTGACTGCCCCTCTGGGTTTAGAGGGGGGGGGGGGGGGGCGAGCGGCCCCGCGATTACGCACGATGATAGCCGCACCTACGGGCGCCAACCTGGGCCCTCGGTGAAAGGAAGTGGGTTTGTACCACCAAATCTTAATAAAAAGGATGATATCGTGCGGTATCTTTTTAAGGCATCTCGCGGTTTATGCGTTTGCTATCATGTGCAAACAATGTTTTTTTAGAGGGAAGCATAGGGGTAGACGGCATGTAATGTAAACAGAATTAAAAAATTAAACGCTCTCCGTTGGACGGCTCCAGCTTATGGGAACGTGCTTTCTAACATAGAGGTCAGCAAAAAAAATTAGAAGATTACTGAACAACCCGTACTGTATATATATCTGCATCATCATTATTTTACAATTTCTTTTGTTTAGATTTAGTTTACTTTAGTTTTATAGCTAGGTTAATTAAGGAGAAAGTACTTTCCTTAAGGCCGGTGCAAATATTGTCAGAATTAAAAAATGAAACTCCGACGGCTCCAGTTTGTGGAAATGTACTTCCAACATAAATGGCAGCAAAAATAAATTAGAACATCATTGAACATCCCATATTTTATATATATATGCATCACAGTTTTTTTTGTTTGGATTTAGTTCGTTTTGGTGTACACTGTAAAAAATATCCGTTTTTTCCCGGACTTTTTCCGTATATTTGACGGTTTAAAGCTGTTTTGCTAACAAAACGGTTTTTCACCGTTTTCCGCTTCAGCCATAAACGGTTTAAAACCGTCAGTTCAAATTCTATTTTTCGTCATACGGTATTGCTTTCCGTACGATATCTTTCCCTTTTCTTAAATGTAATTTTATTGCATTCATTTCATGTTTTTTAATAGGGTTCCATCTCCGCTGTTGTTTATACATGTTGCAGTACCCTGTTTGTCACTCATGAAAGCTAACCTTAAAACACGTGTTCTGGCAATAGTTGATTTTTACACCACTAGGTGGCGCCACTAGAGCCATAGTGACTTTAAAACTCAAATAGATTATTTTTACTTCATTTTTTGAAGTCTCCGGTGGTCTAGTAGTTAGAGCAACTGCCTTTTATTTCTAAGAACGCGGTTTCGATCCCCGGCTTAGAGGAGTTAGAAGTTTTGTCACCATCTTGCATCGAAATCGTCCAAGTAAGTTCAATTAAAAATTATCTTAATTAAACTAATTGAAATTAATAATTAAGCCTTGATTAATTAATATTGATAATACACATGAGCACATTTCAACTCGAACAGAAGGAGAAAAACAACTCAACTCAGTCGATGACGTCACTTACTTCGATGACTTAATTTTTACGGAGAAAACTTGATTTCATACGGTAAAAAACCGTTGTGACTACGGATTTACTTCCTAACTTTTACGGAAAAAACTTGTTCCTGTATGGTAAAAAACCGTTGTGCCTACGGATTTACTTCGTAACTTTTACGGTTTTGCACAACCAACCCAGCTGCCAGTTTAAAACCGTAAATTTTACGGGATTTTTTTTACAGTGTATAGCTAGATTAAGATTTTCCTTAAGGACAGTACATATATTGCACCATTAGAGTTTTTGACTTTGTTTACAGGCTAAAGCAATTGTTCTACCAGTCAACTATTAGGATTTCACTCACTCTTCATGTTGAACTGATCTGTTTGTTCTCTAATCACCAGACTGGTCGTTTCACTCTTCTCTCCTTATCAGACACCCTATGTGGAATTGGCAATTTTAATGTTAACGAGAAAAAATTAGAATAGTAACTCCAAGAGTGGTAGAGGGAAACAACGGAACTGAACTTTCAATTATTTAAACGAGGAGAAAGTAATTTTCTCTTTTTCCGCCAAATGGAAAGCCTGAAATTCCCCTAACCCGCAATCCAAAAGTTAACGTCCCATTTTGAAAGTACTTGAAGTACTGCAGAGTTAAGTTTATGTGTATTTAAAATATTTCTCTACCAAGCGGACAACATCCGAAGTATGCAGAGGAGAATCTGGTTTAATTTTCGAGTGACTTATACAGGGAAATTATCTCTTCCGCGGTATACTTTCGTGAGATTAGTTTGGTTTAGTTGGGTTAACG
>BGPR01000713.1:139495-150220 GCA_013235015.1 Araneus ventricosus | reverse complement strand
TCTCTTCCGCGGTATACTTTCGTGAGATTAGTTTGGTTTAGTTGGGTTAACGCCCCGTTTTGAAGCTACGCGAAGGGTATTTTGGGAAGGATTTCACAATTTTCGGCCTTCGTCTGATGATGAGGAGAGCACTTGAGCCGATACCCTCTCCAAATTTCCACACCACACGAAGGTGAAGATGTTTGGTTCTGCCCTTAGGCAGATTTAGCATACATTAGGCTCATATACACATCAGATTTTATGGTAAAGTCGGGTCTCAAATCTGCGATCCATTGATAATGAAGCTGATAATCTATCATTTGGTTACCCCGTCCCCGGTTTTTGCTTAGGAACTTAGTGATTTGATTAACTTCTCAAATTTAATTATTTAGTTGTGTGTGTTTTGTTAACTTCTATTTTGGTGCTTAACGGTTTAAAATGTGTCAATGTTGTCGTTTCATTGATTAACAAAATACTTTGGAAAACAAACTTTTTCTAAACAATATCTATACAACTTTTGGAATCATAAAATGGTTTTAAAGAAATCTTGGAAATTGAAATTCCAAAGAAACAATAAGGAACAAAAAAAATAATTTTAGTGATCAAGTGTATCAAATGACAAACGTTTATAATGGAAAATTTGAAAATTATGTTTTGGTATACCACTTAAGTAATATGTTTTTTCGGCAATTCCATTAAAAAATTTCTGCAAATTTATTGAATTAATTTCCCATACGGACCAAACAAAATATCTAAATTAAATAAAAAAAAATGAATAGGATAAAAAAGAGGAATAACAAGGAAAATTTCGGCCATAGTTATTCAAAATACTGTACACCAGATTACTGTAAATTTAAATCAAATTGTCTTTATACACATTCATTTAACCTGACTTGCTTCATGTATGTAAAGGTGGAATTTTCTAATACGTTTTTCACTCACTTAAGTTTTGAAATTCTCTAAACTTAATTATTCTCGATGACAACACACTACTTTTATATTTTCAAAATTTAATTATCAGTTAATCCATCAATTTAATTTAATTTTTGTTCATACTCGTGGCGTTATCTGGTGGTGAATTTGAGAAAAATTGATTTCAAAAGTCCATAACGCTTATGATAATGAATTTAAAAACCAGAAAAGAAGAAAATAAATAAAATAAAAGCATTTGCACTTCATAGCGGCCACCGAAATTGAATCGCCAAGCAACGGTGATATATCGGCAGGATGGAAGACGGTTTGGATATGTAAGAACATTTGTTTTGTGTGCGCAGTGAGCTTTTTATTGGTCACTTGAGCACGCGAAAAAGGACAAATTGTGCATGGGATGCCTGCGGCATCTGAATTGGTTTCCGGGCAAATTTTTTAACTTAAGAAACATCACCGGCTTCGCTTTCAGCAAAGCGGGATCCTAGTAGCTACGCTTATTCATTGAATGTTAAGAATCTACGTTTTTTTAAATTCCAAAATGAGCTCTCATCTCAAATCGTTCCTTCGACAAAAAGTCAACAGAAGCGTACAGAAGTACTGCAGTTCTAAACAAATCCGTTCGGAAATTATCGGAACTGTAGAACACTGAACTTGGCGAGCTTGGCGAAATCCGAAGGTCGCCAAATAAGCTCGGTGGGCGCTTTAACAAATAAGTACCAAATAAAAATATCTACCTTTTCGCACACTAATAAAAGTGTGTTTTTAAAACTGTTTTTGTTAAATTCATCGCTACCTATTTTTGATTACAAATTCTGAAAAACCAGCAAGCAGAAAGTGGCGTACAAATTTTTGGCGATCTTTACAGTCTCATAAACAATGACATAACGGCGAGGACAAGGGTAGGGTGATATAGATACACCTGCCATCTTTCTTGGGGACGCCTAAGAAATAAAATATAAGAGCGTTTACTTAACTTTTTAAAGTCAATTTTGACTAGGAGGAGCAAAAAATAATACATTTATGCTATTACGTGCAAAGCTACAATCTACCGTATCATCTGTATTTCGCATAATAAGAAGGTGATCAACTTTTAGCCTCCAACAAAAGCAGGGCATAAATAAATTGAAGCTAAAAATATCATAAATTAAAGAAAACATTTAATTCATTGCAACTATAATACAGAATACACTATATTATGATAAATGCATAATAAAAGCATTTGTAGCATCATTTATTGTACACTTTTCGAGCAAGGGTGGCGCCAGAGGGGGGACCAGGGGGCCAGATCCCCCCCCCCCCCGTCGGGGAAAAATTTTGTATCCCGTCAGGGAAAACTTTTGAACGGGGTATTCAACTGTAGTTGATAAATAATGATCTGGAGAAAATTTGAGACCAATTTCATCACACTCGTCCCCCTTGTCGGGGAGGTCCCCCTATCGGGGAAATCGGGCCCCCCCCGTCTGGCAAACTCTATCGCCATGCCTGTTTTCGAGGAAGGACAGAACTTACAAAAGGAGGCCGGTTGGTCACCTTAATAATAACCTTTCTATGCATATTAGAGCTTTAGACAAAGCTATGTGAAGTTAACCTAGTGGCATAGTGACGGCGGGAGAGGAGTGTATAAATGTCCCAGGTGCCATGGAGACAAAACGTTATTGTGTTTACGCCACTTTTTCAAGCCAAATATGACCAGGGGGCGAAAAAGCAATACCATTCCGCGGGTGCTGTTCACATTCTCTGAGCCACTGATGAAGAAAGGAGAAAGCGCTGTAATACGCCAGGCGTCAGATTCCCTCGCTACGCCACTGAGTTAAATAACTTTCCTTTTTAATATAAATCTTCGTTCTCCTGGATACATTTCTTGTAACTGAAACTAAATTTTACACAAATGCAGTCAAAAAGATCCTACGAACCCGGATATAACGATTCCTCGGTTATAACGAACTTTTCAAATGGTCCCAACCGAGCTCCTATGCCATTAATGCATTTTCAAATGCTTGTAATGATTTCCGAAAGTAAGGAATTTGGATATAGTCAATCGAAATTTCCACTTTTCAAGCTTAGTTTCAGCTCTTTAACGAACATCACTACTTATTTTCGTACTTTTTATACTTTAAATTTAATTTCATTGTTTGATTTTTAAGTACAAATATTTATTTTAATATATTAAAGTTCATTGCTAATTGCAATTTAGTGTAAGTAATTTGTTCCACACAGAAATGCATTTAAGGATTACAGGAAATCTTGTGTAGCCAATATTTGAGAAGTCGGATGTAGCGAACCCTCGGTTATAACGAACTTCTGGATCGGTCCATTGACAGTTCGTTATAAAGGGGTTTGACTGTATGAAATACTTTTCACGACATTTGAATCCTATTCAGGACTATCTCTGCGTAATGACACACCTCCTAGTTTTCTCCTGAATCTCGACACTAGCTCGAAAGACACGAGTTTCCCTTTTCTCCAAAATAAGGTTGACAACTGTTGCATAAATTAGGAGGAGAATCTAGATCGGAAACAAAAAGCGGAGAAACTGTCACCACACTCTCTCCAAGATTTGAGGCCGGCCCGTTCCACTTGATGTCCGCAGGGCGGAAATCACACACCCTTCCAATTAAACGGGGAAAATAAAGAAATGTCCCATCCACCCTGGAGAGGAATCACTTAGACATGAATGGATGAACGATGTACAGTTTACTCCTTTTCTCAGCACACTTGAGGCTGGCAGCCGTCCAGGAGGGGGTGATCTAAGAACCCATCTCCAGAAGAAAGCCACACCCCACTTGGCACGAACGGATGCGATTGTCACTCGCTCGCGCCGTCATTATTCTGTCGCCCGAGTGGGATTTATTGTAATACGGAAATATATCAGGTAGGGCCCCATTAGAGGGGGGTGCCCGATGCGTCATTTCTTGAGCAGTTCCGTCACTTTCTTGATGTACGGGTAGTTCAGAATAGATTGACCAGCTTTGGTGGGTATTAATAACAGAATTAATATGATTTTCGTGTAGCGTGGGTGGCACAGATTTTGCTATTCCCTTTCATGGATTATTTTTACGAAACGTTAAGAACTGTTAACGAAACTGTTTGTCGAAACTTTTTAGCGTCAATCGTTCTGATAAAATCAGCTCATTAACGTGTTATAAACTCTATGCAGCAACACTTCTGTCACTTTTTTTTGTACAGGTTGTTCGAAACAGGTTAACCATTACAGAATATTTAATTAATATAACGTTCTTGCAATGCGGGTGGCACAGATTCCCTTTCATGGATTAAAAAAAAATTATGAACTTGTTTGATTTAATTTTTGGGATTAAGTATTCAAGATAAAGTCAACTAATTAACCCCTTACTACAGCCCTGTTACAGTGACAGTTCAATCACTTTTTTTTTTTTATATGCAGGCAGTCTAGAATAGATTGACAGATAGTGGTGAATATTAATCTTTTATTATAGACAATACAAATGCTATATCACTGTATGACCGGGATTTCTATATCGGTCTTTAGCTTATAGAACTATATCCGTAAAACTTGTAAGAAATGTGTGAATCAGAGATAAAAGTGGAAACTGGTGACCACAGTTCTGACTGTTAAAATACAAAACATCACTCTCCAGAAATGAATAATAACAGGATCTAGATGGGGAGGGCGAACAAAGAAAACCATTTTGTTACAAGATTATTTGTAGTCATCTATACCTGAAGTGATTGTTATCCAAATTATTCATGAAATTTTGCCTAGTTATTTTAAATATAACAATTTAATTGTGCTTTCCTCAATTAATGCTTCCTTTTCTTATTTATACTACAATTTCGGACTCACGACAAAATTTGTCTGACGAAATAGATTATTAAAAACATTTTCCTCCCTAAAAGTTATCGCGAGGGGGAAATGTTTAAGAAGCCTGGATCGAGATTATGATAGAAACTTTTTCCATTTCAGATCGCTTTCAATCAGAAAAAGAAAGTCCCGAGACTCTGATCATTATCTCTGATATAATCTGATAATTATCAGAATATCTTATCTTATATAATCTGATAATTATCAGAATCTCGGATAATTTATCCAAGAACTGAGAAAATTAATAAAGTAAATGAAGCTTTGATTAAATCTAAATTTAAGACATATAGTCTAATAGAGTAAATTTGATAAATTCTAAAGACAAGTTAAATTTTGAAGAAAAAATTTTATCCTCCTCATATTCAAGAATCTAAAGTATGCGATTCGAAGTTTCAGGGATTCCAAGTTGTCACGTGATCTCAATAAGAATTGAGACCGAAACTTTAACAACTCTCATCTGATATCTTGAAAAAGTCTATTCCAGCTACAAATATTATGTCAGTTCTAAAATTTTTCAATTACTTACATCAAGCGTACTCCGATCTGTATACGGAAAGTCTTTATGCATGAAATATTTTGAAATTTAATGCTTTAGATTCTTCTTACTTCCCTGAAACTAAGGGAAGAAAGAGGACTAAAAATCACGCATCCAAGGTTGGATATAGTTCTGCAATAAGAATTTAGCTCCATATCATTTTGTGATCTATATGTTTTCTCTAATTCTAATGCTGAACATTTCTAAAATTAATTATTGCATTTTAAGTAGTCTGTTGTGCAATGAACAGCAACTGGATAAATTTTGGAAGCACTTAGGTGCAGTTTTCGATAACGAATCGAAATCTATGCAGTGTTAGTTCGTTCCCTAATTACCTAACTACCTGCAATTTATCCGCAGGGGACAGTCATGATTTATTGGTATAATTTAAGAACGGTTCGACTTAAATGGTGCGTTTATTTAGGAAATTGGCTTGGAAGTGTCGTTCGGAAGACAGAATAACTGAATGTAAGTCAATAACGAAATGCTACAGTAGCTAAATCATATGACGAACCGTAATAACGAATCGACATTGACATTCTCAAAGATCTATTAATAGAAATAAGTGTTCCGAAATCGACCAAATAAATTCTTAAGGCGTTTATCGTTTTACTTGCAACGAATTTAACATGAAAAAAATTATGTTTTCTTTTTTTAAAAACTTTCCAAAGTACCATTGGATCCCAAATGAAGCAAGCAGTGCAGCCCTGTTCACCAGCGAAGCATCCTGCTAGTAAGGAAAAGCGTTCTTTTAAGTTTGCGGTCCAGCCTAGTGTGTTTTGGTGTTAATGACACACGCCGGGCACAACCAAAGGAAAGTGTTGCTGAGGTGGGGAAGAGAGAAGAGAAGAAGATGGCACCGTGTCGTTCGCTCATGAAGAACGAACCGTGAAGCCCTCACGACCCCGCTTTTAATTGCATACCGGAAGTGCGTCACCACAAATAAAGGTACTACAACTACCACTACGCGTCTTCAACGAAATCAGTGATTGGAAAAACTTCCAAGTCGTTAGCTGCAACCGCATCTGTGAATGGACATCGTTGTGGAGGCCACGATTATTGACAAAAGTCTTGGTCTTTCAGAACCTGCTTCCAGTGATGGATGAAGGAGGTGCATTATGCGGGGTGGAGGGATGAGACCTCTTCATTGTGGGCTCCAGAGGGGAGCATCTCACCCGCATCCCTAGTCTGTTCACACACTGGGCCGCATCAATCATTTCTGTAACTGACAGAAACACAAATGTGGGTCTTGTTCATTATTCCAGACGAATCGTCCTGCGTCAGGATCTCTGCCATGCTTTTGAGCTGCTGATGGCTCTGAGGATATCTTTATCAAGATGAAGCAGAGAATTGTTCAAGACTCGCGACTGGTTGTTTTTACTATTTGTCCATCGACCAAAACACTTACAGTGCTCTAGAGATGTGGCACAACAATCCTAGCAAGATCTTAGTCCCGATTCTGAAGTAACTGTATGAACAACATGATACTGACTGGCAAATATGACCATTACACATTTTGGAGTCTGAGTCTCAGTTAAGGCATTTTATATTAAATATCAGTTTCGTACATATCTCATAATCATGAGCGCATAAAGAATCATTTCTGAAAGGCTATACAAACAGAACTGTTCTAACTGAAAGTTAGTCTTCTTCCATGTCATTTCTCTTGTTTCCCCCAAAACTGACAAACGTTCCTTGCGCATTTTTTGGCAACAGAAATTTTCTCCACAGCCAGCATTTTTATGGTAGCGTCCCGTAACATTTTAATAAAACATTTCAGTAATTGTTATTGACATTATCAGTTTTCCTTTTCAGACTAGGAGAAAAACATAAAAGAAATTGCTTCTTCGTAATACTAATTTATTTAAATTTTTAAAAAAGGAAATGACAAACAAGTTTTCCGTTTAAAAGGAATATTATGACACTAGTCTGACTAGACTGACTAGTTCTTCTCAACGCATAGTTTACAATCATCTTCCCTGATTTGATTTGTTAAATTAATGTTCTATTATTATAATTACATAAAGTTCATAAGGAACCTCATGATTTTGATCATTCAGATGAAAAGGGCAAAACCTGAGCCGACAGCCCACTCTCGAAATCCAAAAACCATACTGAAAGAGGGAGTTTCAATCTTTTAATATTTAATATTATTTATCTACTCACAATCCAAATTTTTCTCAAATCTGATAACGAACCAGCAACCTACTGATACTACGCTGCCTTACGATACCAATCTACATCCTTTTCACAAAATTTCAATAATATGAGGTTTGGAAATTAAATAGTTGCACCCATATAATTACAGCCAATAAGCATTGGTTCTAGTTTAAAACGTTTACAGCCCTTCGATGTAGTCACTAGCTACACTAAGTAAACTACTACACTACTTTTCTTTATACTACGACACACCCCTGTCTCCAGAGATAAAAATCTCCGGTTTGCAGTTTGGATGAGTGTGCGTAGAAACTTTATTGAACAAAAAAAAGGGCTACATACAGTGTTTTAACATTATCTACAAAAAAACATGTGATAATTATAAAAACGATCAAAAATGTGTGTTCACATATGAAAAGAAAGACTCGTGAAACAAAAGCAATTTTAAGACTGGTCCCAAAAGTTCGTTGCATCTATATACTTGTAGGAAGACTGATAAGGGTCCTAGGTATTGAACCTCTAGAGGGTCTTAGTCCATAAGTCTGAGGTCTTGGTGAAGGAGAGAAATCTGGTCGGAGTCGGATGAACTGGTTGCGTCCGGTGACTGTTCTATGAGGTTCTCATTTTCAGTGAGGAAAGATATGAGTTTACAGTGATATGGGAGTCGCAAAATGTCTGAAACAGCACATATTATATTAATGGTTCAGATGTATCGGTCTATCGCTTTAAGAATCTCTCGAAGTTCTGTAGCGAATGTCACGAAACGGTTCCTTCTTCTTAAGAAACAAATCATAATCACAGGGTATTAAATCTAGATAGAGAAAATCCCAGCCCTGTCAATACGTCATGAATTGCTTCTAAACTGCATCAGGGGTTCTTAAAGAAATAGACAGCTCTATCCGAATTATCAAGAGAACTGGTGCTGCTACAATTATTCTATGACTTCCATATCGCAGAAAACTAGTTGTACACAACGGTGGTGACTTTCTAGAACGACTAAAAATGTTTCAAGCTAGTACCAATATTGTATTACTTGTAATTCCACTATTACATTTCTATCCCTTGTAATTTAATGGAGGAAATTAATCACTCAGCATAAGAGTAGCAATGCACATTGTGCGGAAAAATAGAATGTTTTTTCGTTTCCTTCGTCATGTTATCTCTTAAAATTTTTAATGAACGCACTCAGTGGCGAATCCAGGATTTTGGTCGGAGGGGGGGCTGAGGTCATGAAATCTTTGCATTGTCGTGACGTCATGGCTTATGTAAGTGAAAGCACTTTAACTTTACTCATCTGACAATAAGAATCACAAAGGACACTGCAATACTTTCTATAATTTAATAAAAACACAATGAAATAACGAACCAAAAAATGTTTTTGACCGTATTAACACTACAAGTAAGAGTGGAATGATTACAAAAGTGGGAAAAGTCATTTTTAGGTAAAGTCATTTTTAAAAAAATCAAGAATTTTGGTTTAGCTCGGGGGGGGGGCGGTGGCCCATAGCCCCCCTTGATTCGCCACTGAACGCACTAATTTTTTTCTTCGTTGCACTTCTGAAGACTGGTGCCAGGAGCCGCTAAGCCGCTGTGACGTAATAAAAGGCCATTTAAGTAATTTCAAAAATTAAATTTCTTATTAACAATAAAGCTTCAAATGCACTTTACGTCTTAATTAGTTGAAAAAAAAATCATCCGAAAACTAAAAAAATTCTTAAAATCTAGTTTTTGGATTAACCTTATTTGTTGTATAGCGTTCCCCTCTTAAGTTGTAGTATTTTTTTTTCATAAAATCTTAAATAAAGCAAAAGTGCATTGGAATAAAAATAAAATAAAAAAAACACGAGGTTTTTGTCTGCAGTTATGATTATTAAAATAAGGATTAATATAAAAATGTTAATGATAAAGATGTTTTAAACTTAGCCTTCAAAAGCAGATACTTTCTCAAGAAATTTTATTAGCCAGTTAGAAATGTAAGGTTGTTTATTGCTAATTCAACTTTCTTCAGGAGGAAAATTATTTTAAAAACTTACGACGTATAAAATGTATCTTATAAAGTTACGGTTGAAACCACATCATCAAAATAATCCCACTTTATTTTCATAGTTGATTATATTTATGAAACGAACGTCATAGATCAAGTTTTAAAATTTTTAAACTAAAGTTAAGATCCAAGTTGTAAGTTTCAACGTATGATACGCAACATGGCCCTTTTTATTAAATTCGAATTGCTATGCGTTAAAAACAGCTAATAGATATTGCTATAGTTTATCTATCAGATATTGCGACTAAAGGAGGGTTCAAGTATAGCCATCTGAATAAGTTAATGATGATTTTGGTTTCTATTTGATCTCTGAGTTCCTTTGTAGTTATCTCAAAATTGTGTGTCAAAAATAATGCTTAAAAATCACAACAAAAATCAACAATAGCTATAGAATGGTTAATTAAAATTGATTAAATTGATAAATGAATCAACAATAAACCATGTTTAATTTTCCATAAACCAATGAAAGCTGCTATGTAAACAGCATTAAGAAACGAATGACCTCGATTTGTGAATCTCGAAATCTGCTCCATCATTCAAAAAACGGACGGGGAATACACCTACAATTTGCAATGTCGGCCTGCAATTATCCTGATTTTTCGGGCACCGTCATTAAGTTTTCATTGCCCGGTGTGTCGTACCGAAGCGAGGCCCCTCGCAACCAAGCGTAGAGCGCCACCTGCAGGCGTACGTTGAAAGCTCACTGAGCCGTGGATCCTCTGTGCACGTGCCTTCACCACTCTGTGGCGCGGAAAGTTAAAACACAGTGATTTGTTTATGCAATCGGGTCGCTTCTCCTGTCTCCTCTGTTACGGTGATCTTGCGGGGGTCGGTCAACATCAAACTAATTCGAAAAATTACGATTTAACTATTGTGGAATTTGAGTTAATTTTTCTTTCGTAATTTTGCAAATACGATGAAAAGAATAGAGCGCGGATGAGAGTATAATTTAAATCAGAGATTCCCAAACTGTGGCGGACCGGTTAGGAGTACAATGGCGGAAAACACAAAATAAAAGAATATTCTATTATTTCGCTTTCTCAAGTTCATGTGAAAAGTGTACGAGCCCGAAAGCCTATATTCACGAAGTAAAAAAGCAGAAATAGATTAATATCTTGTAATTGAATAATTGTTAGCTCTCATCGTAAGGGGCCGTTCAAATATTACGTAAGCAGGTTTTTGGTATTTTTTGACTCCCCCTCCCCCCTTGTCAGCAAAAATAAGCAAATCGCAAACCCC
>BGPR01000713.1:112699-139485 GCA_013235015.1 Araneus ventricosus | reverse complement strand
CTCCCCCTCCCCCCTTGTCAGCAAAAATAAGCAAATCGCAAACCCCCTCCCCCCACCTTGGGTGCTTACGTAATATTTGAACGGCCCCTAAGTTAATGTGAAATTATTTCAATGCTTTTTCATTTGTTTTGACGTTGAAATAATACTATTTTAAAATATGGAGTAAAATGTAGAGCCAAAAATCAATCCTACAGATATTATTAAGTTCATTAGAGTCGTTTCATATTTAAACTAACCTAAGCCCTTGGCGTTATTATTAAAAACTTTTTTGTGTTGAGGGGTGGTTGGGAGGATATAACAGTAGGAGGTATACTCAAAAATAAAAGGATAATCAAGGAGTACGCGAGTGGAAAAAGGTTGGAAACCTCTGATTTAAATTATAATGGAACATTCTGATTGGTTTGTTGAAGTCACCTGACTTTGTAATGGCCCCAAAGCAGTAGTTAAATCCTAAGCCAGTATTGGTTGTTGTTCCTTTTCGGTGTAAAAAATTTCCTGTGCCCCCCACCATATTTGGTTGAAAAAATTTTCTCGATCCAAGTAGCATATACATAGGATAATAAACCAAGCAAATGGAGTATTATTTGATGATAAGTGAAAAATTCATTTATAGCTGTTTTTTGATAAATGTTTATGAAATGTTTCATTCTTCAAAAGTTTTTTAATATTTTTAATTGACAATATAGAAAAGTCAGACAAAAGATCGCATTTTCAGTTTTCCTGATTTCAAAATTTGACTTCGTTCTTGCGTTGAGGGTTGCTGGGTACATTCTCTAAGAATTGGTCAAAGCAGACATCCAAAAATTTTTTCACTGGAATGGTTAACCCCTTGACCTAAGGATTTATTTCACCTAATTACATTACACCACCCATTTGAGATATTTTTTGCTATTTCAATCTATTTAAGATGGTAAATGATACTTAAGACATTTAAGCGTGTCCGAGTGATTTTTGTACTTAAAATTAATTGTTACCTTGACTTAATTACGGATTTAAATAGCAAAATCTTTGTAATTCGATCCACGTGTCAGATACGTTGTTGTAGGTTAAGCGGTTAATAGTTTTATTTATTCCAGAGCTTCTTAAACTGGTGATCACAATCCCAAGCGAAGTCACTAAGAGTAGAGCTGTGGTCGCAAAAACGTTTAAAGCGTCTTCATCATGGAAATTCTACACTACTTGTAGGCAAAAATAGCTAAGAAAATCGTCTTGAACTAAAACATTACATTAAAATTTTCTGAATAGCTATTTATTAATTATTTTTTTCATTCCTTATCAACCCTCTTACTCGGATACTAAAAAGGAAAGAGGCCCCCCCCCTCCCCTACCAGCCTAGGCATGTGGAGGTACTGAATGATCAGGTCCCAATGAAAATGACACAATTTCTGTGGTTTGTTACAAAATGGCCTTCTTCGGCCCATGCATCAAACCCTCCCTAAAGAGGTGCGTGCCATCATTGGAAATGTGGTCAATAAAATTGCACCATCATCACTGTACCTTTTATGGAAACGAGAACCTGCTTACTTATCCGGTAACTTCCCATCCCAGTGTTTGAGGCATCCCTTCCCCTCAGGTGGGATTCCTGACTTGAATGACGTAGAAATCACGTCGCAGTATTCTACACAGGTTGATGGACGACGCTTTTATATTGATGCATGAAAAACACCAAGTTTTTATCTATTTGTAATCGTATTTATTTCCAACGCTTGCGATTAAATTTCAATACTTTTCGTAGCAAAAGTATTGAAATTTAATCTCAAGCGTTGGAAATAAATGCGATTACAAATAGTAAACGATTTTAAAGGGAAGTAGTCAAAAATTGTCCGAACTTGGTAGGTTAATAAACGCTTAATTTTATTTTAATATTTTTGTCCCCCCCCCCTCCCCCCCAAAAAATTACTTTCCAGTTTTGGAGTTGCGACAGAATATTATTAGATGGAATTGTGATCGCGATGATATATATATATATATATATAGTTTCATTCAAAAACGGGACATGAGTCGAAAAGTTTTTGGGAGCTAGCTGACAACATCGACCTCATTTCTCAAACATTAAAAATTGTCCGCATGATAACAGGCTTCACTAATAAGAAAATGGAAACCGCATCTATCAATGTTGCTGTTTCAAGAAAATTGCTCCCATTTTTTTTTCAATCATGCCGCACACGTTTTCCGCAATCCACGCGAGTGTGCGTAGGCGTGTTCGTCCATCCCTCCGCGTCAAAGGAGGAGGTTTCGTGTTTCGATCCCCTCTCTCATCAAGTTTTTACTCTTCCATTTGTCATGCACCCTCCAGGGCGATGATGAATTCCCCTCTCCTTTGAGACCGGGCACAGGTGTTGCTTGCGGTACCGAGTCCGGAAGGATTGCTCACTTCTGCGGGAAGCCGTGGTTTTATATAAAACTAAATACAGTAAAGTACCGGTTATATGTGACATATATATATGAAAAGACGCATAATCGAAATTTTACGGAACAACTTTGATTATTACAAACTTAATGCTACGAATGCAAATTCATTTAAAAGCATGAATTCTGAAATGTTTTAAGCATGGAAATCAATGGTAAAATTTTGAAATTGAACACTTATCATAAATGTGAGCAAAATCATACTTTTATTACATAACTTGAATACTAGTTATGAATATCTTATACGATTTATGTGTATGCAGGTAAGTCTTTAATTAAAAAAAAAATATATCTTTAGCCGTCCGTCGTGTGACGTGCCGGTTGTCTGTGAGTTTTAAGAATCG
The DNA here is from genome assembly GCA_013235015.1 of Araneus ventricosus. Classification (NCBI taxonomy): domain Eukaryota; kingdom Metazoa; phylum Arthropoda; class Arachnida; order Araneae; family Araneidae; genus Araneus; species Araneus ventricosus. The sequence goes on along the minus strand of BGPR01000713.1, from coordinate 136,732 downwards.
AATTAATTTCATGGAATGTTTTGTCACTATTCTTTTGACAACAGAAATAAGTTCCAAGTTTTCCAATGGAGTCCATTTTGTCTTTAAAGGGAGTGGAATGACTTCTTAACCATCGCTTATAATAGCACCAGACAATCTGTAATTCTATTAAGTCATCAATTGTGAATAATCTCGAAGTCATTATGTCTTTATCACAGTTCATATACTAGGTAGGAGGAAATTTTCACATTTTAGAACGGGAGGGAAACGACGTATAACCGAAGCTTTGCGTCGTATAAACGAAGTACTTTATCATTACAATGAATGCGAAGGAATCGGGACTGGGGTGAAACCACGTATAAAAGAGAAACGTATAAACGGTGCTTTACTGTAGTTTGGTATGCACTTCATCACGTCACCAAAGGTGTAGTGACTTAGGACAACGGCTTTACAGATACCAAGGGCGCCATTCTTTGGGTAATAAAGTAGTTCAATAAAATCTCTCATAATCGGCTCTCAACTGATCTTCAATATTAAAATAATGTCACTTTTGAAGGTATAAATGCAAGGCCCGGAGCGCATATGAATCGATTGATTTTAAAAGGAGATTTATGATATCAAGTGGAGAACAGTAATATTAGTGTTAAGAGGGATCTTCTGCGGAAAAATCCTTTTCTAACATAATATGGAAACTTTAATGCTTTATTAAAACGTGGCTGTGAATGACAGAAATCCCGTTTTTACACCAAATGGTCATCTACCTTCATCAAATTTAAAATGAAAATAAAAATAATTTCTGCCAAGACTGCAGAAGTCCCCTTTTAAAATCAAGCGGTTCATATGTGCTATCGGCAATATATTTGTGTCGGACATGCCATTAGCGTAAAAATGTTGAAGAAGCGATTAGCGGCTTGAAGTACATTGATAGCAATTGGATAGTGCATACATACCTTCGATTTCCTTCTAAACTGCAGGAAAAATGATGATCAAAAGTGTCATTAATCACTTGTCCGATATGTCCGACATTTTGTCGCTAATGTCTTGTCCTACATAAATCGGATGTGTTCCAAACCGAAATTTAGGGCCAAAACAGAAATTTAGATCTAAGACGTAAAAAAAAACAAACATTTAACCCTCTGACTGCATATCTCGCGATTTCCGCGGCTTGGGAGCAATCCATTTTCTGTTGCATCCTTCAATTTATGCAAGCTAATGGGTTTACTTAGTACCGTTTAAAACGTTGAATCATATTATACTAATAAAGCCTTGCACGAAAATAACAATTCGCTTGGTTCAACGGTATTTGACATATTTTAAACGTTGCATCTAAATAGTAATTTAAAAAATTGTGCAGTCAGAGGGTTACTAGGGTAGTGAAACGGAGGTAGAGGCTTGAATGGATATAAACCATTTTGTTTCTAGCACTCTCTTTGTCTTCAGGACGAGGAAGTAATTGAATTGGTACTGGGCAGAAAGGAAGACGATTAGGAATAGGAAAGGGTGGAGGAGATGAAGATGAAAACGACACTGAGGCCAAGAAAGTTTCGTCGAAGGAAGCTGGCGAAGAACTGAAGAATTGCATAAAATTTGCGAGAGATGTTCATCTATGTCAGCGCATGATGTTATGCAACTTCTATGTTATACATATTGAATTTTTAAAACTCCGGTAACAATCTTGTAAGAAAGCAGACATCCGAAATTATGTGTCATAAAAAACGCAAAACTGCCATAACATGTATGATCGTTTGAAAATGTTATTTAATTTTGCTTTCCCAAAATATGAATTAAGCGTATGTGTTTAAATTTCTTTAAAAAAATCTGTACCATTTTTGATATTATTTATCCATTTATGGCCAATAGATCGCAAAACATGACTAACGAACTTGCGAACATGCAGAAATTTCTACGGATGGCATTTCAAAACATGAGCAGTAAGTTAATTCTACAAGCATATGCAAGCTAATGAATTATACTGAAAAATCTCTTTAACCGGCATTGGCGAGGTTCCATTTTTGAGAGATTCTACTATAGCACATTTATTACTCATTTATTTATTTTATTTATTTCATCTATAACAAAAATAACAAAATATAACAAAAGGGGCGCGGCGCGATCAGAAATTCTGATTCCTGAATGCCACTGCCTGACCCTCGAATTAGCCATTGTATGTTAATCGAAAACTAGCATGATCAAAAATCAAGATTTTTTAACCGGTAGATCGCGATTAGAAATAGAGACGTCTGGTACAGGTCTTTTAAAATCTTTCCAGTCTGGTGGTACACACAAGTTATGTACCATCATTTTATTTTCGCCGCTCACTCAATAATATATTTATGTATTACCATTACTTAGTGCCTTTTACTTCCGAGGTCTTACTTCTTAGCCAAATACAGGGTAGTCAAAAATTATTGGACCCATTTCAAAAATTAATTTAAAAAAAACTAATAATGTTACAACTACAGTTTTTTAAAAATGATAACGCATTTTAAAAAGTTTTTTTAGATGGGTAACGCGGCTTTACAGTGGTCTATGTTGTCTTAAATTATTGAAAATCTCCCACTTTTATTCCATTATCTGCGAAACTAAAGTTAGAAGAAAAATAAAAGCATGTATTTGTAGAGAATTTTACGCTCTTTAATTTGTTAAATCAAATGCAATTCGAAAACTGAATAGTTTTCGAGATATTTAAGAAAAACTAAAAAAGGAAACCGCAATGGCTGCTGATCGGCAGCCATTGCGTACGGAAACCTCTTGCTGTAGCAAATTTAGAAAACCGTAATTGTACGCCATCTATCTGAAAAAAACTTTTTATTTCTCTCTCATTAAAAAAAACCGCAATTGTAACATTTTTAGTTTTTATAGATTAATTTTTGAAATGGGTCCAATAATTTATCACCACCCTGTATATTGTACTTCAAAGATTAAAAAAATGGTAATTGTTCAATTTAACCTTTCGTTTTTGTACGAAAATCGAAGCATCCTCAGATGTTGAATCTCGGATGATACACAAACAGACAGTTTTGCTGAAATCTTTAGAAATAAAATGTAAACCAAATGGAAAGTAAATATTACGATACTCAATTTCAAACAAGAATTGATAATCGTGTGTTTAGAGCATTATGTCCTTTCCTGTCGGAAAAATGTGCTTCAGAAATTTAGAGACGAGCTCACCTCAATAACCTTCATTTTAATCGAGTTCATCTTAGCAAAGTTTTTGAGCAATAGTTAAAGATTAGATGTAGTTAAAATTTTAGTACCGCTGCTGTTAAAAGAGATGTAGAAAACCATAGATCCCTCGACTTTCTCACATTTTTTCTCAATATGGAGCGTTTTGAGTCTAACTTCGCAGTATAGTAGAGAAACTCGAGTGTGCATTTTAGATTTTGGCGTAGCGATCGGTAGGCAAGGAGGGTTTTGAAGCACAGCCGGCCTGAACAAAAACTGGGCCTGGTGCAAAGTTGACTTGCGGAACCTTGAAACAAATTTTCGCACAATAAAATAATTTATTGTATTTTGCTATTACATTTCATAATTTGGTATACTAAGGACTAAAAGAATACATAAAAATGATAAATAACTAAATTATTTTTATTAAGTTAATATTTCAATCGCGCAAAAAATAGCTAATAAATCAAATAAGAAAAATAATTACGTCCAAATACAATCAATTTAGTATGCGACTTACACGAATAAGTTTAAAATATGTGATTTTTCTTTCGTTTCGTATATATTTTATAGCAAATTCTTTGACAATATCATCATATATTTGGTTTATAAATTAATTCGGAATCGATAGATTAAATGGCTACGGAGATAAATCGTTCTTGACTAATGCTAAATCTCAAGTAATTTTTTATTATTTGCAATCTTGAGAACGATTTTTCTTCAGATGCGACGGTAATTGGTAAGGTCATTATAATTTTCTTAGTAGTAATAAAATTTGGTTATAACTCAAACATATTGCTTTTAAATAAATACTGTTATATTGTTACCCAGGAAGAAAAAAAACTTGGAAACAAATTTTGATTTCATTAAATAAAGCAACGCAGTCAATTTTCATTTTGCAAAATCACTCAACGGCGCTGGGCCTTGTGCGCTCGCACCGTTCTCAACCGTCTCTGACCGGCACTGTATGAAAGCCCTGGGCGCTAGTTTTAGGGGGCGTTTTTGTCTTTTTTAAAAGTAAAATATTATGAGGGGGCCAAAAAATAATACCTTGCCCCGGGCTCCATTTACGTTTGCTAAGTAACTGACGAAGACTGAAGTAAAAAAAATTCTTATTATTTCTCGTTACACCATGTTATGGACGCTGATCATGTTAACAAAACGTTAATGCGTTTCGGTAACTATTTACTGACAACTACGATGAGGGTGCGAAAAAATACAATGTCCTGGTTATGCCAATGAGGCTGGCGGAGGAAGGGGTGAAAATATCATATTATGACCCAGGAGCCACTTGCCTTCGCTACGCCACTGGTTTGGACCTCGTTCTTTTGAAAGATTGGCTCCAAAAGTTGTTATAGATTAACTTTTTTAGTGTCGAGGTCACAAACCGAATTTCATTCATCTGGCTCTCTCCATGTTTAGAGTTAACATGCTAATATACTGTCCTACGGCCACGAGAAAAACCCTGAACAGGGTTGCCTCAAGTAGACGAGTCGAAGGAAGGAGGGAAACGGGTATAAAATCAACCGCAACATTTGGCAAATTAAGCGCACTTCGTTAGGCGAGGAATTCGTTTTCTACCAAAGTACAAAGCGAAATGAGACTACCTCTGTTTCCATCTGCGCCAAATGAAATAAAGCCCTTTCCTTCACCCCAAAAATGCAGTAGAATATCCCGTTTCCATAACGACCGCCACTGGCATGTCTGGTATCTGGGGTTTTTCTCGTGGTGGTAGGACAGTACATGCGGAGAGACAGACAGTCACTACTTTGACAAATTAGTCCCAAAATTTGATGCAAATCTATAATTATGGTGATAAAAATATATTGAATTTTATCAATCTAGCTCGTTGTGCGTTTGAGATATAGTGTGCACATGCACACGGACGACAGATAGTCAACCAGTTGGATTTGGACGTCCGTAGTTTGACAGAAATCTGCAATTTGGATGTAAAAACTGGATACGAAATTTTATTCGTCTGTCTTGCTCCGCTTCTGAGTCGTCATGTGCACAGACAGACAAAGACAGGAATAACACCAAAAATTATTTGCTCGGATTCGGAAAGGTCTTGAAAGTGGAGATGCATCAAAAACTGGAGGTCGAATTTTCTGACTATTCCAGTACTTCCTCTTTGAATTCTTCTTGTGCGAGAAAATATGGAGGTCGTACTAGATCGGTAAAACTAGTGGTCATAAGTACACCATATTCTGATATCCTATCTTCTGTTATATCATCTAATTTCTCTGAATAAAAATAATTTAACTTTTCCCACTAGATTTAACCCTCTGACTGCATAATTTTTTTTAATTACTATTTAGTTGCAAGGTTTTAAAACATGTTCAAATACCTTTGAACCAAGCGAATTGTTGTTTACATACAGGGCTTTATTAGTATAATATGATTCAACGTTTTAAGAGTACTAAGTAAACCCATTAACTTGCGAAAATCGCAGGATGCAGCAGAAAACAGACGCACTTCCAATCCGCGAAAATCGCGGGATATACAGTCAGAAGGTTAATTCTGACCGCTATTATTTCCCCATGTTGTGATATCCTCTCATCTAATTTTTTTTCTCGACAGTTCTCTGAAGAGAGACACTTTAACCTCTCCGTATTTGGTCAAGTACTGGAGTTCCAATCTTATCATTAATTTCATGAATGCCTAGGTCTCATTTTCCTTTAAATGTTTCCTAGGACAATGAATTCTCTACTTAAAAAAAGACTCGGGAGATCTTTTTTCGTTTTCCAGACTATGCATGCGCTATCTAACGGAAATTTTCGTTGAGGCATAGACCTCCTAGAATTTCCATCGGTGTCATGTGGGGATGTAGGTTAGTTGAGATCCAAAACAACAGTGTCCTTGAGATTTCTTCTCCGCATCGTGTGAGGCCACAAATGTGTTGCATGTGGGGTAACAGAACAGGAATTAAGTGTTAAAATGACCTCCTGTTCTCGCCGTGTGAGGCCGTCAACTAATCGCAAGTCCTTTGCAAAAGGTCTCAAAGACAATGCAGCGAGATCGCGTGTATTTGGAGATGTACTCGCATCATATGCAGAGTAGTAATTGCTATCTTTTAGTGAAATACTTCTTAAAGTATGGATCTCAAATCCAAATAGGGTAGGGCCGTTCAAATATTACGTAAGCATGTTTTTGGTATTTTTTGACCCCCCCTCCCCCCTTGTCAGCAAAAATAAGCAAATCGCAAACCCCCTCATATAATTATGTAAGCAAACTGCAACCCCCCCGTTCTTTTTTTTTTACAAAATGTATAACTGTAATAATCTAATTTTAAAAATTTTAGGACTTAATTCAAATAAAAAACTCTAACTCGAATTAAAATGAGAAAAAAAAAAATGTAAGTTTAGTTTCCTTACAATTTCAAGTTTAAGCTTACGAAAATCAAGTTTCGTTTTCTTTTGCCAAATTTAACTTTTTTTTAAATTTAATTTTTTAAATTAAATTATTTGTGCAAGTTACAAGAGATTTTCGGAAATAAAGTGATTTTAATGTCTTACGTAAGCATCACTCATACTCCCCCTCCCCCCTTGTCAGCAAAAATAAGCAGATCGCAAACCCCCTCCCTCCCCCTGAGTGCTTACGTAATATTTGAACGGCCCCGTAGGGAAAATTTTGAAATCATGCGCTTTCATTAGATTCTCCCAGATCAATAAGAAAAAATAATAAAGAGAATCCTCTTAATTTCTATAATTTCATTAAAATTTTCGAAATTTAAATGCGCATTAAATTAATTTTCCTTCTCTTATATAGAAAGTTTCAAGTTTAAATGCAATTTAAGTTAAATTTATTTCTGATGATATATAAATTGAAGTTTTGCAAGTTTTTGAATCTCTAATTCTATATACATACACATACACATGAATACACATTTAAATTTCTAGTAATACATACATACCTATTTTTCGATGAATTTTTGTGGGTACTTTTTAGCTTAAAGTTCTCCGACTATAAATTGTGTAGGCTTCAGCGAACGAACCCGAATAGATAACAGAAAGCTAAAGTAAGGTCATTTTTTAAAACCCTTTTATTATATATGCATTACCTGACTTCCTAATAGGTCTGGCTGGCAGACTGTCAAAAACGTTCACTTATGCTGTAGAAAAGAAAAGCATCATTTAAAAAATGAACAGGACTTTTTTTAATACATGAAAACAATTGTTTTTGACATGGCACCAATTTCTCTGTTATTTACAGAGCGCGGTTTTTGCAAAAACGCTTCCTGCTATCTATACTCATAAAAGGTAATGTTTGTGTGTGTGTGTGCGCGCGCGCGATGTCCAGACGAATCTATCAGACTCACAGCCATGAAATTTGGCACACAGGTAGTCGTAAAGGTGACTCAATCTATGTTGAAGCTGGAATTTTAAAAATTTAATTTAGAAAATTTTTATTTAATGTTTTGTGTTGTTTTGGGTCATTTTTGGCACGTTTACGTATGTAGTATCTTTTGTAATGATCGTTGAAAAATAATCAATGCATCATCGGACAGAACAAACAAATTTTGTTCTAATGAAGTTTGTTTTAAATTTTCAATATAATTTACTGAATTTTGAGAAATTTTTAAATAATAGTCACTTTTCCTTTATATTTTTAACTTTCAATTCTTATTTTCTTGCATCCGACGTTTTAATAACGCTATCGTTTTCAATTTTTTAGGTATAAACCGGAATATTTATCCCTGTTTTAAAACAAGAAGGGTTAAAATATCTTTTTTCTCCGATTTTCTATGAATTTTTTTATTGATCAGTTCAAAACATTTTCTCTCTCATATCGAATCGACGAAACTTTCGACCGACCCAAGGTTCGTCTCAGCTCCCAGAATGCATTTTTACAATCCGATTGGCCGGCGGTACCAAGTCAAAGTCACTACATACTCTCGATCATTTTATTGCGTCAGCTAATCTTCATTACTACATTTTACTGATCCAAGAATCATTTGATTTATACTTTTTGATAGGCGCGCATATATGCTGATATCTTTTGTTAAAAGGACACGTTATTAATCTCGCTCAAGTTCCTGCGTGTACTTTCACTAAAAATCGAGGGCGAAATCAATAATATAAATATACACAATCATAAACAAATACAGAAACAAATGCAATAACCAATCAAGAAATAAATACTTTAATCGAAGAAATACTATTTCAAATGAAGTAAACATTAGGAAACGGATACTTTATGGTTAATATAAATTCTAAAAAAAGATTTAAATATGAAAAAAACTTCACTAATACGGTGAATGCGCCAATGCAGAAGTACAACCGAAAAGTGAGAAATATTAACAAAAGAAAACATTAAAACTATTTTATAAAAGAAAAACCAAAATAACAAAACGGAATATAACGCTAACGTCCGGGACGCGTCATCAGCAAGGGAAATCCCGAACGAGCGTATACTTAATATAGGTGTTTTCTAAACACAAACTCTAGCAATAATGTTAAAAAGGGTTTGTTTCCCCGGAACACCGAACAAAAAAACAATATTTTGAAACAAAGAAATATCAAGCAAAAGGTTCATGTCTATTTGAAAAAAATATAAATGAGACCAAATTTCAAACCAAAAATGTAAAAAGTTCATATCTCATTGAAATAAAATACATGAAACTAAATTTTAAAACCAATGATGCAAAACGAAAATGAAGAAAAAGGTGTCAATATTCACCCAAAAGTGCACAAATGGACAAACAGTACAGCAGCTGGATTCGGATGCACAAGCACGCGGCACGAACACACCGGAACGTTCAAAAGTGCTGACGTGCTCCAGGTTATGATGGTTAACAGTTAACGTCACGAGTTTCGGTTAAAATTTCACTAGGAGTGAAAAGTCTTAGAAACCTTTTACTGTCCGTGAAAAGTCTTAAGAATCTTTTTTAAGACTTTCAGAATAGACAATTTAAAAAAAATGAGATTAACTGTAAAATGAAATAGATCAAAGGCAAATATAGCAAGTGAGTTATATATATATATATATATATAAGATCAGGCTTTAAAAAGGTGAAAGGCAGTCATTTTGATCATAGAAGAGACCATTTTTGCTTAAATCTTCTTCTATTCAGGCATTACGTTATTTCTTCATAGGTAAAGTACTTAATTTTTACGTAGCTCCATGACCAGTATTCAGAAGTTTACGCCCGAGCGGCGCGTTGTTGTTGAAAGCTTACATGCTGGCGTGAAAAAAGGGCAGAAATGAATGCGCAGAACGCTTAAGTACCCAGGAAAGGGAATTTCCCCTTTAGAAACTCGTGATTTGAAAAGAAAGTTGTAGTGCGTTTATTATGATGAAAGTAGAAGTATTTAAAATGAAGTGTCGTTAAGATTATTTAGGAAAGTTAAAAAATTAAAATATCACATATATATAACCCATATATATATATATATTAGGTGATTTCGTTTTCAAAACTTTGGGCTTTTTTTATTTTATTGAAGTCATTATGCCACGGGCAAAGCCGTGCGCGCACTGCTAGTAATAAATAAATACAAGAAGCATAATGCTCCCTAAGTCTTGCTAATTCTAAAATGACATTCTTTATTTCAAACACAGGAGGCTCGCATAACTGCGACTCACTTTGGCAGAACGCAAGCACATCATCAGGTTCCTGCAATATGAATAAGGACAAACGCCATTTTGCTAAAGATATGTCGTTATAATTTACTAAATAATCGTATTAAAGTAGATTTCTGTTTATAAGTAATAAATATCCCATTTTCATGTTCTCCTATGCCCAACTACACTTCAGATTCTAAAAATAGAGTTAGGAAACAGAAAGGAATTTTATGAAACCTGTCCTAGATACTTTAAATACTCTCGTTGTGAGGTAACACGATGGCTATTTTGGTACATGCCTCGTAATTTTGGATAGCGGTCAGATGATGAAGACGACACCTGAGCTGGATTCCCGCTCTCCAAAATTTAACACCACCCAGTTTGACCCACTACGTCCGATTTCACGTGCAGCAGATCCACATACATGGCGGACTTTCAACGAAATCTGGATTCGTACTTGGAACTACTGTACCTGTCCTAGATACTTTAAACGGAATGATATTTTAAGAATCCTGACCAAGATAGTTTAAATGGAATATACAAAATAGATACCACATACATGGCGGACTTTCAATGAAATTTGGATTCGTACTTGGAACTACTCTACCTGTCCTAGATACTTTAAACGGAATGATATTTTAAGAACCCTAACCAAGATAGTTTAAATGGAATATACAAAATAAATACAACGTACCAAACTTCATTTATCTAGCTCTTTTCTTCTTTTTTTAGTTATCGTGTTCAAAGACAGGGAGCTCAACAGACAGACATAATTCCAAAATTGTTTTTTTCGAACTCAGAAATTCATCAAAATCTTGAGTTTGCATTAAATATTTTTTAATGATTTTATAATGCTTTCTCTATGTGTCGGTAAGTTAAAAAAATTATAAGAGTTGCTTTATGTGAATGAATAAAATTTAATATATAGATATTTTTTTTCGAAAAATATTTAGATTCTAATTGTTTAGCTAGATTTTTTATCTTGTAATTTATCAGCCAAATAAAAATTGATTTTTTTCAGCAATATTTAGATTTAGATAATTTCAATCTAACTTAAAATCCCGTGGCGAACAGCAACGCAACAGCAGCATAATTTCCAGAAGAGCAAGCATGTATGAATGATGGAAGTAAAATTCCTTCCCATTTCTTGATTCATTAAATTTTTAAAAATGAATTTTTCCTACTGCAATAAATTTGGTAAATTTATAAATTCCGGGTATTCTTTTTGCATTGTTTCGTTAGAGTGAATCGATATCAATCAACAAGAGGAAAGGAATAAAAGAATTCTACCATTCGTTCCATGTGCTAAAAATTTTTCCTGGATCAATTGTTTTCCAATAAGTTCAGGAATATATTGTTTTGTGAAATGTATGGCTGATTTAAATGGTCGAGAGAAATTGATTTTTTGATGTGAATTTTTTTTTGAAAGAATTTTCCCGAGAGAGAATTTTTCTGGAGCAACAACTTCGGTATTATTCTAAATTCTACTGCTTAGATTAGTGTTAAAGTTGTAAACAATAAATTGATAGTTATGGCTTTTTTTTAAAAAAAATTTCATGTAATGAGGAGCCGAACATAAAGGGTTCAAATGCTTAAAGTAGTAATAAAGTTACGAGCAATAAATTAAATTAAAATAGTTACTTTAACTATTAAAATAGTTAGGAGAGACCGGGACATGTTTACACACTTTTTAAACTTTTATTTTTCTGTTTTAAGGCTTTAAAGTATTTCTTTCATTTTCATTACCAATTAATTAGTTAGACTTTAAGGCATGTAGTATATATTTTTAAATACTTTAAATTATTATACTTTTGTAATTATACAATTTTCTTTACCACAATATCACCTGTGTAAACTTGCCTGGGGCACGTTTACACACCACCAAAAATGATTAAATAGAAGGCTTACAGTGATTGAAATACAACAAATTAAATACAAAGAAACCTAGTTTATTTCAAAAAATACATAATAGATTATAAACAATTACGGCGGATCCTAATAGTCTTCAAAATCACTCTCACAATTTATACAAAAAATATATTTTGAATTGCCATTGGTAATACAGTCCTCATGAGCCCACCTCTTACATTCGGTGCATTGTACCCATTGTTCGCCAGATCTTAATTCTTCGTACGGATTTAAACAGTAAATACACAGACAATTTTCATCGTCATCAGAATCAAAAGTTTTCTTAGTTTTTTTTTGTTTCTTTTTACGCTCAAAATTTTCCAAATTTTCTTTCAGAACAAGGTTTTTCTTATTTTTAAATTTTTTATCCACACTGTTTTTTTTCATTATTATAACGTGTTCTAGTGGAGCTCACTGACTGAGACATAGTATGATGTGCAGATGCTAATTTCCTCTTTATTGTTTTCTCCTTCCATACTTGTAAAGCATTTTTTACAGGTGTATATGTAAGAATTGATGTTTGCCTTTTTTTCCAACCTCTTTTACTTCTTTTCCTTGGCCCTGCTTTTTGAAATGGCATCACATCTTCAGGTGTTGGGAATGTCTTGGTGATGCAAATGCCACTTGTGCCAGTTATAACAAAAAAGTGGCGATGGGGCAAGTTTAAAAACTGTGTAAACCTGCCCCATGCACTGTGTTTAAACTTGGTCCATCGCCATTTTTTTGTTATAACTCAGCATGTAAGCTTTATTCATGATAAAAATAATCAACTAAATAGGTTGTTCTTTTGTGGTTAGTTTAAGCTAAGAGGATAATCCATAATAAGTTATAATATTCAAATAGTACGAGCTCTATCAAAGGCAATATATAAGGGTATTAATTTATTAAAATGGTAAAAAAATCAGAAAACGTTGTTCACTTCACCATCCACTTTCAAGATTGACGCCAAACTTGCGTGAGTATTAATGGAGGTCGAGAGACTTCTTCTGAAACGACATGTAGTGCACCCGGCCAATGGTATGGGAAATATAAGCCTTGTGTAAACTTGCCCCGGTCTCCCCTATTGTTTTTTATATTTTTTATGTAATGAGATGCCAAACAAGAAGGATGCATTTTGCCAATCATTGAGTATGTTTTTGAAAATCAAACAATATTTTTACAGAAACTAACACGCAGCAAGAAAAAAAGTCTGCATTTTTTTTATTCCGTCAGAAATGAAACGTGAAAAAACAGAAAATTATGTTTATGAATTTTTGTTACAAAATTGCAGAAATTTTATCAGCTACTTTGATTGATATTTCAATGATTTACTGCAAAGGCACTTAAATTAGAGGTTGTCATTCTTTTGAAATTATGTACTTCCATCACATTTTTGACACCAATAAGCAAAAATAATCAAGAAAACTGCCTTTATTTGAATCATTTTATTTTAATTTTGCAAATAAAATTCTTAAATTAATTTTCTTCAGTGTTCGATCCATTCTATAGTTTATACACCTTTGGAGTCGCTAGGAAATTTATGGTATGAAAATTAAATAGAAAAATGGATAAATTTATGAATCTCTGATTAAATCGATACCAAAAAAATTATCAAGAGACTCTCATTAAATACATTCGAATTTTTGTAAATATATTCTTGCATTTGTATTTAAATACTTTTTGTCACAACTTGTTTATATTTACTTTTTTGGGAGTGCTCATGGCTCACATAAGATAAATAATTGATTCGAAAGGTAATCACTATGATGCAGATTTGGATTTATTTACATTAAAGCCTCGTTTAAAATCTGCACGATAACTATTTTGAGATGCACCTCTTGATTTCAAATTGTAGTCAGATGGCGACACTGAGATGTTGAAGCCAGTGATGTCCCCTGTTTTGAAGTCATTGGTAGATAAGAACTATGTTCTTCTAGCTCGCCTATGGAGCTACCTATTCCAATTAGCATTAACCCTTTGAGGATGGTTGTACGCTCAACGCTACCAAGCAGCTGGCACGAAGGGTTTAACATAGACATCATACATGAAGTGATACAATAGAACATGGTAGTAAAATTTTCCACAGGATGATTGCAGATAGATAGATTAGAATCGTTTACTAAAGAGTGAAATTCTGATTGATTATCAATGATGCTTTTGTAACAGCCCGAATGGTGAGGTAATCAAAATTTACTGGTACAACTTTTGTAATAGTCCATATTCGGAGGTGAGAACATCTACTGGTACCAGTTCGTGTGAGGATAAAAAATTCTACTGATACAGCTTTTGCACCACTGCAGAGGTAAAAAGCTTAAAGGTTCAGCTTTCTTACCAGTTCGTATGGGATTCCGTTCAGCTTTTGTACTAGTCCGTAGAGGAAGGTAAAAATAATCTACTGGCACAGCAACTATTTCACCCGTAAGGAAAAGATTAAAATCGAAGAGACTGCGAGAGTTTTACGTAGCAATGTTTTAGGTTATTCCAATTTGTAAGCTAGTCCAATTTGTAAGTCCAGGCTGGATTCGTTCGCATTGCTATTTCCCACGCGGAATAGAGAGTTAAAATGCAAGGGAAAAAGTGTCTGTCACAGGACGTACTTATATCGGCGAGGATAGACACTGAGCCATTAGGAGAGGAACATCCAAACCCAACACTGAGCGAAGAACACCCCTAACCGAAGGACTGACAGACACCCGTCTGCGATTTGTTTCTAATCAAATGTCTCAGACGAAAGACTTAACGACCTGATCGACAACCCTGCTTAACAAAGATCAGCTCCTCGGAAAAAAACCAACGAAGGATGCGTTCTTTTTTCCAAGCGAAGTGTACAGGGTGGATTGTTTTTATTTCTGCACCCTCTCACGTGGTCTGAAATTGTCATCGCAGACGATATTTTTTTCTTCTTCCTTCTTTTTCCACTGGAGCAGGGGCGTCGGCACTTTTGGGCCCAAAATAGCAAACTTGAGCAGCCAGCGTTCGCAAACTGAAAAGTGGGACATTTTTCTTGTACTTCCGTTGGGAGGTCAGAACGGGGATATAAAATTTATGGCCAAAGGCCCCGTTACGAACAGGAAGGAGCCCTTAACGGGCCGAGTCGTTAAACGTTTTTCCCCGAGAAGGAGAGGAAATTTTAGTCACGAGCTCGTCGAGGAAGGCGATGGATTTTACGGTTTACGGTAGCGGAGAAGAAAAACGTCGCTCGCTGTGGTGAATTTCGGGAATTGTTGGGTAGTGTTTTGATTTTCCGGATATCGTAAGAATGACAGCCCGAGACGGAGCGAATGCTTTACGCAGATTTGCTCCCCTTTCCCATCTCGGTGGAGGAAAGCGAACAGAAACTCTCGAAAACTTTTCGGTTGTGGAAGCAATTACTTCCAATTTTTCTCAAGGGGTCTAGGAAACTTTTTCCGTTCTGGAAGTAGTCATAAGTGAAAAATAAATAACCTCCTCAGTCTCGAGACTAACTTTGAATCATAAATTTCAGTAATTTTTGTGGAAATAGGCTCTAAATGCATCAAAATGAATTAGCAACATGTTAGAAATATTGGAATTCTTATTTTTTATTTTTTGAGAAAATTAGTGTTTTGAATAGGAGACATGCGGACAAGAACATGGACAATACATCAAGTTGCACATTTAATTTTTTTTATCCATTTAGTATTATTTTAAAATCTAGAAACATTTGAATTAACGTGGGGAAGCAATTAAATGTTGCTCAATGTCTCCCTCAGGCCAGGACTGAAGGGGATAAATAACTCAACAGTGTATATATTCTTCACATGGTTTAAGAAGAATATATTTATAATGCATGCTATTAGCTTTAGTTTAACTCAGGGATTCTTAAACAACGCGTTAGGACCGTAAGCGGGTTAACTCATTATGACGGAATAATGGTCGCAGAAAGTGGTTTTGTAAAGAATTTCAATATAAGAAAGCAAAAATAACTTTAACCATTTCACTCAAATTTTTATAAACAAACTTATTTAATTAAATTTATCTTTGTCTATCATTAAATAATGCATTCATACTTTTTTCTGTTCTCCAATTTACATGTATATTTGAGGGGTGGGGGAATTTTGCTATCATGGATGAAATCGCGAAATATTGTTGACATTAAAATGGAGTCTCGAGTGGAAAAAGTTTCAGATAGATTGATATCTCATTTTCACACTGCACGCCCGCGTTTTGGGACTTATTTTGTAACTACTAATATAATAGCCCAGATCCTCAGGTAACGCTCTGACGTCACCAACAATAAAACTCGCGTCGTAGCGCTGCGAGACGTTAAACAGCATTATTTCATTGTTAGAGTACCTAAATTTCAGTAATTTTAAATTTAAAAGAGTAATTGTTGGTTTAATTTCAAATTTAATAGCTGTAAAATAGTGAAATGAAATTCTCTATAAATTGATTAAAAATTTATCTCGCTATGATCAATAGTTCCCGAGAAATTTTAAATTATATTAATCCTATATTTCAAATTAATTTCCGTTTTTTAATAGAAAGTAGTAAATTACGTCATTGGTATATCATGCGCGTGATATAGTTTGGACGCCAATTTGTATCTGAATGCAATCGTGGCCATGTTGTTTTCTTGCCAAGAATTAAATTAGCCACCAGTGACGTGAATCTACCATTCGTTCTCAACCGCCACCAGTTCCAGTTAATTCCAGCTTACACGATGACTATCAACAAATCGCAGGGGCAAACTTTCGATCATGTTGGAATTTACCTCGATGAGCCTGTCTTTTCACATGGACAGCTCTATGTTGCACTTTCAAGGTCTAGGATTCCCAATCACGTTAAAATTTACACAAAGACATCTGAACTACAAGGAAAATTATTAAACAACGAAAAATACTTCACACGGAATGTTGTTTACCAAGATGTTTTCTGAACAAAGAAATATTAAAATAATATGTAAATAAAAAACAATATTTCCTGACATAAAAAACATATGTTTATTTTATTTGTTTTAACATTTCTCTCGCGCATATATCTATTTAAACACGCCAAATTTGAAGGGAAAGCTCTCGAATGAAGAGGCAATTTGCACCCGTCAAACCATGACGGGTGATTTTCTAGATTTGAAAAGTGGTCAAGTGACGAGAATAGCATCGGAGAGGGCACCCCATCTCCAAACTTTTTCGCCAATTCAAACAGAAGACGTTTGATTCGTGGTGGATTAACGTGCACCATGCTTCTATAAACGGCAGATATTAAGTGATGGATCAGTTTTCTTTTAGAACATGGGAAAAGACTACTTGAAATTCCATAGGAAAATCAGTTTCATTTGGCTATTTTCTTAATGATAATAACCCTCTCGAACCCACTTATGATTTTTTAGAAAAAATGAAATTAATAAGTAATAATTAATTAAATAATTATAA
The DNA here is from genome assembly GCA_013235015.1 of Araneus ventricosus. NCBI lineage: Eukaryota > Metazoa > Arthropoda > Arachnida > Araneae > Araneidae > Araneus > Araneus ventricosus. The sequence goes on along the minus strand of BGPR01000713.1, from coordinate 119,750 downwards.
TAAACTGATAATAATGGATTAAAAATCAATTATAAATATGTGTACATAATTATATATCATCGTTCGTCTGTCAAAATTCATTAAGTCCAAAATTACAGTTTCGAGATGTGGTCAGTTTAAACTTGATTAATTTTGAGTCGTTATGAAAATTTGAAAATTAGCAAAAATTATTTTACAGATTTCTAACTCCTACGGTTGATTTACTGATGTTTAGATAACAAGTTTCTAACTTAAAATATTTCATTGCAAAATCTAGTTGACTACAGTAGTCCGTCGAATGGTTTTTGTGGATTTAATGAACTTCTATATGAACGACGACGACGATATTTTGTGCATTATTCAGTGGTAATCCAGATCTTGTTCTTCTGTATATTGTAATGTTTGTTTCTTTGCAACCCAATAAAGTCCATCTATATCTTTACCAAACCGGATATGAGCCACATGACTTCTAGAGACGGTGGAGTGATGTGGTGTTAAAGGTATCCAGGAACATACAAGTGCAATTTGAATGCATGTGATGACATCTGTTGATCATTAAAGGAAGATTACCCGGTGATGCCAAATGGCATCACCGGTCCGGAGAGGGTTAATTGGGAATGCAATAAGGTACAAATCCTCAATTTTATATCAATCAATTCTCTCATGAGACAATGACCTCAATCTGATGAGCACTCAAAGATCTCAATCTGATGAGACCTCAAAGATCTCAATCCTCATATGAGACATCAAATTAATAAGAGCATAAAAAATAAAATTCAAAACTTTCTCTCTTTATTTAATACTAGCTGTTACCCGCGACTTCGTGCGCGAAGAATTTGAATTATTCTTTTTTTTAATTCACGAATGTAAATGTTTTGTTGCATTTTGAAAGGGGAAAGGAAAAGTTCTGACTTTAATACTTAATTGGACGGCTGACTGGAGTGCACTGTACATTAGGGTGGATCGAAAAATCAAAGTGTGGATAAAATAATCGGCATAGGGTGCAAAAGTTGTCTTTTAAGTGTACTAGCATATATTCAAAATTTTTTCAACTTCGTTTAATATCTTCCGGTGCCCCAGGACGCTTAAATATTTGCAAAAAAATGTTTTTTATGCAAATTTCGAATTAAAAATTAAAAATGTGTTAAAGAAACGATTTTACAGAAGGAAACGTAGAGGAGAGGGCGAAGGAATGATAAAAAATACCAACAAAAACTGGAAAATTATTGTACTGAAAAAATATCGTGTTTGTTCGATATCACATTTTGTAAGTGTACAAATTTCGATACATGAAAATTCCAAAAAGATATGAAAATTCCACTTGCTGAGCGATTGTTTATAAAAGATCGAATATTAGAAAGGAAAATGGTTATTGGAGAAGTAGAAGTAATTGCTACTGTAAAAAAGAGAAATGGAAAAAGAAAACAGATGGAAGACAAAAGAATAAAACATAAAATGGTTGAAACTGATGCTGATGCTGCTCATGCTCAATCAATGGAGATACTTGAGCTCAACACTATGTCTTTGTCCTTGTATACAGATATGGATGTAATTACCTCGGAATATCAATCATAAAATCGTTTAGATTTCCCTACCTTAGCAATGGAATGTGATTGATACAGAATTTCAGATAGAACAGCTACTTCATTTGCCAGTGCTGTTCTACAAGACATTGGAATTATGCACGAAGGAGAGGCTTCGCATGTGGTAGACCGCATTAAAATTCGTAGACAGCGTAAAAAGCTTTAAAATGCAGTTGCAAAGTCTACTAAGTTAACAGTGTCTCGGTCTCTTTTAACCAGATTATATTTCGATAGGAGAAAAGGCAACACAAAAGTGCTAATTAAGAAGGACACAAAGTACTACTCAAAGACCACAAACGAGGAGCATTATACTCTTGTGAACGAACCTACTTGTGTATATCGGACATGTTACTGCTGCAACAGGAGGAGCTAAGACCATAAAAGAAGCAATACTCAATTTTTTGGAACACATAATATGCAATTAAATGGGCTAACAGTAATTGGATGCGATGGAACAAATGTTAATACTGGGCACAAGGGAGGTATTATTCGCTTGATGGAACTGGCCTCAATAGACCATTACAATGATGAATTTGTTTGCTTCAAACAAATGAGTTACCTCTCCGTCATCTACTAAATTCTTTGGATGGTGCAACAACTGGTCCTAAAGAATTTTGTTAACCACTTGGTAAAGCAATCAAAACCTACGAGGAGCTACCTGTAGCTCCTTTTTCTTCAATAAATATGGAGAATATGCCACATAATATAGATAGAATGGTTCTCACAATGATCAACAATATCTATATGATATTTGCCTACTGATATCACTCGGTGAATGTTATTCTGACCTGACATTAAGAAAGCCTGGTCCGGTTGTTCTCTCAAGGTGGCTAACAATTGCAGGTAGAATTTTAAGGTTGCATGTGGTCACAGAAAAACCCTCTGACGATCTTATTATTCTTGCAACATATATTATGAAGGTATACGCAACCCGTATGGTTCAATGTCAGGACAAAGCCCTCCATAATAGAAGGAGCGCTGCATATTTGGAGACTTATTTCATTTTTTAGATATTTGGAACCCAATTTAAGAAATATAGTACACACTTTTATTCAACAAAATAGCTTCTTTTGTCAACCAGAAAATTTGCTATTGTCAATTCTCACAGATAACAGAGAGGATATAAGGTCTTTAGCACTACGAAAACTAATTTGTGCTAGAAATGAAAACAGATGATCATCAGAATAAGAATTTTTGAAGTACCAAAAATAGACTTTAAAGCAAAGGATTTTTTTGCACTTATTAACTGGCAACGAGTTGGACATTTGAACCACCTCTTTTGATGAATGCGCCATTTAAAGAAATAGAGGACATGGTAAAAGTTAGACGGAGGAACGGTCAAAATATCCATGCCATACCCAAGCTGTAGAAAGATGTTTTCGCATAGTGTCTGAAGCGTCCGAAAGTGTATATGGAGAAGAGAAGAGACACGGCTTCATATTGAATAGGATGCAATCAAAAAGTCTTATCAAGCATTATAATACCAAGAAGGATTACATCCTTTAGAAATATGTAAATCTTCAAACTAATAAAATTAAAAAATCTATGATTAAGTTCACTTTTTATAAGTTTTGTGATTTATTGCTTTGACTATTAAATTTATACTTCATGTATTATTATAAAATTATAATTATTTATAAGTTTATACTTTAATACTTGAATAATCTGCCAATTTTTCAAATATTTTTCATTAATTCACAATTTTTAATAGATAATTGTCAAAATGCCAATTTTGAACTTTTTGGGGGGCTTTCGGACCACCAGAAGATATGAATGAACATTAATAATAATAAAAAAGCGTAAACTAATATACCCAAAACAAAACTTTCTTACCCGGCGCTAAAGGAAATTTTGAAAATATTTTTTTATAAATTTCCCCCAAAAAATGTCATTTTTAACTATTTTTGGGGCTCTTGGGGCACCGGAAGATATGAATGGATTTCAATAAAAAATTATATGTAAACTAATATACCTAAGACACAACTTTCCCACCCCATGCCAAAAATAATTTCAAAGCAAAACAAAAAAAAATTGTAAATTTTCATAAAAAATTCAATTTTTAACTATTTTTGAGGCGCTTGGGGCACCGGAAGATATAAATGAATTTCAATAAAAAAAAATTACATAAACTAATATACTTAAGACACAACTTTCCCGCCCCATGCCAAAAAGAATTTCAAAAAAAAATTTTTTTCCTATACTTTTCGATCCACCCTACTGTACATGTATGCTGATATAGTTATGTAAATTGTTTATCTATTTATACCACGTTATTTGCACGGATGTAGAGGTTGTGTGGGCTGTACACACGTGAACAGGCCACATATAGTTGTCCATGGGAAAAATATGGTTTTTCCAAATGTACGCCTGCCACTTTCAGTGTCTGACCCTGAGCCTCGCAAATGATATTTTTACAGGGATTTGTTACCTTTTGAACTGAGATGATAAATCCTTCGGTGTTATCGGAAGGCGTGGAATTAAAACACTATCTCTTCTCCCTATATCAGTCATAACAATAGCTTTCACGACGTTTGTACCTAGGTGTGTAATTTTTAACCGTGTGCCATTGCGCAGTCTCGGTATATCGAGGTTACGTATTAGTAGTACTTTCACACCGACTATCATTCTAGGCTTGTCGGAAGGTGCCCCTGACAATTCTAAGATTTTGAAGAGCTCTAGAGAATATGATACTCCTTGTTAATGCCCATTACCGTATCTACAGAAGGATATTCTGTAATATCTCACTATGAAAATTAAACAAAACATCGAGAGATTAATTCACTAACGTCATTGGATCACTGTGCAACCGTATTAAAAGCTGTTAATTCTACCACAACAGGAAACCGGAAGTGTAAAGTCTCCTTTGTTGTTTATGGTCAAAGAAATCAATATTTTCTTATATTAACTTTAACACTGGCATAAGCCCGCGCGCGAAACAGTAATTTGGCTTGAATTTATTTCTATAAGAATAAAAAGTATTGTTAGAAATTACGTTAAAAAATATTTTTAAACCTTTATAGCAATCGGAGAAAATATTTCATTGCAATGGCATTAATAGCATTAAAAAGATCATTTTCTGGTCTTTAAAATGGCCTAAAAATAATTGTTGTCTAATAAAGATTTCAGAAGTTATTGGCAAAAAACGTCTAAGCATTAGGCTTAAAAGCGGCTAATGTTCGTTATTTAATTAAATATCTTAAGAACTAATTAACTCTGAAAGTTGAAAATAGCACCTTGTGTGTAAATTTCATGTCGCTACCGTTCACTGTTTAGGAGGAGTTCTTGTGACCGACTGATCGATCGACAGACAGACAGATACATGTAATTTCCTCCTTGTTTTATAGATATTTATAAACATAAGCAAAATTTTCAGAAATAAAGATTCAGTTCAAAGTCTAATCGTTTCCTACCAGCGAAGTAGCTATAAATTTGCGTTATTTCAAAATCGTCTGCACGTAAAATTTAAAAAATTAATAAAAATTGAATGAAAAATGTCACAGAAATAAATTATTAGTATCATTGAAAAGGTACAATTTTTATCTGTAAGATGGTATAAATATAATTTGTATCGGACAATTTGTTCCGAAGTTTCAGTGGAAAAAAGGATTACGTGATAGTTGATTTTAAAAATAATTTATTCCACATGTTTTTGCATTCCTGAAGGATCACGTGACAGTTGATTGAAAAATAAAAATCTTCATCGCGAATCGCGGAGTCAATGGGCTTTCTTTGTTAACTATTTTTAATCTGTAGTCAAAAATAATTAATTTAACGTGATTTCACCTAGCCTATGTCCGTTCTTGGGTTTGAAGCTACAACTCTGCCAATTTTCATCCAAATCGGTTTGGTAGTTTGATCGTGAAAGCATAACAAACAGATAGACAGACAGACAGACAGACAGACAGATACACTTTCGCATTTATTATATTATTAAGGAAGAACTCATTTTGCCAACGCCATGCCATTGATTCTGCTTCATTAACGTGTTATCGCTTAACAAGCAACACTACCCATTCTCAATTTTTTGAAATTTCAAAAAGGACGAAAAAAACTGAATTTTTCGCAACCGATAACGAATATTTTGGATTTTTTTTCCATATCTGGTTGGAATATGTCGTCTCATGCTCACATCGGATGTTAAAAAATTCAGAAATATTCGTTACTGGTTGTGAAAAATTCAGTTTTTTTTTCTTTCTTTTTGAAATTTCAAAAAATTGAGACAGGTGGTGTTGCTTTCTAAGCGACGATGTACTACGAGGAGATCACACACGGCATTCTATTTTGAATTGATTACAGCTCAAATCAAGAGTACGTAACAACTCAAAGCCGCAGTATTTTTTCTGCTTTTTATGAAGACTCATCTTTAGAATGTTAATATCATTGCTTCATTGTAATTAACCCGGGCAACAGAAAAAAAACATCAATACAATTCGGGACAAAGAAATTAAATTTTAAGGACTCAAAAACTAGGTTGCCTACATCGTAGAGAAGCATTTAATACATTCAAAGTATGCTTTGTAAAAATAATAATTCCATTAATGCTTTCGAGCAAACTCAGTCACTGTTTGATACAGCGATAGCGGACAATCACGTGGTCATTCCTTATCTATGACGAAACTTGGGCGCATTTGACCATAAAGTACACCTACAGACACAGAACCACTTTTATAAATGGAATTTTTTGGCTGTGACTCCAACGTGAGTTGTTTTCCCAATGTTAACGAGGGGAAAGGGGAGTGTTCTTAGAGATATTAGCCAACATTTGTGTGGAAACGGCGAACCAAATTAGATAAGATTTGTGAGATTAATGTCCGGTTTTAAAGCTGCAAGAATGTTATTGATATTACATCGCGTAATCAAAACCTAAAAATATTACAAGTACGATATTTGAGTTCGTTCCTTACTTTCTAATTTTCGACATTTAACCAACGTGAGAAACTGATCTCGTATGTGGACACAGGATCCACTTACACGATAAATGATCGGTGGTATCGAGATCCAAAGCTCCCATAGTTACACACGGAGGAAAACTAGATAGAAACTAGTAAAATATCATAACCACAAGAGAGATACAGCATCTGAACGATAGTCGTCCCGACATCAACACGGGAGTTGAGAGAAGAGGCCTATTGGGCATCACAAGCCTCTGCCCAATCCCCTCCCGCAGGAGGTACGTCCCGTCATCGGAATGGAGGTAATTCGACCCCTAAGCATTACTACACCCACAAGGGAAGCGAGAACACGCTTATTTATCCTGCGACTTCTCATCCACGTAATCGTGATGCCCCCGGTGGAAGTAATAACATTTTGGGCAATAGCCATAATTTTGAACCTTTTAGTTTAAGGTCATAATTTACAATTCCAAATTAAGCTAAGCATAGTTATGATTATTTTTCTTTTTAACAGTCAACTGCGTTATGAATTTTTTTTTTAGAAAAAATGTTGTCAACACAGCAAAAATCAATAGGACAAGAGCATTTAAATCCAAA
>BGPR01000713.1:82027-112689 GCA_013235015.1 Araneus ventricosus | reverse complement strand
GTTGTTTTCCCAATGTTAACGAGGGGAAAGGGGAGTGTTCTTAGAGATATTAGCCAACATTTGTGTGGAAACGGCGAACCAAATTAGATAAGATTTGTGAGATTAATGTCCGGTTTTAAAGCTGCAAGAATGTTATTGATATTACATCGCGTAATCAAAACCTAAAAATATTACAAGTACGATATTTGAGTTCGTTCCTTACTTTCTAATTTTCGACATTTAACCAACGTGAGAAACTGATCTCGTATGTGGACACAGGATCCACTTACACGATAAATGATCGGTGGTATCGAGATCCAAAGCTCCCATAGTTACACACGGAGGAAAACTAGATAGAAACTAGTAAAATATCATAACCACAAGAGAGATACAGCATCTGAACGATAGTCGTCCCGACATCAACACGGGAGTTGAGAGAAGAGGCCTATTGGGCATCACAAGCCTCTGCCCAATCCCCTCCCGCAGGAGGTACGTCCCGTCATCGGAATGGAGGTAATTCGACCCCTAAGCATTACTACACCCACAAGGGAAGCGAGAACACGCTTATTTATCCTGCGACTTCTCATCCACGTAATCGTGATGCCCCCGGTGGAAGTAATAACATTTTGGGCAATAGCCATAATTTTGAACCTTTTAGTTTAAGGTCATAATTTACAATTCCAAATTAAGCTAAGCATAGTTATGATTATTTTTCTTTTTAACAGTCAACTGCGTTATGAATTTTTTTTTTAGAAAAAATGTTGTCAACACAGCAAAAATCAATAGGACAAGAGCATTTAAATCCAAAACTTAAATATTTGAATTTTCCATAGGGAAAATCAAAGGAATAAGACTTAAATCCACAACCCCAAATTCCTAACTTTTCAGAAGCTATATTAAAAAAAGTCGAGACTTAAATAAACCACATCATTTTTTCTAGCATTTTATAAGCCAAATTAATAGAACAAATTTCAGACGCGCTTTCATTTTCAGACTGATAGGAGAGCAAATCATCACATCACGATTCAAATCATCAGTGGTCATTGCTTTATTATAATTATTCCGGACAACAGCGAAATCATATCCGACACGCAACCCCCCAAAATGGGGTCGGAGAAATTAAATTTTAACTACACATACTAATTGTTTCCTACATCACGGAGAAACACCTCATCCAAACAAAACATGCCTCGTATAAATAATCATCCCATTATCGCCCACCGCCGTTCGATACGGGGACACCACTGGACAATCACGTGGTCGTCCCTTATCTGTGACAGACCTTGGGCGCATTTGACCAGAACGCATATCTACAGACACAGAACCATTTTACAAATGGCTTTTTTCCAAGGTGGCTCTGACGTGAGTTGCCTTCGCAAAGTTGACGGGGGGAGGGAGAATTCCTTAGCAACGTGCACTGGCCAAGCGGAAAGGCCCCTGTGCCATAGTTCTACTAAACTGCATTACGTGACCGAGGACCGAAAAGATATGTTTTTGTCATTAAATTAATAGCTACAAAACGGAAAGACCGAAAAAGAAGATGCATTATGCAGTGATTTTCTCTCCCTTTTAGCTCTGCTTTTTTTATGTTTCGCCATTGTTTTGCTTTTGTTCCTTTTCCGCTGTGGTGTTGCCAGAAATTGCCTGGACTTCGGGGAATTGTTGTAAAGTTAGGTAATTAGGTGAGGTCTGGTGTTTGTGTCAGATTCTCAGGGACTCTATTATTTCGAACGCTGGTGCGCTAGCAAACGACTTGTTTTCCAAGAAACCGTTCTTTGTGTGCAGTTCCTAATTTAAAGATAATATAGTTTTTCTAGTTTATGTTATAAGAATCCTGCTATTTGTCTTGTGTGAATTGTTTACTTGGTTATTTGTCTTTTACAGACAGTAGTTAATGTTTGGGATATTATTTTAAGAAGAAGCGTTAGTTTACGGTAATTTTTCCGCGTTTCTGAGTTAGTAATGAAAGCAGCTCGATCATGATCATTTTATGCCATTTTCATCTGAGTTTTGAAGTTCATTTTAGTTGGATTAATATTCGTTTTGAAGCTATGCGAGGGTTATTTTGCGGAATACCTTGTTATTTTTTGCAGCCGTCGGACAACGAGGACAACACCTGGGACGGTATCCCATTTTCTAACTTTTCCCGCCACACTAATGTGAGGAAGTTTGACTTCGGACGGTAGATTATTAGACCAAACCCACACACACGATAAATCCTCGGTGAAAGAGAGTCTCGAATCAGCGATCCCTTGATATAGAAGCCGAGACCAAAATAATAATAATTAAAAAAAAGGATTGGTAGAAAATTGGGAAGATAAATCATATCTTAGAGGCAAGATGTTAAACTGATTATATAATTAATTTGACAGGTGTTTCGAAGTCAAAAATATTTTAAGAATCTTAGGAGAAACATTTAGAATTTTGCACGCCAAAAGAAATCAAACGCTAAACGATATAAAACATACTAGTAAGCAAAGATCCATAGTCGTTAATCCTATAGGAAATTAATACCGCTAAACTAACTAGTAGGAACTAAAGAGGATTGGTAGAAAATTGGGAAGATAAATTATATCTCAGAGGCGTGATGTTAAACTGATTATATAATTAATCTGACAGGTGTTTCGAAGTCAAAAATATTTTGAGAATTTTGGGAGAAACATTTAGAATTTTGCACATCAAAAGAAATCAAACGCTAAACGATATAACTACTAAGCAAAGATCCATTACTACTAAGCAAAGATCCATAGTCGTCAATCCTATAGAAATTTAATAACACTAAACTAACTATGTTGTTGTCCAGAATGCCATGGTGGCAGAATCGCCGGTTTCAGACCAATTCCCATAAATATGCGGTGTCTCTCTGGCCTGGTGCAGGTTAAATTTGTCGTGTCAAATGTCCCCCTCTCTATTGTGGTGTGAAAGTTTGAAGGTGGATGAGCTGATAGTGTTATCGTCTACTCCATCTGACTATAGATGGAAATGAAGAAGTCTGTCCAAAAAATAGCCTCCATGTAGCTTTGAAATCGGATGTTAATCTAACTAAACTGTTGCTATTCTCAGACATTCTGCGGGAAGTTGGTTAGTGTGTTTTCCTTTCTACCGGCGATGTTCTTGGAGTTTTAGATATATTCGCACCAGACATGCATTTTCAAATGAAGAAATAGACCAAGAAAGCATGTTCATGAGAAAATGGTGAGGCGGCTGAAGGGAAATAATGTGCATATACTTTTTCTCGTCGTATTTAATTTTTTAAATAGTACTGACATACTCTAGCATATGGGTGACATTCATTTTTACTAAATATAATGAATTTAATTTTCTAATTCTTTCCCTGGACATAAGTACTTTTGCATGTGCCAACAATTTCTGGAAAATGCAATTAAATATTTTTTATATTTTTTTACTCGAAATCTTCTCTCAACAATCTTGTTTAAAACTAGTTTCATTTTTTTTAAAGGTAACGAGCCCTTTAAGAAAAATCTTCAATCTCAAACATCGCCGGATTTATTTTTCACAATAATGAATAAATAACCTTAAGCCCTTGTGATGGTATCCGCGTATCCGTTTCTGCGTTCTGTCTCTACGATCGATCTCTCGATGATTCTTCGTCAAATATTATTTAAATGTAATAAATGTAAATGAACACAATAAATAGGAGATATTTTTTATATTTTAATGTTTGTGATTTAAAGAACAAGTGCATAATAAGAAGCACCCAAATATATATCAACAGAGTGGATTCGCGTGACTTAAGAGTCTCAAGATACATACAACTTGTATATCGCCTTAACTATCACATCACATTCATAAGTTAATTCATAAGGCTTTACATAACATTCATTCAGTGTTCATTATGCTAATTTGAAGGCGTATAATGTGAGCATGAGTTGACTTCATTGCTCATTTTAACTCATTGATTATAAGATTATTCCAGATTGTTTGAACGTTTTTCCAATTTTAGTATTTTGACTTCATTGCGTCTGGTAAGTAAACAAACAGTCCATTTCATCAGTTTTTCCTAATTGCATCGTAAACATTAGGCCTATTCCTATTATCTACAGTCAGAGAAATATGTATTCTTATCAAGAAAGCATATTTACCCATCAAAATATACCAAAAAAAGTGAAAATGAACATCAAGTAGCAGGTTTCATGTCAAACCTGATATTATTCAACCTCTCTTTAATTCCCGCACTCGAAGCTTTCATACGCGCAGTAGAATGTATCTTTCTCTGTATTCGACATCAAATGACGGGAAAGCTCGATTTACAGTCTGACGGAAATAGAGAAATCGAATTTCTACGTTACCATTCACCTCTTCAGGGACGAATTTTTTAAAATGATAAAATGGTGCAATTTTTATTAGATTACATTGTTTTCACTTTATTTCGGCAACAATTCAGCGAGGCATAAATAATTGGATTTATTCTACTAAGTTTATATTCAACCGATTTTAATTTATATTCACTTAGAATAATTTAAATTTAAAAAAATAAACATACCCATATGTGTCAGCATCCTCGAAGAGGTTAATAATTTATTTACCATTCGAACTTTCCTATTTCTCTTGTTATTCTTTTAATTACTTGAAGGTCGGAATCATTTTGAAGAATATAAAGAAATGCTATTTTGGAATGACTTCAGTCCAAAACATTTTGAATGTTCGTAATTAATGGAAGGAAAGTTTAATATCATATTAGATTTCATAACGAATGAAGAGTGTCCTGAATTTTAATCCTGCCCTTCAAATGTCTCATTTGATTTTTATTTACCAAATGTCTAATCAATATTTTCCTTTGAAAATAGCTGCTTAATTTAACAGAGAAAACTGTAGAAAACACATAAAAATTTAGAAACTAACAATTGCTGTGATAACTTCTTGCATAACAATCGAAGGATTTTTCAAGATAATATTAGCTTGAAAATTTTTAGGCTTAATTGTTAACCAATAATCTTTTTTCCTTGAAAATGTCCAAATTAGGGCTCAGAGTTAATATGTATATTTCTAAACTACGTTTAAATCCCAACTAATTATATTTCTAAAAAAATTAAATGAGAAACTCTAAATTTATTTCAACCAATCCTTTTTAAAATTTTACATCTATGAATATACATTTTGTACATATTAGAATTTTGTCAGCTTTTGCGTATGCTTTAAAAAAACGAAAAAGCATGCATTTAAAAATGTCTAAGTCATTATTTTTAACTATATTTTTATCTCAATCAATCATATTAGCAAAAAACTCAAAATGCAAAATTATTAACAATCAAAGGTCATTTTAACTAATTCTTATTCATATTTACAGCTATGAATGGACTTTTTTAACATTCAAAAATGAAGGTAGATTTTGTGAATACTTAAACTAAAACAAATTAGAAAAAAATTGCAGTTAAAAAATGAAGTTAGGCAAAATCCTGTTAGTTTTAAATTTAATACAATTCTTGCTAAATTTGACACAGTTGAATTTTATACACATTATTCTCGTATTTGCACATTTAAAAATCGGCCTCACCGCACATATTGCATGAAATATCGAGAACTTCTTGTCTAAGATAGTCAATGATATACAGTCTACTCTCGCTTTTTGCCTTAGATACAGGATTATTTTATTGAAAGGACTTATTTTCAGTTGTTAATATTGGATAGAAACTAATCAAGTTGAAGCCACATAAAGCGGCAATTAGAAGAATTTTTTCTGTTAAATCACCGTTTCTTCACACTCTACGAGGTTCTCCACTGTTAGGGTTACCGTACGTCAGGAATTCGTCCGGACAGTTCGGGTTTCAAGCTCACGTCCGGACTAGTATCCGGATCTTCAAAATGTTCGGATTTACGCCAATGAATGCGGCGAGAGAGAAATTTGGTTGTAATAGAGAAAATCTGTGGTGTTCTAAAAAGCTGATTTCATTCTGCCAATGAAAGAAAATTCATTGTTTACATCCATTTCAATGAAAAAGTGGACCAGACCCCAGTTCAAACTGAAAATCAAAAGCGGTAGCAGTTTTGTCTTAACTCTGTATTTCTTTACTATTATGTTGAATAACCATTCATCAATAAAAATTTTATCTTCTTTGCATTCTGACGTCTCAAATTTTTTCACTTTGTCACACTCTGTGCAAGTGTTATGAAAGAGGATCGTAGGCAGCATTTAGAATTTTAACTGTACTTTGCCCCCCCCCCCCCAAGATCCTTCACACACCTCTCCGGTGTGTCCGGATTTCAACAAAAAGAACACTCGGCAGTTATCTATTGTCACGGTAGACGGCGGGGCTAATACACAGAATGTCATAGTCAAATGATAAACGTAACTGCGCATGTCATCTAATACCTAACCACTTCTACAACGCTTTTCTGTCTGATAGCGGTGAATATAGACCAGGAAGTAATTCCGACCTGCCGAAGCATGCGGAAGAACAAAGAAAAATCTGACCAGCAAAAAAAGTGCTCTATAAAGACTCAATCACGACCATCAAAGACGAGAACGCGCTCACTAAAAATTTAAAAAGTGCCACTCTGGAAGTCGCAAATATACAGAGTCAACAACCTACATCCACCATCTGACAGGAAAGCCTAAAGACCTTCTTTTAAAAATACTGTAACTCACTAGTCCACAATTTTCTGTCCTATATTACGAGTGGTCCTCTAATCATGTCCTTCAACACAGAATATGTTACATAAGATGCGGATCACCATAACAAAATTTTTACAATATTATTTACACGTATCCAAGCACTATTCCAGATACTAAATATATAATTTAACTATTATCTAAATACAACTTCTAAAATTTAACTCCATTAACTCCTTGAAATTTACATTAACACAATACAAGATACAATTTTAAAACAATTGAAAGACAGTATAAAACACAATATGTTGAACGTTACATGCTTGTTGTTAAAAACAATTAATCCAATTGTGAAGTTCCAAAAATAGAATTCTCTGAATTCCAAATATCTACAATTAGAAAATTTGCCCATTGAGTATACCGACACTTTTCTTAAACATTGAAACTGCAACTGGGAAACGATCATTTTGTTAGTCGCGGTGCATCAAGTGTCATGTGACTTTTCGCAGTTGACGTGCAACACTGGCAATAATATAAAGTCACGTGATGCGCTTCACAAATGCACGTGATGCGCTTCACAAATGCACGTGATGCAAGTCAAATGCACAGGGCCAAATTAATATTGGAATTCAACGTGCATTTTGCTGAAGGAAATATGTAAAGCAACAGCTTGGCGTAAGATAACGAGAAGTAAAATATTGGATGACATGCGCAGTCAAGTTTGTCAGGTGACTGATGTCACGTTGAGTCTTTTGCCTTCATCGCATATTTAGACTGATTAGAAAATGTGCGAATCCTAAAATAATAATAAATATTTCTAAAGTTATCTTACCTTGAGAAACGAAATTGTTGAAGAGTCTAATCATTTCAGGAATTATTTATTGCATATGTATAAATCATTTTCTATTTTGAAAACAGTCTTGGATTGTTTTGAAACATAAAGTTCATCAAAACGTCCCATTCATGAAAATCTACCTGTAAAGAAAAGGTTCTATTATTTAGTAATTTCGGCTATATAACACAGAAAAATTACAATAGATAATTTATTTTTATAAATTACACTAGTGGGTCACGAATTGCATTCATTGCAATGAAAGCAATAATTATTGATGATATAATGAATCAGTGAAATGATATGCAATCGCTGCTCTTCTCAGTAAAACTGTAAGGTGTCAGACAGTATTTTGCTAGAAATCACAATGAAAAAAAAAGCATTCGGTGAATATCATAAAACTCATTTGTTTGTTAAAAATATACAGCATTCGATCATGAATTCATGATAAGTCTAAACAAAAAAGAAAAAGGAAGAATAATAAATTAAAAAATAAGATAGAATTTTGTATTTATAATAAAAAGGCGAATTAAATGATAATGACAATAAATACAGAAGATTCTAAAACGTGATTTACTCGAGGCTAAGTGAATGCATTAGTTTGTATCTAGTAACTTTATTACATGAGGATATAGTCCCATAATCGAACTAATTACATAACAGAAGCAACTACATTGGGGGATTATAGAAAATAATTAATATTTATCATTATAAAAGGACAAAAAACTACTTAAGAAACTTCGAACTTATAGTCTCAACTATACGGAACATATAATTGGTTTTGCGTGCAATTTTTCATCTTTAGTTGTGTGATAAGTAAAACAAGAAATAAATTAAGCAAATTTTATAACATCCATATTTTGTATTGTGTTATACTCTAAAAGCTAAATGTTTTATTTTTGATAAGCTAAAAATGAAGAAAACTTTTGCTTTCTATACGTAAAATGTGTTATCTACACTTGGTGTGTGTCGTAAGTTGTATTCAAGTCAAGTCCACTTTTTTGCGTAATATCGAAACAATAATTGTTTTGCGAAAAAGGCGCGCCATAGGAAGAATCGTCGAAGATAAATGGATTTTCTTATTTATTTATCATCCACGCTGACCCACTCACTCATAAAGTGTAGAGCGTTTTAACCTGACAAATAATGATAAATGTATTATAGATACTCAAGTTTCGAACAACATTTTCTACTATTTTTTCAAGAATTATAGAAGGTTTCTCATATCATAAAATCGTATAATTCATGGCCAGGGCCCTAAACAGACGATTCCCGTTTTCCATCATATCTCGTGAATTCCATACAGAATTTTTCCCAGAATAAGGCAATTAATTATTCTGAAGTAAATTTTTGTTCGCTTCTGTTTTAACACACATCTCACAACAAAAATATAAAGAGATAATGCCGTATTCAAGTCGTTCCACTAACAGAATGAAATGAAAAATAAAATAATAATAATTTCAAAAGACGAATATTTATTTTTAGTGGGTAATCGAGATCGATTAAAACATACAAATCAGTTATTTCAATTCCTGATATTTTCATGCACATACATTGTTTGTGTGAATATAAGAGTAGAGGACTGAAATCTTCCTTAATTCGCATACACATAGTTAGTACGTCTCAATGCTTTTTTTGTTCTCTATAGAGTCAAACTGCAATCATGACGAATCCTATTCAAATTAAATTATTGAAGCACAATACTATGAAGGCATTAGATGCTTAGATTATATGCATGAAAATTTATATACTGAATTTCTGCAATACTGAGATATTAATATTTTAATGCGTATAAAGACCCCAGTCCTATTCTTCTTGATAATACCTTCAACTCAGCTTCATTCTATTTCGACTACGCATTTTTCATTCTTTTTGTGATATTATTCTACTGCTTCCATCATTTTTACCTTCTCTGAATTTTATTTTATTTATTAAGCAATGATTTTGCTGCTGAAACTTTAAGTGTAGATTTGATTTCTTTAGAGAGAAATAATTTGTTTACAAAATATTATATTTTATAATATTTTTTATCCACAAAATTTTAAAATGAAGCCAATATACAGAACACACCCAATTTTAATAGTGCTCCAAATTAAGCGAGTATATTTTCCAAATGCATTGAGAGAGAAATGGGATGCAAATCTCTTAGCTTAAACTATTACACATTATCCTGTATTGACACTGTTTAATACCAGCAGACCATCCTGTATAATCTGCGAAGATAATAACACATAATATTCATATAATTCACACGGTAAGCATACAAGCAAAAGGTTGAGAGACTCATTTGCACTGTTTTCAACTCAACTAAGTGATATTCTCTGTCCGTTCCTTGGGCAGCGAGAGTGCGCGTGCGTGAGTTGTTTGCACGTCTATTAGGAAGGATTAAACAGATAGATAGTTCGGTCGGTGCGTGACTAATGCGAGCACACAGGCACGTCAATCAAGCACCGGAAATTGGAAGAGGGGAAACGTTTTCAAGAGAGCAAACAACGATCTCTTTGCCGGTGACGTAAACACGTAACTATCTCGCAGGGTATCCCTCGTCCTCGTAATGATTCGTTCCATGACAGAAAGCTATTATCACTTTAAATTAAAATACATCGTCTCATTTTATTTAATATATAGAAGCAGAAGATTTTTTTTAG
Source organism: Araneus ventricosus (assembly GCA_013235015.1). NCBI lineage: Eukaryota > Metazoa > Arthropoda > Arachnida > Araneae > Araneidae > Araneus > Araneus ventricosus. Next base: position 102,659 of record BGPR01000713.1, on the reverse strand, counting down.
CTGGTTTTTCAGTACATATTACCAAACCTATTATCCGCACAGTCACTTAAAATTAAAAGATATCATCTCATTTTATTTGATATATAGAAGCAAAAGATTTTTTAGCAGGTGTTTCACTACATATTACTAAAGCTATAATCCACACAATCACTTTAAATTAAAAGATTTTGTCTCATTTTATTTAATATATAGAAGCAAAAGATTTTTTAGCTGGTTTTTCGGTACATATTACTAAAGCTATTATCCACACAGTCACTTAAAATTAAAAGATATCGTCTCTTTTATTTAATACAATAGAACCTCAAATATCTGGGTTTCTATCGACCGAGGTCTCTATTAACCGAGTCGGTGCCAGAAAATTAAACTGTGTTTTCCATTTTTTTAATAAAGTGAACGAATTTTTCAGAAAGGGCTATCAAATTTGCTACTGGAGCCGATTTTCACGATGCAAAGTTTTGTAAAGGGTCGTTACCAAGAAGTGATCGTTTATAACTTAAGAAGTTATATATAGAAAAAAATAAAAGCACGCTGCTCCATTCTTAAGTATTTCAGTTGTGATGTGAGCTAATTCCATGCACTTTTCATGAAAAAAAGGGCATTATAACTGTGTCGGAAAGTTTATTGTTGTTGAGTGAGGAAAACCTTCGTTTCAGAACATTCTTAAAGAATCATTGGAAAAATGCAAGGGAAACAGCGAAAATCAATAACGTTCGCGAATTCTCTTGCCAAAACTGTTTAAAAAAATGCATGTAAGAAGTTTGACCACTAATGAAAGAGTTTGTTAAAATGTTATTACGTGGTAGTCCTTACAGATTTAATTTTCTAATTTTAAATAAATAATTTTGGAAAACTTTGTTGAAAGAAAAGAAGTTATGAATTAAAATTTAGTCTCTGTTTACTGTGTTTTCGATTATTGTCTCTGCTAAGATAATCGAGGTTCTTCTTACGCTTGACTGAACATAATTTTTAAGATTTTTATGCGTATTCTTATTTTTGTGTTTTTTGTCATATTGTGCTTGTATGTGTTTGACTTTTTGATCCTTGCTTTTTTAATGATTTTTTGATTTAATATTCTAAATTTTTTTTAAAAAAATGTGTGTTTTTTTATAATTTTAATGTGACGTTACTCAACATGGACTTTTGAAACCTCAGTGTGTTTTTTAGTGCTTTTGTACTTGCGTGTTCCTGTTTTAAATACTTTATGCGTTTACATTTTTATAATTAATATGGTTTTGAGCTTTGAACTTTTGTATTCTCTGCAGTCATTTTTTTATGTTTTAATTCACTTTGTGGCTTGTGTTCTTTGTGTGTTTTTGATCATTCACTCTGTAAATGGAATCATATCTGCAGTATGCTTTCTTTGAATAAATTAAAAAATAAAAATATATGGAAGTGAAATACTTTTCTTTTAGTTGATTTTTCAGCACAAAAAATAAATGCTAAATGAAATCTCCACAGATTTCGAACTTCTAGACAAAAGAATAGTTGGATAATAATGCTTTAGGTTTGATTCGTCTTTCTTGTCTTCGTCCTTCTTGGTTTCTACAAAAAGAATGCCAGCCAAAAAATCCTTATCATGTCAATAAAAGCGAAAGTTAAAATTCTACTTTGAAATTAGCGAACAAAGAAAGAATTATTTCTCATAAGTTTAACAATGGCAAAACCACTCGAGTGGGAGAATTGATGAAACAATAAAATTGGTTAGAATTTCAATACAACAATTTAAAAAGTATTGATACAAATTATTATTAAAATTAATTTTTAAAAACTTAGTATAATTAAACAAAAAATCGCTCTGAAAGAAAATTAGTATAACTGAAAACCTAATTGTTTGAATTTTAAAGAGGAGGGAAAAATATTTTTGTGCAATAAGATGCTTCGGGGTTATTGAAGAAAAACGTTAAAATTTCGATTAATTTTTAATTATTTAAAAATATAACTAAAATTTTAAATAACCCTTTCGTAGTGAGCACCTACTACGCAAGAAGTAACTACTGCCAAAATTGGTAGCTCTAGGCCTAATGGAACATTGTATTCTGTGCGTAGATATTTTCGCATCACGCTATTTGCAGATAGGATACCAGCTTAAAAACATCATCGTGTTAGAAAACTTCTTAAATGTTCTAGAATTTTTAAAATGAAATTGAAACTGATTGGCTCCAATTCTGGTTATCACACTTTTACTTTAATTTTGGTTGACACATTCTTTGATTTTGAAGCTATTTGTTGTTTTTACACAACTGTGTTTGTTTATTTTTAATTCGTTGTTTGGTACTGTTTTAATTTGTGGCTTCCTATATTAATTCCATTTTTCTTCTCATTAATATTTTCTTTATTATTATTTATTATTTTAATGCTATTTAGTTATTATACAAGAAATTGTGTATTGGACAGTTTGAAATTATGTATATGAAAATTTGAAGCTGTTATAAGAAATAGTGTATAGGGTTATTTAGCCTCTTGTGATGCAGTGTGTTGCATGTTGAGGTTTTAATTTGTGGTTTCCTGTATATATATTTTTAAGCTTTCTTTTTTTTCTCTTTATTTTCCTTATGATTGTATTTTAATTTATGTTATTTGGTAATTAATCAAGATTTTGTGTTTAGGAAAGTTTGAAAGTGCGTATAGGAATTTGAAATTGTGTTGAATATTTTAACCTTTGTTTCCTATGAAGCAGTATACTTTGTGTCGAAATTTTGTACTCGAATTTGCTGGCGTTCTTCGGAACTGTCAGCGGCTCGATATTTGTATGTCCGTAAGGACAGGTCAAATTACTAGTTATTATTACACATTTGTCTAATAATTTTAAATTTTAAATGAAAAATCTATCCGATTTTTCCCTAATCCTGACTGTTTTAATTTGAGAAAATCTTAAAAATAATCAATATATACACTGCATTGAAAAATTCCTGACTGAATTTTTAATATTTCAAACTAAATTATAAATATAAAGTCAATACTAATCGTTGCCGAAACGCTGAAGATAAAATCTCGGAATACATGACACCCAGTAAAGTGAAGTATTTGATCGAATGGTGGTAATTTGAACCATCGAAATAAAATCTATCCATTAAGTTCATTAATATCTACTAAATTCCAAAAATAATTTTAAAATATCTCATTTTTTGCTTTAAAAGAATTTTAATTGAAAATGCAAAATTAAATCATAAATAAGGGTGATATAAACGAACTCCTGAAAGAAATCTTGAATCGTATGTTGAGGGTAACGTATAATTTTTACTTATGTTGACGCAACAACCTCGGTTCTAAAATATTCTCATAGTTGCCTATGGTAACATTTATTCAACTGAATTTCTTTAATAAATATTTATGGCTAGTTTTTAAAGCCGCGAATTTCTTGTCTAAATCATTATAACCCTTTCCAATATAGGGTATCTCCATTAAATTCGTGTAAGTTTTAAAACAGATGAACTGATGCAAGTTTAAATGTGGGACAAGTAAGATCTAATGAGATTGAGTTTTTCATCCTTGCGTGCAAATTGCAGATATAATTTTTGAGTCCATGGTTATCGTAAGAAGATTTTATTTATTTTGAAAACGAAAGTAATATGATTGCTAATAAAGAACAACAACACCAAAAAAATGGAGCGGTGTTCACCGTTGTGCTGTTCGAATCGAAAACTATGAGTAGCAGAACAGTGAAGAAATATCAGGAGAACAAGTTTCGCTGTCAATGATTTTCTTTCCTTACAGCCCGTGAAACTGTTAGAATAAAAGAAACTGTGTAATAAGGAAACAGATATTAATTAATAACTACGATTAGGATGTAAATTTTATTTTATAAAAAACATTAAAATTTTGACATTCCTACAGTATCACATTGAAGCTTAAGAATATATGAAGTGACACTGAAGTTATTTTTTCCCACTTTAAAATAGTGATGTTTTTCGGTGATAACTTGGAAAAATATTATCTGAATGATTTTTATCCGTTTTAGAGTTCAATTCTATGATTAAATTAATTTTAAACAGTACTCACGATCGCCTACATACAAATAAATGTATCTGATATTTTCACTGGGCGGTTAACAATTATAATAGTTAAAAATAGGCATAATTTTTAGTTCATGATTATAAAATGCAAGAAATTTTGAAATTTCGACTACATCACATTCTAGTACCCATACAAAACCTATATGTATAGGATTTAAGATAATATTTCATACAATATTGCGGATATTTTTCTTATGTCTCTACTTTCTTGCATACGAAGTATACAAACAGAAAGTATTGTAACCGTCAAAAAATTTGCCTTTGAAACTTGGCTTTGGAATTACATCTGTCTGTCTGTCTGACCCGAAACGAGCTATGTTTTGAAAATTTGATATGTTATGTCTCCACCAAATTTGTATAAAATTTTCAACGAAATTCTTGAAAGTGTCTGTTCTTATGCATACACATACATACTGTTGCAAAAGTCTTACTGTGGGTGTATGGTGTCAACAGTCCAACACGCAGGATAATGGAGAAATAAGGTTTATTTACAAATATGCAAGAAAACACGTAGCGCAGGTACAGGAAACAATAGTTCTTGCACAGATTACCAATGTAAACAGACAACAATTCACAGGTAATAACAATTCAGCACTTTGTTATCTAGCAACACAAACAGTCATCAAATAACTAGCAGCGACAATAACTGCACTTTCAATAGCGCTCAGGTCCCCAGCTTCTTAGCTCGCACTGCGGACGAACTCCAAAGACGTTTGCGTTCCAAGGCAATCCCATTTGATCAAAACACACTCCGTCATCCAAGCGCTCTCCTTATATAGTTTCCCGCGGCAGGCCGTGACGTCACATGGACTCTTCTAGTACATTCAAGCGTATCTCCTCTGCTAATAGAGATATCGAGAAGATTCCTGCACCTTTGAGATCTCATATTTCGTCGCCAAAGTCGCCAAGATGATCGCCAAGTTTGTCGCCAAAGTCAGGGGTCCAGACGAGGCTGCTGTCGGTCATCTCATACTTACCCCTGTAAAAATCTCTTCCCAACCATAAGACTCACATTGCTGGGAAGTGACTTTCCATGTTTGTAACAATACTAACTCAAAAACGCAACGATCAAGAAAGATGAAATTAGGCATTCGGTTTTATCACCATAATTGTAGATCTGTATAAATTTTGGAGCAATTCCGTCATCTGTTAGACTATCTCTCAGTCTGTCTATATGTGTAATTCTGGACTCGAAAACACAACATCTTACATAAATGAAATTCGGTATGTAGCCCTGGCACCAAAACTGCAGATAAGTTATTTAGATTCAATGGGCCAATGATAAAAGACATACTCGCTTTGTTTCACTATACTACGAAATACAAAACGTGCCAAACTGTGCAAGTATACGAGAAAGTCGAGGAGAGAACACTCCCGTTGGCTATACATAGAGAGCAGATATTCAAATTTTTATTTTCTTTAATCTCTGATCGAAACCTAAAAGGACATGAAAATTAATCTTTTAATGTATTTTCCTGCAATAAAATGCCACCTTTTTCTCTGTAGATCTGGTTCATTCCAGCTTATCCCAACTCAGCAAACTCGTTCCTTTCTTAACTCCTTCTTGGACGGATTTTTTTCCGAATCTCCGACAAAATGATTATGTTTTCCATTCAAGACGGGAAATCTCACCACGAAAACATGAAGAAAGTAGGACTATTTGCGCTATTTCTTAGCAATATTCAGAAATGTAAAAAATAACCGCGGAATATAACGAGACGTGCAAGTAGCAACGAATTCACTTTCAACGATGCAATTTTTCTCTTCGTCTCATGACATGCGACGCCGACCAAGAAGGGGTTAAATGTATTATTTCAGCTGCTCTTATTCTAGAACAAACAACGATTATTTTTCAAACTCTGAGGATAAATTATTTTCTTTCGTGGCTGTGAGATAGTTTACTTCTTCTCCACAAGGTATGTGACTACCCTAAATTCCTCGTTTTGCAGAAAATTTTCGAAATTTGTGTTATTTGTTCATTTTATAGGCCGTACATTTAGGTATATAAAAATGCTTTATTTTTGTTTCTACTATAATTACAAATAAAGTTATAGCATAAATAATAACCGGAAGTGACAATTCTGATACCGGAAGTGGCAATTGAAAGAGCCTTAAAAATACAAACAATTAGTTTGAACAACTATATTTAAATTCTCAAGCAATATATTGTCTAAAAATATAGATTTAAGCTTCCATTTCTTATTTTTATTGTTTTATTGGTTTTTGGCCATGCTTTTTTTAAAAAATACAACACAACAGTAATTACAACAGTAAAAATTATTTTTTTGGCGCTCAATTTGCAGTTTTATAATTTAATTCCATTTATTTTGAAGTATTACCTGTTCTCAAGTGTTTTTAAATGTAAATTTATTCATAGATGCTTAAAAATTACATGAAAATTGGCAAAAAGCTAATTCAGATATCGAGACGCCACTAACTATCTGCTACACAAAATTATTCAGAAAAAATCTAAAAAGCTGAAAGAACACAAAAGTCGTTTAAAATCAAGTAAAAGAGGGTTTGACTTGTAAATATGGCGAGTTTTAAGATTCTAAGATGGGTAAAAATTTTTTTGTACTCTATGAAAATCTTTAAAAGCGTTTTCTGAGAAATTGGAATTTTCGATATTTTTCTACGCGGCAAACATCATTTTGGAAAATGTTCTTAAGATATTAAAATGAAATTTGGCCAAAATGTTTTATTTGTTTCTAGCTATGTTATGAACTAGAATCTAAGCTCTCTGCTTATATTTATTTATTTTAATGACTTTTTAGTGAGAAAAATCGATGATTTTTTTAAAAAAATTCGAGTTTGTTCACAAAGTTTGGAATATCTCCAACACCTTTCGAGGTATTAAAAATATCCTAGTTCATAACACAGATAAGCATGTTAGCTATATACTGTGCAAATATTGATGAAATATATTCAATAGAACTTATTATAGGAGGTTTGGCGTAAGTGCAAATATTCACTAAAATTTTGCTAAAAATTGCCTATATTTTAAAAGTCAATGAAATTTCCAATGAAATTGCATTGGAATTCTTAGTTTTATAACTCATTTTAATTAAAAACATGAATGTTTCATTAAAAATTTAAAAATTTGAAAAAAAGTGCTCCGAAGGTAGTCACATTTAAGGAAAAAAAAGAGCCATTAGAAAGCCAATAATAAAACCGATAAACCAAAAGAATTTACGGTTCGGTCGTAGCCCTCATTTGGTCTCTGTTCAAAATTTCGATGTCCGTTTCCCATTACCGATTCGAGTTGAATGAAAAGTGTAATAAATCAACCGTAACGAAATGTTCAAACGTGGGTAATTCTAAAAGAATCTAAATTATTGTCCAGGCATTTCTACGAATATTTTTTTTATCTACTCTACTTGAATTTCATAGAACTTAATTAAGATTCTCTTATACAAAATAACTTCTCTCGCCAACGATCTGCGAGATTGCAACAATCGCCGAAACAATGCCGGGATGCTGAGAAGAGAGACAGAGCGCATGAATCAATCAATGGGGGCTTCTGTTTTCCCTGCGGCACCCCCGGTGTGGCTTACCGATGCTAATGACGCATTTGGCCAGGGATGCATCCAGGTGCTGGGACACGCGTCACTGACCGCAACTGCCTCGCGGGCAGAGGTCACTTCGTTATGACTCGACTTTTCGAAAACGACTCGACAAAAAAGGAACGGCACGTCACGCCGGGGTGCGTGAACGATGGCTTTCTACCGCGTTTTGTTGAAATTCAAAAGCCGTTTACGGGCGCCAGCACGAGATTCGATACGTTTTTGCGGTAGATGCGGGAAACAGAAGTTTTTTTTAAACAAAATATGCATTCTCATCTGTCTAAATGTGATATTTTCAACCCTATTATGCATAATGTTATAACAAATATAGTGGCGGAGGGGCGAGGGGACATAGATATCTTTGGAACCCCTCGTGGAGGACGCAGCAGACAGAAAACGTTAGTAAATTTATCCTAATTTTTAAAATCAAATGTGGCTGGGAGTGAGAATCAAATATTTTTGCTCTTTGTATCATTTATCCGAGTTGCACCACAGGTTAGGCGCAACATTTGGTAGTTCGACGAATCGTCTTCTTTTGTAAAATCCTATGCACAGGCAAGTATTAGGAAAAATGTGAGAAAATAATATTTCAGTTAGATAATTTTTATCCTTAAAAGTACTCAGTAATCAAAAAATAGTCATTTTGTTATAACTCACTACAGTGACTTTGAAAATACATTTTGAAAGTATTACAAATATGAAGATAAAAAATATCTCATGAAAAAAAGGGAAACACTTCATTTTATTTTTTTAATAGTTATTAAAGTTCTATGATATAGGATTTCGTAACTATTAAAAAAATGTCTTCATGTTGTTACGCAACAGACATCTATACAAGCAGTCCAGATCTCCCCAGAGACGTTGGAACATACCTTTGTGTTGTGCTCGCAATATAGTTGGTAATATGATTCAGGAACTTATTCGACGGATCTATCAATGGTAGCGCAAACGTGGTGCTTTAATGTAACCCCAAAAGAAGTAATCGCAAACCATAAGCTCTGAAGAGTTGTGGAGTCACCTTCAAAGGGCTAAAATGTCAGAGCCATAATCTAGCGTCTCTTGATACGATAACTTCCTTTTCCTAGCGTCTCTTATACTTTCCTTTTATTGCGCAATGCAAGAATGCGTTTGCACTGCATCTGGTGACTAACGCGGAAAAGTGAAACATACAAATACAAAGTTAACATCTGCTTCTTTCCCCCCCTCCCCCCGATTAGCATTGAAGAGTGTAATTAATGTTTTTGAATTCATATACTTTGAAACACGATGATTATTTTGTAACAAAACACTGTATGCTAATCCGCTATCAATAGAAGAGTGACAGGGGAGGTAAGCCACTGACTTATCCAGGTAGATGCTACATGGATAAGTCCTGGGGGGGGGGGGGCTAAAAAATAAAGTAGTAGTATACTTTTTTCAGAAGTCTCTTACTAGTGCCATTCTCTTCCTATTCGACTGAAATGGCAGTGACTCTTTACTGATAACTCCATTTAAAAAAAAAACACTGCCGAGGTGTGAAATTTCAACATAATTTGGAGTAATTCGGAATAATAATGCAATTCATACGCATACACTCCTCATACTTTCTACCGATTTCCTTAGCAAAGCGAAAAGTATCATTTAAAAGCTAAGTGCACGATGTCGAAGACTGTTGGGTTTTCGTTAGATTGATTATGGAAGATGCCTGAGTGGCTGTTGAACAAAGGGATCGTGGTTTCATGTTAAAAGTTAATTTGTTGGGGATTCAGGAAGTAATCACTGTTCTAGTCCATTATCAAGTGACCATTTCAGTCCACAATTCATTTATTGAGATATCCATACGCACTGTAGAAATCTAATATGTTTTAAAAATTTAAGAAAAGTCTGGCGAGTAGTAAGAGTACAGTGTTTGTAGAGAGCAAGAGATTTTACTCCATCATATCATGGTCGCAGTCGTGTCATAGCAGGGATAAAATTGTCATTAACACGGTTATTAATAGTTCTCTTTGGCTAACCACAAACACAGATGTCGTCCCCGAGATTCTCAGGATTGGATGCTTAACTAGCCTTTCCCGAGACGTGCAGTTATTTATACCGTGGTATGTTCTCGGAAGAAGTTTCTGCTTAACATGTGTGCGAAGCACTCGTCCGCCTAGAAAAGATGAAAAAAATTCCAGTCTAACTGCTTACCTAGTTATCTCGAACTGACTTGAATTGCATATTATTTGTCACAAATAATTTTCACGAATTTACTCGTACTATCAGTTGAAAAACAGGTCTCTTTTAATTGCCACGAGTTAATTCGCGATGAGTTTTGTCGCTTTGCTGAATGAGTTAATACAGAGTGAATCAAAAGTCCAGAGCAACCTTAAAAATCGATAATTCGCAGACGAATGAAAGAAGTCAATTGCACCGAAAGAATGGAAATGAAACGAGACCATTTTTTTGCCAGGAAACCAAAATTTATTTGTAGAATAGTTTATAACTGAAATACCATATCGTTCTGAAATTGTATTAACATACGTTACATACGATAAGACACTGAGTGCAGTAACGGCTTATAAATGCTTAACGTTTCGGACTTTATTCATTTCCTGGGTATAACAGTTAAACGGGAAAACATGCTTTACAAAGCATGAAGTACTATTTCTGACGGTATGGCAGAACATAAAGCAGGATTTACACGAGGCCAGTATTGTCACTGCAGTAAAAAAAAAAAAAAAAAAAAAAACGCATGCACAGAAAAGAGAAAAAGAAAGAGTGACGGCAGGTAGGTTGTCCCATCGGGACAAGTATTTGCCACTGTCAATTCTTTCTCAGCATGCGTGATCTTCTTTCTGCGCTTGCGTCATTTTACTGGAGTGACAATATTGCACTCGTGTAAACCCTGCTTTAGAAATATAAAGTAAGAAGAAAAGAAACACCTCGTAAAAATGACAATTTTTCCCAAGTCTAAAATGTCTAACTGTCTTTACCTTAAGTTACTTTATATCCATCAATCAAATGTACATTTGGGTGCTTATGATAATTGACATTTTTTTTTGCACTCCTATGCCATTCGTTGTTAACATACACGGATACTATGAACGAATTATTAACCCTTTCTTAGCCTATTTATTCATTTCGTATCACCGGAGTAACGTGTTTGTGCTTTTCTGTGCATTTTCTGTTTTTAATTTGGGCTTGAGAGGTTTGACGGACTTAGATGACAACTACCGGCTACATATGAATAACGAATGGATAATTTTAATTAATTAATTAAAAATAATTAAGTTGTAATGAAGGAAAAATTTTAAATATGATGCATTTCTAAGGGTTTTGTTTTTGCTAAAAGTAATAATATGAGCCGGAAAGGGTTAAACTATGATGGATGAATTCTGTTTATAATAGGGACTTTTCACCTACTTCCACCATGGTTTATTTTTTATATTCTTATATTCATTCATTTCCTTATGTTTTGAAATGCATGCCTCCGAGATCTAGTCTTCATTTGACCAAATTTTGAAGGCCTTTTCTCTATTCAGTGTTTTGAATTTGAATTGTAAGTATAACCACCCAGTCCAACTCTAATAAACCAAGAGGTGACAGAGCTGATAATTTAGAATCTCTCTAGTCAGACTGTTCTGGTGAGCCAGAATATCTCTCATTCCGACGAACGGTATTTTTAAGTCTGAAATAACGCTCAAAATAATAGTTTTGGTTTCCAGGAATCGCAGCAGTGTGGTTTTCGAGTTCTTCAAGTTCTCCCAAAATGCGGTAATCCTCTCTTTTTCCGAAAGCAATTCAGTAGTGATTCAGTTGCGTAAGACTTCCTGCCTTGGGTGTCCTCTTATTTTTAAACAATTCCGTCGTCTAGAAAGTTGTCTACGACCGCCATCTCTTTTGCGTTATTTGGAAGCCCCCCAAGAGTCGTACGTTGCCGCCTAATTGAGTGGTGACAATGAAAAAAACAACAGGGGGAAGGAGAGTAAGATACTGGAAAAGCGAGGACGTCTGAGACACACGTTCCGGTGCCTTGACTTGATGCAAGAAATTTCTCCTATTGCTTGTGTTCGAACTTTTCCAGAAATGTATCGATGGATTTGACCAAAAACTGTTCCAGATACTTCGTACATCTGCTCTAAGCATGTTAGCACAGACACTATAAATCAGACTAAGACTTTAAGCTTCCGAACACAATAATAAGGTTAAACCTTCATACAATGTCACCTCCACTGACTTTGTTTATGCAGACATTAAAATTACTGGCCTTCAAGAAGTTTACCTTTGTATGAAAGCGTAATAAGAGTTGGAATTTTGATATATGAATAAGCTTTCAATCGTGGTACCTCTGCAATTTCATGCCTGTTTCGGAAGTTAATTAGAGTTTCAATTTGCTATCTATGATTTGCCACAAATGCAAACGTCTTTTGACAAAACATGAAAAGAAAATTTCTGTGAGCTTCGCATTTATCCAGATGACCACATTCAAACAACTACAAAATATCGACAAACAACATTTTGGACAATTACATCCAATGTTATGGATAGTTACTTTCCCATCATTAATACAAAATATTTAAAATGATTCTAGGAATGTCGTTTGGTAGGTGCCGATGCCAAAATATGAACATGTTTTTCAGATTGAAGGAAAATCGCATCTAAAGAGATTAGAAGAAAAAAAATTCGACGGGAGGCTGTCTCTGCCAAACGGCCGCTGGGTTTGAGGGGCGTAGACTTACGTACCTTACTCAACTGTGACTTTCTGTGACTAAAGTACCTCTACGTGACTATTAACTCTATAGCCTATAGTGACTATTAGTCTAGTGTGACTATCTATGTAAAATACTTCTCGATTTTCACCAACTTTGCAGCTCGACTGTGAATAAACCGTAATTAGAAATTCTAAAATTCTTTTTGAAATCTTCAATATCTACCTTTCTCTGTTAAATGAAACTAAAACCAACTCTCTGTTCCATTTGGTTGAGGATATATAAGCGTTTAACTTTAGCGCGAAAAGCGTCATAATTTTTTCCTTTCCCGACACACCATTAGACCACTATGGAGAGACTTAAGTCTGCGTCAAAATGTTACAATTTTTTTAATTCCTCGGTTTTGTGCTATGCTTGCCTTGAAGGTGATGATTTTCTGCGTTCAAACACTATAAACATGAAATCCTTATAAAGTCGTTGTTAGCCATTATCGCATTGACCAACAGTTAAAGGTAACACAGGCAAACTATGCTCGCGCGATAACGTCAAATGCACCTCGGTAATTTAGCAGGAAAGAAAACGTAATGTTACAGCACATCATAAGACAACGTGCAGTTAGATATTAAAAGACGTTCATGCTCCCGTTTTTCATGTGACCGTGACGTCACATAAATTGATTTTATTCACTTAATTGAAATAATTTTTTTAATCATGCGAGCTATCGGACATTCAATGAAAACTTATTGAATTTACATGTTCTATTTTAGACTTTATCGAAATAAGAAAGTAGAAACACTACTTAGCAGCTTTCCATTTTTTCTCTTAATATCTCTATAATAGTATATGGGAACAATTTTTTACTAAAGAGGTTAAACAACTGATATTTTGAGTCCGAGCGTACTTTTCTGCCTGGATTTTTCGCAAATTAACTCGGATATTTTATAAAAATCAATAAGGGTATTGTTTTTAAAGAGAGGCAACTATACACTGCTACATTGAACAGAGATGTAATAAGAAAGTCAAAGAAAGCCGTGGCTTGTTTCAATAACGTGGATCATTAATTTTATTTTGTCACTAGCTGTTACCCGCGACTTCATGCGCGAAGAATTTGAATTATTAAATTTTTTTATTCACGAATGTAAATCTTTCATTACAAGTCAAAATGGGAAATTAAAAGTTTTGACGGTTGATAATACATAATTGGACGACTAACGGGGTGTTTGCTGTTATAGTTAGGTAATTTGTTTATATATGCTAACACACTTTTGTATACTACGTTTTTTGTTTTACGTTTTTCGCACGGATGTAGAGGTTTTGTGGACTGGACACACGTGAACACGCCACACATAGTTGTCACACGGAAAATATGGTTTCTACAAATGTACGCCTGCCACTTTGAGTGTCTGGCCATGAGCCTAGCAAATGCTATTTTTAAAGGGAATTGTTACCTTTTGCACTGGGATGGTAAATGGTAAAACATTCTCTCTCCTCTCGCTATGTCAGTCATAACAGTAGCTCGCACGACGTTTGGACCTAGGTGTGTAATTTGTAACCGTATGCCAATGCACAGTCTCGGTACATCGAGGTTACGTATCAATAGTACTAGCACACCGACTTTTAATCTCAGCTTGTCGGAAGGTACCCCTGACATTTCTAAGGACTTGAAGAACTCTACAGGATATGATGTTACTTGTTATTGCCCATTGGTGTATCTACAGATAGATATTCTGTAATACCTCCCTCCATTTGTGATATATATTTTTTTCATTTACCTGACCTAAACTTTCATTAGTTAGTGCTAAAATTACCCATTCAACAACCATTCTCTATTCCTCATATATACTACACTACTGTAAATTACATCATTGTACTCAATGGTATCATCAGGCCCTTACAATGAGTGGAATATATCATCCACCATGCTATATGTCATCCGTTTCTGCCATTCAATAGAACATATAAAGCAAAATATATCTCCGTATATTTTCCCTTTAGTAATAATTAACATCAGTTTTTAGATTTTAATCTAAAAACTCTTTCAACTATATCATATCTATCAGTCTGTCCCAGCGCCAATTTATCGACAATTTCTTGAATAAAATCTGACAAGGAAAACATACAAATATAAATTACTAAAATTAAATAGACTGAAAGATCAGAAAATTAATATCAAGCGTCGAGTTGAGCAATTTCAGTTATTATTCTACAAATTAATTATTTATTTATTTTACCAGCAAGATTACATAATCGCGGTTTTCGTTATGATCACGTGATGGTTGACATTAAAAATAAGTTATTCCACATGCTTACGCTTTTTTAAGTATCACGTGACAGTTGATTTTAAAAATAGAGTAGTAATCTTCATCGCGAATCGCTGTGTCAATGGGCCTTTCTTTGTTAATTATTTAATTGTTGTCTGTAGTCAAAAACATCGAATTTATTATAAAATCACATATCCTATGTCCATTCTTGGGTTTCAAGCTGCAATTCTGCCAATTTTCATCCAAATCGGTTTGGTAGTTTGGCCGTGAAAGGGTAACAAACAGACAGACAGACACACTTTCACATTTATTATTTTAAGGATATGGATAAGGAATATTATAAGGATTAAGGATTTCATATCAAAAATTATCACATTAAGCTTTGAGAAAAGTTTTGATTGGAGATGTCTAGAGATTGGAGATTAATTGTTCATTGACCTTCCGTTAGTCGCACATCTAATAGATGCGTATAACGGTAAGATATAATTTTTTTCAAGCGATATCTCGCCAAATGTAGCAATCCACAAAATTTTAATTGCAATCTTACAAAATGAAAACTGTCTGTTTCTCAAGCGAGGGTTCGCCTTTTGTTTCTTTCGAACATGACGGCCGTTTGGCGAGCATCTAAACGGTTGGCGAACTTTTCTCGAGCTTCGCGACGAGAACATAACGTAAACTTAAGTTTACCGAATGATTAGCTAACTAACGGAGGGATAGGTCTTTTGTCTATCCATTATTAACACATATTTAAAAAAAGACACGAGTTCTATTCAGATTAGACATCTCAAATAATGCTATCGAAAGCGAACGATGCTAATGCGAATAGGAATTCATATCGAATAATTGGAAAAAGTAAGAACTAATAAAAGAGCTAAAAAAGAAATAACTGAAGTTCTAATGTAAGAAATTTAATTACATTACTAAAAAAATGTAAAGCAAACAATATAAATTAATTTAAAACAGGAAGTTAATTGTTCTTAACATTACAAGCAGGAATTGCAAGATGTGCAAAGGATTCGAAACTCCGTGGGTGATTAAGCGTTTAATCAAGTACGCATGAACTGACTACATTGAACCATATTAACGAAGTTCAGTTTAGTTATATTAACGTCCTGTTTTCGAGCAACACGAGGGCTATGATGGGACGGACATTGTAATTTTGAACCTCGATCAGATGACGAGGATGACGTCTGGGCTGGCACCCCCCTCTCCAAGCTTCAGTGCCACGCCAGCAGGGGACGTTTGTCCTCTACGTATGATTCAGCGTGCAACAGGCCCAATACACGATGGACCTTCAGTGGAATCGGGTTTCGAACCTGGGACCCTCCAGCCCCAAAGCCGAGACCTTACCACTAGGCCACCTCGGCCTTCCAAAATTAACGAAGATTCATAGAAAATGGTAAAATACATAGCTATTCCATACAAAATTCCGTTAAGATGAAGAATGGTATAGTAGAACCTCGATTATCTGAGCTGACTGGTACCTTAATCGCTTGGTATAATCAGTGACGTAGCGAGGGTAAGTGGCACCCGGGTCCTTATATGAGATTTCGCCCCCTCCCATCATTTTTAATTACTTAGCTTATGTAAACGGCGGACGGTATTTTATCGCCCCTCATCGTATTTCATTTTAAAAAGTGACACAAACTCATTAGCACTTTGTCACCATCGCCAGTTGCGTAGCGGTAGTAAGTGGCGGTCGGAAAATATCATGGTTTTTTTTTATCCCAGTCGTGATCAGTGGCTTAAAAAACATAAATGGCACCAGAGATGGTATGGTATTTTTTTCATTCTCAATCATATTTTGCTTTAAAAATTGCATAAATGCAAAAGGCCGATTGGATCAATTGCTCCAAATAGGGCCCCTCGCAAGAGTGCAACAAATCATGTACTCAAACTTATTCAAATTAAAATCGAGTACCATTTTGATTTCAAAACATTATCCTCAGGAAATTTTTCATACTTTTCGATTCGTTTTCAAACCAATTTTTTCTTGGAGCCGGCTGGCTGTTTCAGAAGTCAAAAATTGTAATTTTTTTTCGAAGTTTCTGAATTGTTTTCGTTAGTTAAATACGTCCGCATTTTGTGTTCCTCAGTGATCATGAATAAATAACTTTATAAGGCTGCTAATTCCCTCTAGAACTTAATTGCTGTACAATGCATTGCGATCCTAAAAACAATATAAAAAATTATAATTTCTTGAAATTTAAAAAAAAATAAGTTTTAAGCAAGTGAAGTTATTAAAATTATTACTTTAAACTTATTAAAATTTTAACAATAAATATTATTTTATTTATTAAAATTTCATATTGTTTATTTATTTATTATGCTTAATAATATAATGGGGTTATCTAAAATTTTTCCATTTGGACCCCGCATCTAGTAAGGTCGACCTGCATAAATGCAGTAGGTTTTGACATCATGGCGTCCCCTATAACTGGCACCCGGGGCATCTATACGCCCCTTGTCTCCCTGTCGCTACGCCACTGGGGATAATCGGAAATTCGGTTACTAGGGTCTAAATTGTAAAACGTGACTTCTTTTTTTTAGATAAGGTTTTCCAAAATTGCTTATTTGAAATTATAAAAATAAGTTCTGCGAGTACTACTACGTGAACGTTTTGAAGCATTAATTAGTTTTGACAAGAGGATTTGCGAAAGTTACTGATTTTCGCTGTCTTATTTGCATTTTTCTAATGATTCTTTAAAGGTGTTCTCAGAAGAATAACCCCCCCCCCCCTCAACAACGCGAATATTTCCGACACATTTACAATGCATTTTTTCATGAAAATGCACGGAATTTGCTTACATCCTTATTGAATGCTTAAGAATGTGAAATGTGGTTATATTTTGTTTCTTCTGTAAATAACTTCTTGGGTTTTAAGAGATAACCTCCCGACGACGACATTTTACAAATCTTAGCAACGTGAAAATCGTTTCCAATGCCAACCATAGCCAATTTTCTGAAAAATTCTTCGACTATTAAAAAAACGATAAGCATGGTTTGGCTTTCTGGTACCGGTTCGGTTAACAGAAACCTCGGTTAATAGAGGCCCGGATTATCGAGGTTCTCCTTCACTTTTCCCGAGCGAAAAAATATCTTTCATGTTGCGGATGTTTTCTGACATTTCGGAGCAATAGCCAAGACTTTCATGTCCTGTGGTCTTATTCTCACGATGGGAATTGTTTCTTTAGCGAGAAAGATCTTCCTCCCTGCCCCTGTCTTTGTCATCCCTTTTCAAAAAAGTTTGTTAAAACTGATCAAGAACCACTTTTCCTCCAACTTTCCAGCTCTGATCTAAATAAATCCCCTTTTAAACGATAGACGGAAGCGATCAGTCTTTCTGTTCGATACACCGACTACCTGAATGGATTGTCATAATCTAATGGGGTTCTTTCATACCCCACGGAAGAGAATGCGAAAAGAACAAGCCCACCCCAAACAAAACTAGCCAGTTTTCTATGGGCCGAGATCGTCGCACCCTATTATGCGAGGAAGGAAGCCCACCTATAAGAGAGTGACAGAAAAGCAACTAAAAATCTTTTTCGAAATTAAACGCTGCGGAGAAAAAAATATATAAAAAATAGATGGATAATAATAATAATAAAAAAACGAAAAAACGTGAGAAACATCCGCAAAGGCTAGATGAGCCGCACTTCCAAAATCTTTAAAAACTTTTCTGGCTGCACGAGAAAGAAACAACAAACAAAAACCTTAAAGAGAGGAATCGTCCTGGAGCATTCGTGGCAAAGGAGAGGAAGGCAATGAAAATCTTTTTTTTTCCCTTGCGTCTAACGGAGGAAGTTATGCACTGAAAAAGGAAGCTGAAGGCGTGGGAAAAACCCCTCTGGCTCAAGACCTGTCCCCTGCTACGATCACCTGCTACGGAAGTTCTCTCTCGGTGAAAAAAAAAAAAGAATTAGGCGGTAAAAAATCCCCCCTTGATAACCGAGATGGCACGGACCAGATGTTCACATTGCTGGATGGAGAAGGATTTAACATTCCAGGCGGTCAAAGTATGATTTATCATCGCGATGTGACACGAGTGACATACTGAGGCTCGCTGTTTGCGTTTGCGAGTCTGATGGGTTGCGGAGATTTGCACAGTTTTTAGGAGTGGGTGGACTTGCCCATCGCGTGTGCCCTGTTCGCGGTGTGGTGGAGGCGGCCTAATCTTAGTTGGATGCGTCTTCCGGAAGAAGAGCTGTTTTTTAAGAGTTAAATGCTGTTGGAAAAAAGGTATCCTACTTCCGCACTCTGACCATGTAATGAGCCCGGTGTTGTAAAAACGATCTTCGTGATGAGTGTGAATAAGCATTAATTATTTCGCCCTGTAACTGAATCTCGTCTGTGTGGTGTGTTCAACTCGGTTCTGTGTCCGATGCGCACAGGCGCATTTCCGCACATCATTAACTAGTGTAATTTGCGCACACATTGTAGGTTTACTGGATCCCAATTACCTTTGGTAAGAAAACTTGGCGAACAACAGAGGGGCAATAGAGGATGCATACTTAAGAGAGTGATTGATGTGTGATGGTTCTTTTCTATTAGATAATCTCCACTTTCCCAAAGGAAAATTGATAATTACATTATTCATGTATTTTCAATTTATTTAACATAACGATTAATTTATATGGATTATTTATTGTTTAATTTAAATTATATCTGTATTAGTCGCTTGTTCGAAAATAACACTTATTAAGGTCCTTAGCATTTTCCCACGGAAGCATCATTGTGTTACCAGGAGCACGAAGTGTCATTCTTCTACTGACATTGATTGATTGCCATATGTCAAAGGTTTTCAATGCGCCAAAGCCAAGCCACATCGATAAAGTTTGCAATACTGCAATCTTTCCAACGCTTGTGCGCAAAGAACACTACTTAATGACTTATCGCAAATGCGACTGTGCGCAAGTTCCACAATACCGTTCAACTCCTCCACTGCATCTTGTTAATAAGAAGTTAGATTTTTGTAATGAAAAAATGTATAGTATTTGGAAATGAATGATAAAGAGGCATGGAATATGATTTTTTGCAACAACGATTTTATTCAGTGAAATTCAGCTAATCCGAAGTTGACAGAACCACAGTAAAAAATATCTTTATTTATGAATTGAAATCGGAAAAACTAAATCATAAAAATGAGAGCAGCAAAAGAAAATTACTATTTTGAAACTAAAAGAGACAGTAAAGGTTTATTTTTAATATTTAGCAGTTTAATAAATAATACGTAATAAAAAATAATCAGTAAGTAATTTTACTAAATAAAATGATATTAATTAACAATTTTTAATTTCGAAATAATAATTTCAGTAAATAAGTAAACAATTTGAAAGAACAAATCTCAAACAGCACATTTATTGCAACGATTGTACAACAAAGTCTCAAAATAATCAATACAATTCACATGTAATGTGTTCAAAAAATTTTTGTGAGTGAAAAAAGTGAGGAGTATTTGATTGCTTTTTTTGACTGAATACATTGTATAGCAGTAAAGTTATCAAAACAATTAAGGGCTTTAAAAATTATTCACTTAGGGACGGAATTGATGAGACATATTTCAATAACGAAATTAGTAATTCTGAAATAAAAACAATTTCTTACAATATTTAATTTTGACTTCAACTTAACCAAGATAAATTCTAATTTTGTACTAAATTTTAATATTATGTTAATGAGAAAGTCAAGGGACCAGAACTCAAATTACCGGCAAAATCGAATTAAAGAAGTTAAAATTAGTCAAATTCCACTGTACTTGATGATTTATTGTGTTGTCATGTTTAGAAACCGTTTTCACTTACTCGCATTAGATTTGCGCCAGGGCTGCGATGGCCTAGTGGTAAGGTGTCGGCTTCGGTGGCGGAGAGTTCCAAGGCTCGAAACCCGATTCCATTGAAGATCAGCCATGTATGGAGTCTGTTGCACGCCAAATCGTACCCAGAGGGGCCAAATGTCTCCTCGCTGGGTGGTGTGATGTGGAAGGTTGGCAGCTCAGGTGTCGTCCTCGATTTCTGACCGCGGTTTAAAATTACGATGTACGTCATAAAATAGTCCTCGTGTTGCTTCAAAACGGAACATTAATATAATTAAAGAACTAACTAGATTCCGCTAAAACAATGCGAAGA
>BGPR01000713.1:64966-81873 GCA_013235015.1 Araneus ventricosus | reverse complement strand
TGCCACTCTAACTTTCCTGAATTAATTCATTTTATTAAATCTAAATTATGTGGATTAATGTTAACAGAAAGACGAAGTAGAAATCATAACACAAAGACGATACCTAAGTAGCCAGCCTCTATCAAAACTTCCATACCACACCAAGCCCGCCTTTATGGCGTTATCGGGTCTGGAAGCGGTGAATTTCTGGTCTTTGAGCAGACTTGACCACCAAGTCTCGTTGACGCAATTTTATGTGTGGTGTAGAAAATTAAAATTATCCTTTTGCTTTACCACTTTGTTGATTTTATACGCTTACTTCCATTTCAAGACAGGAACGTCGTATACTAATTTTAAAACTGCATAGTTTCTGCTTTTGTCTGATTGACAATTTGTTTCGAGTCCAAGAGAAGTATTTAAGACATTTTACAATATGGAGTTACAGTAGAGTCTCTATTGTCCGAGTTTTCCATAAATCCGAATTCGCGAAAAAAATCAGTTTAGCTCCCAAATAATGACCAACACGTGAAAGAATTACTGCATCTGGTTTTTATTGTTGTTCGATGGGTCATATGTCCATTGCGCACCCCGAAGCCACCTGCAGAAATGCCCCCTCCCAAAGAAAATGGGATATATATAAGATCGATATATAGGAGCAATGTGTTTAAACAAAAAAACAATTGACAATTATTTAAAGAATAATTAACCTGTTGCTATCAGCAGTAATGTAATAATATGTAAGTACATTTTTTTTATTTAAATATACTAAACTGAAACTTAAAAATTGCTTTTATTTCCATTTATTTATTAAATTTTATGATTTCGATAATTCCAGTTTTCGATAGTTCGAGGTAGGCCCGGTCCCGTCCACCTCGAATTATCGAAACTTTACTGTATAGTGAAATGATGAGGACGACGCATGACATTTCATCAGTTCTCTAAATAAAGGGTAAAGCGTAAAGGCCTATAACCTACGGCGACGGAATTAACGTGGAAACTCAGAAACACGGCGGAATTCCGATGAAATCAGGTTTGGAATTCATGATTACCAGACGAAGACTTTGTAATCGTAACTTTGATTTAGGCCATCACAACCTTTAGTTACTGGGCAATGTGTCTTTCAAACTAAGAAACAATGGGGAATTTCAGCATTTTTTTATATTTATTTTTCTAAACGATTGAAAACGCTTCAAAATAAACAATAACATTTTTAAAAAAATTCTAGGCAGTTTTATATATAGATATAGACATTCTAGATATAGACATTATTCTAGACAGTTATATATATATATATATATATATATATATATATATATATATATTTGCAATCAAAGTTCGCCTCTCAGATGACGCGGGAAAAATTATCCATTTTGACGCGAAGCGGGTCTGACGTCACACGTGCCCAAACAGGGGAAAGCCCCCGTTGGCTCGCTGTAGAGATTTTGCATCTATTATCTCAAGTATTTTTAATCTTTCAGATATTTATGAATAGCTTATAATTTTTTTGGCCTTGATTATTTGTTAACTGAGCAGCTAATATCGCAATTTAGTAATAATGTTAATGGATTGTTCTGAAAGTAATTTTAAATATGCACCTTTGGAAATGAAATGTAGCAAGAATGAACTAATAGATATTAAGTTAAGACGTGTGCATAATACTTTGGAACCTATAGAGGATAACTGGATAAAGGTAGAACAAATATGGAAGAGAGGACCTGAAACAATCAGAAGATGCAGACTGAAAATAAGATGCCTTATGGATAAAATGTCTTCAAATAACAAAATATCCAATTTATATTTATATGCAAAATAATTAAAGAAATAAAAAAACTTGAAAATGATTTATTTTTTACATGCAGATATCAATTCAGCTATATTTTCCCTACATTTCCGGATATTTTTAAACATCTTATGATAACAGATTTTTCTGCAATCATTGAATGTAAACGTAAGAATCTATTAACTTCATAGTTTTACTGTTATAATTTCCATAGTCTCTAAACATTTCATCCAAAATATGCAAAAAGTACGGTAATTTTATTTTTAAACGTCTTTTGAAAACAGCTTTTTCTGGATGAATTGTATGCAACCGTAAGAATATATTAACTTCATAGTTTTGCTGCTAACTCCGATAGTTCCTTCAAAATATACAAACATTTCTGAAAATAAATAGTTAGCCTATCTGGTAGGGTACTGACATCCCAATATAGATCCATATTCATCAAATGCTTTTAGCATCTTTTACGTTGAAATTTCAGTCGGAACATTAGCAACCCCAATGGCGAAATGTGGCTAACTTTTAAATTTTGGCACCTACAACCACCCATATCGGTTCACCAACGGTTTCTTCTAGCTCTGAGGGGATCTTTTTTGCTGGGTGGAGGGGATGTATACCCGCACAGCTCCAGAAGAGAGCCAAGACGGGCTCGATGTCTTCCGGTAACCGAATGATACTTCCCTCATTAATCATCTTGCCGAGTAAGTGACAGAAAACAACGCAGCTAGTATGTCACCGAAGATTCAAACATCGAGGTATTTATTTCATCTGCGAGAGGACGACGAAGGGGTGCTTTGTTTACCACCTTTTGGGGAGGAAGTACCGAGATCTTTATCGTGGAAGGAGGACTGGCGAATGCCAAGAGCTCCTTCCACACAAAAATTTGTTGCAGTGATTACTCTTCACTACGATGGCCACGTGGGAGGTGTAGTATGCATAGATGTAAGAAGGAGGCTCAGACGCAATAAATCACTCATAGATGCTTGGTGAACTGTGAAATGGGTGTAGCACCTCACTTGGTGACACTGTCTTTAGGGCAATGGCGTACTTCTTAAGGAATAGGAAGCAATAAATCACTCCTAAATATCTTGAAATGTGTGTGGTATTCTACTCTTTGAAATGCAGTGTATACGTCGACTTAGGCGTCAACTGGGACAGCTCTTCCCTTTCGAGGGGAACAGGCATTTTTGATATTATTATCAGTAAATCACCATTTCTTTAGTTCAGAACATTATGAATCAGTGGCCATTCCAAAAAAGACGAACGATATCTGCCTTGGAAGTCCGAATTGGGCTGATAGTAGAGTCCCAGCTAGGAAATTGGAGAATTGGGGTTCCATAGAAAGTCTGTCAGGGTTTGAACTTGGCGCAGGTTAAATCTGCCGTCATGGGTCTACCGTCCTCATATTTGCGTGATATAAAAGTCTGGTGAGTGAGATGCCCATTCAGATGTCATCAACGCAATATGATCACAGTTAAATCTAAGGAGGTCAGCCACCGAAACTTTCAAGCTTAGTTCCAAACAGAAATGGAAATCGAATTGCATCTGCCATGCTTCTTGTTTCAGATATGCGTTGTCCACGCGTTAGAATCTAAGCTCTTAAAAGTTTGGGTTTCTATAGAATGTAGAGTTCTTACCCATTTTCAGGATGTTAGCCATTATTGGCAAACTTTGAATAAGAAAAGAATCATCATTTGATGCCATCTTTATTATTTGCAGTGCACGATAATCGAAATATTTTTAAATGAATAAAAGAAAAATAATTAACTAAGTAATTAATGATAATCTGAAATATAAGCAACAAACAATAATTCATATGAAATATGTGTATCTAACTGTTTTTTTCGTTGCTTTTACCCTCATTTTAAAAATTTATTAACAGTGATACAATTTTTAGCTATATCATTATCTAAAGGTAAAAAAGTGAAACCAAAAGGTAAAAGCCATGATAAAATTCCAAAAAATTTAATTAAAATGTTTTTCTAGCGCAAAGTAATAATACCTTAAGGGATATAGTCTTTGTTTTAAAGATAAATAATCATTAATTTTAATGGCAATAATTTTTGTGTCATTATATTATGGACTGGAGTTTTAGAAAAAAAAAACCTGAGAAAATCGCAGTTCAAGACAGCGCCACAGATTTTTTGAAAACGTCGGGATAAAATCATAAAACAAGTACTTCGTATTAATACATAATTTAATTATCAATCTCTTTAATACAATATTTACTCAGAGTGGTATAATGGTTACAGAATAAATAAATCACAAGCTACCACAGATCCTTACTACATGCGATAAACTTATGATTTATCTATTCTATAACCATTATATTTCTCTATGTAAATATTGTATTAAAGAGATTGATAATTAAATTACATATTAATACGAAATACTTGTTTTATGATTTTATCCCGACGTTTTCACGAAAAATCTACGGCGCGGACCCGAACTACGCCTTTCTTATGTTTTATTTAGAGTACCTTTTGATGGTGCCATCTGTTGACAGTATATCGAACTACATTTCGCGTATGCGCAGAAAAACATTATTTACTACAAAAGCTCATATTTCCCGTAATATTCAAATTTTAATACAATGTTTCTTTTACGCATTGTCAAGTATTCTGCAAGTTTCGTACAATTTGAAAGAAAAACTCTGCATGTTATAATAAAAAAACATGCAGAGTTTGAAATTTTCAATTTAATACTGATTTTCACTTATATTCTTATAAATATTTTTATTGTCTCACTTTGGATCCTAGTAATACTCTTCCAGCTCTTTAAAATGACTCCAGAATCAACCTCCTAGCTAAACGCGCTTCCACGCTACACTTATTTATAACCTTACATAAAGCTATTCATAACAATAACGCGCATGCGCCTACACTGGTACGATGACGTCACAGGCAAAACAAATACTATGCGACAAACTCTTACAGATATGATCTATCCGTTGGGAGTCAACCATTCATTTCGCATTATTTGTCTCGTAGTTATTAGCGATTCAAATCTGACGGTATTTTGTCACACAAGAAAGTTCGGCCGACTATCACTGTAACGAGCGGAAAGACGTTTTCACGTCAAAAGTATCAAATAAAGGGGTACAGAAAAATAAACAGAAATCTGTTGTCCAATGCTTACCCTGTAAGTAGCGAACCCAAGGGGGATCACATAGAACAATACTGAAACCGTGGAAACTTAGCGTATTCTCCTTTAAGATCTTTCAAAGCAAATGGCCATACCATCGTTTGAATACGGAATTTTCTAAGCTTCGGCGAGGTCAATATGTGAGAGGAGGAGATTATATGGGCTTTTTTTTGTATAATACAGAGACTGTTCGCACATTTTTTAGACGATTTTGTTTCGCTGTAGGAAGAAAATAGACTGTGTGGAAAAATTTATTTTCACAACAATTGCATTTTCGAAAGTATAAGTAATCATCTGCTGCCTAAAAGTTTTGTTTACATGCAAAATGGCGCTTTTAAAGAAGCGATGTATGGAAGGCTACGTTTTTGCTCTTTCCGAAGAATATTATTCTTCTTCAATTATTCAAAGACGCTGTGAAAGCCATGGTGTTATGATATCTAAAGCCACGATAGGTGATACTGTTAATAAGGAAGAAAAAATCTTCAAAGGCTGGCTTTAAGTGGAAAAATTGTTCCAAATACGCATCCAAGGACAAAACGCAGTTCTTCGAATATTGAAAAAGTGAGATCTTTCATTTTAAAAGAAAGAAAGTGAAAGGTTTGTTTCAAAAACAATGCAAGAAAACAAGATAAATTTATTATCATCAAAGAGGAGAAAAAAATCTTAAAACATGGTTCAAAGAATCTAAAGAAAGTTTTTCTAAGGGATTTATGATTGTTTTTGGTTTTTTCAAATTATGGCAAAATGAAAGTATATTGCGTGGAGAAAAAATGTTAAGACCAACTCCACATACCATCAGAAACATATTTTATCCCCGATCTTCAAATATGAAATACCCTCTCTTTACCAACAATGCCCTCAATCTGCAGAACTGCATCAAGGCAAAGTAGGCAGCGATACATCACAATCTACTGTTAATTTTCTGGAGAAAACGGAACAAGAAATGGGTATTAAAACTATACTCTTTATTGATATTCCTGACAAATCTCTTTATGTAACTCTCACTCAGGGATTCTTGCGCTTTTGGAGTTTTAAAAAGCGCATTATCCGGACGTCGATCTACAACCCTTTGTTGACTTTGGAAAGCTGTTCTAGAAGAATGGGACAAACTACCTCTTCCGATACCACAAAAAGCATTATTGTCATGAAAGTCACGATGTAGAAAGATTGTTAAGAATAATGGTTATCAAAAATAAATAACATAAAAATCTGTCACTAAATAACATCAAAATCGTCTAAAAACGCGCAAACATCTTCTGTACAAACCAAGGTAATATTTGTATTTATATTTTCAATTATATTTATAAATTCATATTCCCTGCTTTCCAGTTAGCGCTTATACCTTGTGTGTGGGTAAACTTTCAACGTCTTTTACCAAAAGCTTTTAAATGGGCCATATTGGCTTCAAACATATTAATTTACCGAATAACTATTGTACACTTATTTTATCTTTAGTTAATGTTTCACTTTCTTAGATTCTTCTCAGTCTTCTTTAAACCCATACTAGGGCCGCGGTGGCCTAGTGGTAAGGCTTCGGGAGCGGAGGATTCTAGGTTCGAAACCAGATTCCACTGAAGATTCGCCATGTACGGGACCTGTTGCAAGTGAAGCCGTACGTAGTGGCCGAACGCCCTCCTGCCTGTGTGGTGCTTAAAAGCCCACTCTGCCCGGCATACCCAACAGGGTGCAAGGCCCGAACAAGACGGAAGGGAAAGAAACTACCAAGCAAGAAGGATAGCACAAGCCAACCTTCAGAACCAGGATCGCAGGGACCCGGACACCAAGTAGCACCCAGCCTCACCACCAAGCCCACGCGGAACTATTAAAACTTTTAAGGTGTACAAGCATCACCAGAAAACATCGGTGATATTTAATTACGTTTCAGATATGAACAATATTGTTCGTGCGGTGCGGAAGTTTGGAGAAAGGGGTACCAGCTCAGGTGTTGTCCTCGTCATCTGACCTAACGCCACCTTGAACCCCCGATACCTATGGCCACTAGAATCACCTCATCGGTTTTAAATGGGCACAAGATGGATAAAGCACAGACACCAGTGCCGACGCCCCCCACAACCAATCGCCAGAAACAGCTTATTGAAGAACAAAATTTACAAAACTGTTTACAATTTCCAGAAATGTACAGAATTAAAAATGAGAAATGTCAAGGAAAATGGCATAATAATAATAAAAAAAAACCTTAAAAACTATCAAAACAAAAACATATAACGTTCAAGCAGTTCTATCTGTTCAAGATATTTCACTGTATCAGTCTTATTCAAAACACACTAAAACAATTAGTTGTTGGGTCTGGAACATTTAGTTAATGGCACTATGAATCTGGTTTAAACAGGAATTCATATTCATGAGTACATTTGATAATTAATTTAATCTTTTTCCGTGAAAGTTGGTTATTGGCTACATTCTTAAACTGACCGCGGTTCAAAGTTAAGAGGTCCATCCAAAGCCCTCGTGTTGCTTTGGTTGTTGCGAGGTTAACTAAATTATAAAACACATAATGGAGTCATTTCAAGTGACGTTATAGTCACATGACCAACGAACAGCGCATGTCATCTAATTGAACGTTGTTTTACTGTGTAGTGATGTTACGTTTTTTCCTGCTTTAACAATGCACAAAGAATTTCCATAATTTAATTGATGATGCGCATTTAAAGTGTATCACGTGAGTTTGAATCAAAATTTATCGAATTAGATACTACTTTAAACAGATTTTTTTTATTTACAATTAATGCTGCATTATTTAATTTCTTTTCAATCAGCTTTAAACATTCAATGGCTTCAATTCCCTTTGAGTTACAGTCACATGATGAACGAACTGCGTATGTCATCTAACATTTCACTGAATATCAACTCAGGTTCTTTTTCCTCTGTAACGATGTGTAATGGATTTTCAAAATTAAGTTGGCGCAACACGTTTGACTTGCATCCCATGAGTGGGAATTTTTTTCATTAAATTTAAAAAAAACTATTTTGAATTTACTTTCTCTTCGTTCATCCTTAATTTATATTTTCCTTTCTTCCTGGATTTTCAATGTCGAGGGCGCGAAAAAAAATTTTCCTCGAAAACCGAACCCTGAGGAGAAAGGATTTAAAATGCCCTAGACGGCCTCTACGCTTAAGAACTAACACATTTCGCTAAACTATCAGAAACTTCTCTCTCATCTTATCGAGCACTGGAAAAATAAACTCTCGAAGGCCACTTCAACCTCCTTTCTTTTGAAATATAGGTCGCATGCGGTGCTAAAATTTCTGCCGACTGACGTAAGCCCCCGACTCAAAAAAACCGAAACGAACATGACATGCATAAGACAGTTCGAGCAGAGCTGTCATTTTTAGCTCACGTCGAATGCCACCGACAAAGAAAAAAATGACAGAATCCTTCATAATTTGTCTCGAATTGCTTTGAGTAGAAACAAAAAGAGATTTATGTTGTTGTCTGATACCCCGGGGGTCGCGGCCCCTCGATTCCATTGTCAGTGTGCCGCGGAGAAAGCCACCGTGCAGGCGCAGGGAGTTCGTGGAAAGGAAGCATATCGCCTGGCGATTCGCCACATTCTATTTCGAGTGTCATAATCAGTCTTGCCGACGTATATTTAGAAGCGGTGGGGCGGTGGGGTTGAGACGTCGTGTCGCCAGAAATTGTGTTACAGTATTTTTAATAACAGGAGACACGTGTTGACTCACATGGTCAACTTCTGTTCGATCTAAATCAGGGTTGTTTAAACTGCTTTCTCTCGCGACTCCTATTCGGCAGAAGTCTTTTTCGTGAGCCATTTGATGAAATCGATCATCATCCTTTGTGTATGGATTTAAAAAATATGAAGGAAATTATAAGTGCAATGATAAAAGACATATCAGAAAAATTTAAAGGGCCCTATTGGAAAAAAATTCAAAATACCGGTATCAAAATGATACCGGAACCAGTAAAAACATACTGGCAATTTTGAAGCCGGTATGGTATCATACTGGAAATTTTGAAGCCGGTATGATACCATACTGGAAATTTTTATACCAGTATGAAAACATACTGGAAATTTTGATACCATTTTTCAAACATACTGGAAATTTTTATATCATTATGAAAGCATACTGGAAATTTTGATACCAGTATGAAAATATACTGGAAATTTCGATACCAGTATGAAAATATACTGGAAGTATTTAAGAGAGTATACTGGTTTAAATACTTATAAGTGCGTAACAATAACTTAAATACTTGTAATATAAAAAGTTTGATTAACCATATATGTGTATGGAAATGGATCCGCGGAGAGAGAGAGACAAGCCCCCTAAAGTAGGCGAAATCTAATTTTTAAAAATAAAATTAGATACTACTAGGGGCTCTGCCCCTGCTCGCGGAAGCTCGCCAACCCCCATGAAACCCCTAGTTATAAAGGTTTCTTTAAAAAATCTTCCCGAATATTTGTACTATGTTTACGAAAATGACTGTAAATATTATGCACATCAAACATAACCATTGATGAAAGTTTCATCTTGTTATCGGCTTTCTATGAAACGCGATGAGTCGAAATCCCTTTCCCTCTTCATCACTTTCTGGTCGCCCCCCTCCCCAATTGCCCTCATGACCGAATCTTCACTGTAAAATTTGCTTGGTACTCGATTGTATGTCCCATGATTCTCCGCAACTGATTGCGAACCATAGTTTTCAAATAAATCACCATCCATCAAGATAGGCCCTAACATAATAATAATCTTTATGAATCCATTTATTTTATTTAGGATATTAATTGTTTATTCAATAATTATTGAAAGTCTTTATGCATTTTTGGGACACCCTGTATATAGAGAAAAATTGTTCGTATTTTAGATCTTGTAATTAGGACTACAGCAGTCACAGCCAAGTATAATTTTTCTTTCGGAATCTTTCTTTGTCATAAATTCATTAAAAAACACTATATTTGCTGAATTTCGATGGTTCTCTAGGATATATCTGAAGATACTCGATAAATATTAAGAAACGGGAGAAATGTTGATAGAGCTTGTACTCTCTAGACGTCCAGTAACCATTCTCACGGAATGCACATGAAACGTGCTGTGCCAATTTAATTTTGGAATCCGCTGTATATTTTGCAGGAGGTAAAAGGATTACAGCACAGCATAAGAAAGAGTTCACTTCGATGAAATGAGCAGGTATCTTTTTCTTGTGACTCTGACGTCACATGAATTAACACTTTTCTACGGCTTACCAACTGTTATCGACGAGAGTGTGTTTAACACCTTTAGCAGAATTGTCAGTGAAAAGTTCGTAGAGGTGGCACAGTCACGAGATCAGGTTTTCTTAAAATTGATTTATTATTAATACAAATCATAATACTCTTCACTGGAGTAATCAAAACAATAAAATAAGTTTAAAAGATACTTCTCTAATACGAAAAATATTGCCAGAAAATATAACCGGATCTCGTGCACGTATATCATTTTCCCGCTCTCATCTCCAACCGACCTTATGCACCGTTTGGGTTCGAGAGTATAGAGAAACAGCTGTGGAGGAATAAACAAAACGATCGGCCTATAAGCGACTCAGAAATAAAAGCAGTTCTGAGTCAGCTGTTTAAGATTGACCAATGGCTGCCTCCGGCAGGTCACGTGTTGGAGGATGTGACGTCACATGCATAAGGTCCGCTGACAAAAACATGTCAACAAACCGTCACTGCAATGGCGTATCAAAAACCCATTTTATCTGCATTCAAATTATTGCCAATCGCAGATGACTAAACGCGCACCGATCGGGTTCGAATCAACCCGATATCATGGTATGGAATTGGAAAAATACCCAGGGACTCTACTATCCCCGAATCCGAAAATAAATTTATTGCTTAATTTTTACTAAATGTGTGACACCAACGAAGAAATACATAGGGTGTTCACTCTAAACAAGACCCAATAGCTAATTTCTGAACCATTAGAGCCGGGGTTCCCAACACTTTTTCCCTTTGATCCCTTGATCAGTCTTCCCATACCCCTTACTGTCATCTCCCCCTCCCTCCAGCCATACGTCTATGCAAAGAAGTTTTGATCAATAATGTTAAGAGCTTAGGTAAGCTTAAGAGTCAAATGACTCGAATTAATAACATTTGTAGGACTTATTTTTGATTTTACATTTTATTCCATTTTTACAATAGTATCAGTTCAACGCCAAAACAAATGAAACCAGTATTGTAATAATTTCGCATTAACTAATAAGGATAACTAAAAATTACTCTTCCTTTTGACTTTTTTTCCTTATTTTGAGGGTAGGCTTTAGGACTTGCACAACTCTCACTTTTATTTTACACACGAACTTGGGAAACCAAAATTCTGTAACATTTTAAATCACTTATGTTTTCTTGTGTCCCCCATTGCCGACTTTGAGTTCGCGTAACTCTAAATGGTCCTTACCCCAGGAGAACGCATACCACAGGTTGGAACCTCAGGGTTAGAGAAAAGGATATAATTACAATTGGAAAATACTTTAAATGACATAAAAAAAATTATATTTTATGTTGGTTTCAGTACATAAGAAATGCATTGCTTAAAAAATTCTGACGTCTAAATTTTATACGGTCCCCCGATCCTATTAGTCATATTTAGTAAAATAATCTTGACACACTAACATTTTAAACGAAAACAGATTCACACTTCTGCAACTGAAACGGACCGAGTTATAAAGCTTTGAATATCTCTGTTTCAGACGATTTCAGACCACTTCAATGGCTGTCTCGAGAAAGACTCTCCAATCTACGCGCAGCGGTTGTTCAACACTACAGTTAACTGGTTTAAAATTCTAAATTCAAAGCTGCACAGCTCAATCAGATTTAGTCGCAGAAGAGTGGAAAATTTTTTTGCTCAAAATGTCAGTGTGTCAGGAATATTTTACTTAATAGGACTAATAGGACCGGAGGGCTGCAGAAGAATTTAGGCTTTCTAATTTTTCTAGCAATACTTTTATTGACTCAAACTACGTAACATTTTGTAGCATTTCATTTGGTCGTTTAAAACATTTACCACTTTAAATGAAGCAAGCATGAAGCATATGCCTATCTCTAACGGTTAAGAAACTAACTATTGGGCCCCGTTCGTACGGTGAATTTTCATTGGAATCTGACCTGCAATTCGCGATTTTCCGATCCCAAAACCGAACTCCTGCCAGCATAAAAACCAATCCCACTATAGGCGCCTATGGGGAGTGTTTTCGATGCCAATATTTGGTGATATTTCCCTTTTTTGGCGAGAAATGCTTTGTAAAGTTTTTCTATTTCGACGACCGAGAGATGCTATCTGTTATAAGGATGTAAATATTTTTACTTTGTAGTTTTTTTTTCTGTGTGTGTGACTTAAAGTAGAATGAATTCCTTCTTGAGTGTCATTGAATATGAATGCATTTTTAAAACTAAACATGAAATAAGTATATAGTGTATAATTCTTTGCTAAAGTAAATAATCGAATACGCATAAGTTAGAAAAATATTCAAATACCTAAATACTTACCAATGAGCTTAATATGATCAAGAATTAAAGTTGAAAATAATTTGTTATTATTAATATGTTAATTGTGAATAAAGATGGATGGTTTTAAAAACACGATGAATCAAAAACTCAGTTTCGCGCCAATCAAAGTAAACACGGAAACCCTAGCGGGACAATGATCGACTTGGCGTGGTAAAAGACACTCCCATAGACGCCAATAGTGGGATTGGTTTTTATGCCTCCTGCCACTGGATCATCGCAAACCCAGGGCGAATGTTGCAGCTTCAACTACGATACTTGAACACCGAACGGATTTTTATCTCATCTTAGACTTTTATCCTAGTTGCATTCTTTCTTGGCTGAAAAGATTTTTTTGAATCAAGTTGGTTTGTGCAAGCATTTGCAATTACGAATATTGAATAACCATTGAAAAGTATGTCTTAT
Source organism: Araneus ventricosus (assembly GCA_013235015.1). NCBI lineage: Eukaryota > Metazoa > Arthropoda > Arachnida > Araneae > Araneidae > Araneus > Araneus ventricosus. Next base: position 69,045 of record BGPR01000713.1, on the reverse strand, counting down.
TCGACAATCTCTTAGAACAACCCAGATTCACCCAAGGGTAATCCTGCAATGCTTGCTTCTGTTTTTTAGTATTTTGTTTGATCAGTTTCGGATGGTTGCTAATAGTGCTTTCTAATTGCAAGAAGTGCAGAGCCAAATCATGGCAATTAAATGAATATAGCAACTTCAATTCACCGAATCCAATGAAGACCAAACTATCAACAATGATATTTTGTTTACATTTAAAATACATTTATTTTAAAATTATGGAAACTAATTTCGTGATCAAATAAATAAATAATTAAAAATTAGATTCAAGGGGAAAAAATATTCAGCTTCTATGTCAACGCTGAATTTAATTTTTTAAAGAAAAAATTGTCGCTTCGGAAGTTTTAAAAAAATTAAATATTCTGTCAATTCAGGGTTCTTACAGTGACTATGTGTGCTGGTTCGTCTTTTATCAATTACTGAAATTACAGCCAGCCATTAGATTTTAATTCAAAACATAATTGCATTTTAAAAATAAAAGACTGAAAATATTCTATCACACATTAGCACTCAGTTTTTCTTTTCAACTCGCTTTAAGATTTCGGATATGCAATTAATAGATATAATTTCATAGTATTTATTTTATCTCTATGTATACATACATTTCAAAAATTTTAGCATTACGTTTAAAGCTTTTCTACGCTGAAAAATTTGGATAATTATTAAGTAGATTAGAAAATTTCTTTTGTAGATACTCTTCAACAGCGTCTGTTATCTGATACTGAGAAATTTTAATTGCTACTTTAATTTACAAGACTATTATGTTATGACCATGGAAAGTCGCTTTCCAGCAATATTAGTCTTATGGTTGGGAAGAGAGTGCTACAGGGGTAAGTATGGGAACGCCGGGGGAATGGAGCCATCAACCCCCAACCTTGGCGACCAGTTTGGCGACGAAATGTGGGATCTCAAAAGTACTGGAATTTTCTTGACATCTCTATTACGGGCCGAGATCCTGATTTATCCGGACGTCCATGTGGCATCACGGCCTGTCTAGGAGACTATAAATAGACCGTGCTTGGATCACAGAAGTGTGTGTTCATAGACTTTGAAAGGTTTGATCGACTGGAATCGTCTTTGGAATCTCTCTTTGGAGTTTTATCCCTTGTGTGAGCTTGTAAGCTGTTAGACGCCGCGAGAGGTATTGAAAGTACTTATTTAGTGAATTTCTGTCCGTTTTTGTTGCTAATCAGTGGAAGTGCTGTTTTCCTGTTATCTGCGCTTCGTGTTTTCCGGAATATTCGATAATAGAGTGTTATTCTCCGTTACCTGCTTGTTGCATTGTTTTCACTGTATACACACAGGACGAGTTTTGTAACAGTATTGTATTACCTCTCATATTCAAAGAAAATATTACATTCATTTTTAAATTTATATTTATTGACCTACTTTCTAGCACTCTCAGGCAGTGAAGCTATCGATTGCATTCATTTAGTTGCAAGTTATTATAATATTATTTATATATTTATATATATTTAATATAAATAATAAATAAATATATTATTTATTTATGAGTTGCTTTCATAAGAATTAAGTTTAAAAATTGTGGAAAAATTAGAGAAAAAAAATCAAACTCACACGCGGTAATCAAATTCAGCATTGAACAGATAATATTTCGAAATTCAAGTCTCCATAATAATCTTCTTATTTATTTTTTCCATATTATAATATCGGAAGAAAAAATTTGATTAAAAATCAAAGAACAACAGAGGAAAAGACAATTTGATATAAACGAAAAATATGTTTAATTAACTCAGACGAGAATGTTTAGCAGCTTAAAACATAGGTACAATAGCCTTTATAATCACAGGCTATAAGTGAATTATTATGTAAGAACAGTGGCGAATCCAGGATTTGGGTCTGGGGGGGGGGGGCGCTGAGGTCATAAAAATTTTGTATCGTCGTGACGAATGTCAAAAGCCTTATGACTTATGTAAACCAAAGCATTTTGACTTTATAGAATATACTCACCTGACAATAAGAATCATAATGAAAACTACAATACTTTCGATATTTAATAAAAAACATAATGGAATAATTCGCCAAAAAGTGTTTTCGATCGTGTGAACGTACAAATACGATTGGAATGACTACAACAGTGGGGGTATTTTCGAGTCTGTCAAGCCAGGAAGAAATGTTGCCAATTTTTTTTTTTTTTATTCATTTATTTTTTTCAAAAAAAAGAGATTGAGAACTAACAGTTGTAATGATTTTAAATAAAATAAAAAAATTCTGGTTTAGCTCTGGGGGGATGCAGCCCCATAGCCCCCCCCCCCTCTGGATTCGCCACTGATGTGGAAGCATATTTGTGCGTGGAAGGAAGAACACTCCGGCTTTTTTTTTCATGCAAAACGTAATGGAATGGTCAATATAACGTTTAGTGTGACAAATTGGTATTTTATTTTAAACATAATTTTATTTTTGCGGTAAAAACCGCATTGGTGATAGTCGTGATGAAATGTGATGTTACGAACGAGTAGTTTTCGACAACATTAACTCCGTGATTGATTGAATACCTTGGCTTTTGCGTCATTCGTGCACTGAATTATCGTGTTTTCAAACTTATATATGAACGCAGTTATACAATTTGGAATTAGCTCCCATTTTATGGATTTCGGGTTCACCATTTTAAACTAAATCTGAGAATGTGTAATTTTAATACAAAAATTGAAATTACTTCATATGCAGTACAACAGACTACGCATAACGAAAATAATTTAGTTTGGAAAAATGCAGCGTTTGAATTTTTTCTCTAATGCTTTACGAAAATAGTTGTATTTCAATGTGCGTGATGGAACTGGTTCCAAATTGCATAATTGTGTTCATATTAGAGTTAAGCCAACCACGGACGTTATAATTCGAAACAAGAATTGCGACGAAACCATAAGCATCTCAAGTACTTATACCGACAATTGTTCCCAAAACAGGAGGTATCATCGAATCAGATAACAGAGAAAGCAAGACAGTTAGGTGGTTAATAAGTTGTTTTAAGCATACAAGTTCTATTTCTATAGCAAAAAAGGAAAGAAGAACCATCTTTCTAGGAAATGTCGTTGATTTCGTTTTGATTGATTGATTGCTTTAATTTGTTAGATTTCCTTCCTTTTTCGAAATTAACGTTTTATAAAAAATAAAATTTATCGACTTGTTTGAAGACAGGCTGAATAATTTTCAGCGGATTCATGTGTTAGCTTTTCATTCCTTTTTAAAATAAACTTTTAAAAAAAATCTAAAATTTTACGTCTTGTTTGCAGATACGGGGAAATATTTTTTATTAATAAGAATTGATTACTTGCAATCTTGACATTCACTGTTTGCGAGTGCTCGCTACATTTGCATACATGCGAACTGCTACGGATTCTCCATAGTTACTACGGATTTTATCGAAAATTCCCGGATTAAAATTTCTACGGAAACGAGTTTTTCCCCTCTTGGGCGCAGTCGTTTTAGCTGTATTCCTTGATGACATGACGGTACAATTTTGTTTCTCTATATTTCATGTTTTTGAAAAATGTCATATAATTATTTCTAATTTTTCTAATAATAATTATATATATATAGTTCAAATAATCAAAACATGTGTTATATTTTAAATATATACCTACATATATTAATCTGAAAATTAAAATTAAAATCAAATTACCTTATCAATAATCATACGAATGAAATACAAAATATATATATATATATATATATATATATATATATATATATATATAATATAAATCCAAATATAACCAGTATATATATAATCATACAGAAATAAAGTAAACAAGAATTAAATCTTATATCAAAAAGTCATTATTTGAACAATACATCAATTTTAAATAAAATCTAATAAATTGAAATTACTAAAGATACCATAAACAAAAATCAAGTTTAAACATTATATTTCAACAAGTGAAAGAACACTGTTGTTATTAAAAATAATGAAATAGGCAATCCAAGTAAATGGAGTTTTCAACAATTAAAATAGCAGCTTGGCTGTGGACAAGCTTTAGCCAGGTTATATATATATATATATATATATATATATATATATATATATATAT
>BGPR01000713.1:30207-64866 GCA_013235015.1 Araneus ventricosus | reverse complement strand
GTTAAAATTAAATCAAAATTACTCCAGTTATCGTGTTCACAAGATAACATGAGCAAAGCATATATATATATAAATCTAAATATAACTTGTTATATATGATCTTACATAAACAAAGTAAACAAGACATATCATGAAGCCAATCCTATACTAAAAATTGTGATAATTGAAACAATACAGCCAAATCTAAAACAAAATCTAAAGAATTGAAAATACTATAAATACCATGAACAAAAATTAAATTTAAACATTTATGTCATCATGTAAAAAACTCTGTTGTTATTAAAAGTATTGAAAAAAGGCAATCCATATATATGGAGTTTTCAACAATTAATATAGCAGCTTAGCTATATATATATATATATATATATATATATATATATATATATGTATGTATGTATGTATGTATTATTTATCCAGATAAGATTTTTTTTTAAAAAAAATAGAAATATATGAGATAACTTAAAATATGATGAAATATGCAAATGATCATGAATTTAAAATTTTAACACAAGTCTGTTTCGTATATGTGCGCGCGGGAGTCTTTCACCTTCGTAGATCTTCTGTTACGGACAGCCACCTTTCCAATGCTGGCATGTATGCATTTGTCCGAAACTGGGAATCCGGCAAAGTAGGAAGCCGAGGGGACATCGGCATTCCACTCCCACATGCTCTGCATCACGGCACGTCCGTCCGTCGGGCACGCCCACGCTGCTACCTGCATCACTCTCCTACATGCGTACATGCACCATACGCCGGAATATCAATGACTTCGGCTCTTCCTCGTGGAATATTACGCACGCGACAAAAGAAAAATAATAAATGTTGGAAAGGTTAACCTTCGTTTTATGACGATCGTACGTGTTGCAGAAGGTTAAGGCTGGATTCTGTATGCGCTTCTGTTGACTTGAGTGCACTGTCTATGTGCTTATCATTCAATGTGGAGTTTTATCACAGAATATATTTAGGAGATATGTCAGCCAACCGAAAATGGTACGTAAAAATATGTCGCAGTGTAGCAGTTTACCCGATAAAAGCAATGAAGTTTAAAAAAATAGAAAAGAAACACATGGATGAATAATATCGTATTCAAACCCGTCTTCATGATAATTTTCAAGTGGTTCTTTTTAAAATATATTTTTAAAAAGTTGGTTTCGGCAAATTTAAAATTATTATGAATTTATATGGACCTATATTTAAGTTGGAAGTTGATTTCAGGTTGAGACGAAACAAAGTTATAGAGTGGCGGCGAGACGGCAGGGGGGGGGAGGGGGCAGTCGACCCCTACTTTTTACTGGAAAAATTAAATTTTATTTCATTTTAGGTACATTAGAATTATTAAAAACTAGGGGGTTACACCCCCTACTCGCTCCGCTCGCCAACCCCCAAGAATCACGTTGTGATTCTTTTGGGATCACTACGTGATCCCAGCTCACTTCGCTCGCTCACCGTACAGTTATGACTGTCTGCTAGTAGAAGTAAATTATAAATACATTAATTACTAAAAGTAAATTTAAATTATTTGAAATAGCATAAACTTCTAACATTTTTTCAGTAATTACTAATAAACTAAATCATCAAATTTCTAAAATTAAAATTTGCTAATAGCATATAGATATAAATATATATATGTAAATGTTTCAAAGAAATTTGGATGCTAAAATGCATAATTATAAAATGTTTACAAATAGAAATTATTTGCATCAATCAGAAATCAGGCATTTAAAACTTCTTGGTACACAAAATTGAATATTTATTCAACAGTTTCATTAGACCTAACTTTATTCCAACAGACTTCTAAATTTCCACTCTTCTCAATGAATTATTACTCAAAAAAACTTCGTCACACGTATACACACTCACTGCAATAATTATTTAGCCAAGGAAGTTATAACCTTTCTCTCTGGGTAGTTATTTATCCGTTAAAACCTCAGAATTTTTGAGTTACGAAAGATTATTTAACCCATTTCACAAACTTTTAGCTTAAAAAGCACAGTTTAACGTGGCAAATGGCTTTAAACATGTTAAGATTTACTATTCAAAATTAAAAACCATAATAAATATTTACTTTTACCTTCTTAAAATGAACAAAATAGCCTTTTTTGGAAATTTTTAAAAAATTCTAAAATTGTTGCTTTTTACACCAAAATTTTAAACATGCTATTTTTCAATGATATTTTGATCAGAAAAGCTTTGCCACATGTATAAAAGAACAGACTCCCACTAAAGTCCCACAACTATATTCCTGTAGCTCGGCAACTTCGCTCTGTACACAAAAACGCTTCATTCTATTTTGTTCATTCCGATTGGATCGTATTTTGAAAGATTCCTCAATAGTTTCATTAGACCTATCTTGACGTTTTCGATTTATAATCGAAACCGCCCAAGTTAAACTCATTTTGAAAAATGTTGATGTCCCAGATCAAATCAATCGCTAATTCGAATGTAAACAATCTAAACTCGCGAGCTGTTGCCAAACGGCGATTAAGAAATTCGACCCTTTTTTGTCGCCACGTAAGAGAATTATATATATATATCGATTATTAAAAAGTAGTAATGTCCGGGACCATAGAAAAATTTGTGGCTAAATTTTTAAATTTTGTTGTCTACCTGTATACTCCAGGGTACTTTTAGATGTCTACAAATTTTTTGCCTCCTTACTTTTTCAACCCAATCGCCGCCACTCATGTTATATATTCTTTCTCTCCACACATTTGAAAATCTCTTTCCACCTAAATGAGGTAAAAAGTAGACAGACCGTAAAAAAGTAATATAATGATTTTTACTCAAGAGATTAGAGTGCTCTAAATTACAGTAATTTTTATTTGCATTTTCCCCGTCTATTTGGGGCCATGATATCCTCGTGACCGCAAGGTCGCAGTTCTGAGACCCTATTCCATGGAAGACCCGCCGCTTATACGGTACTCGTACACGTTAAATCTTTCGAGGGTCGAATGTTCTCCAGCTGGTGTAAGGTGGGAATTTGGAGAGAAGGTGGCGTCCTCATCATCTGACCACTGTTCAGAATTTCGAGGTCCATCCCAAAATAGCCCTTACGTAGTTTTAAAATAGGATGTTAGCCTAAAGAAAGAAATTTAATCCAGTCTATCCAATCAGGACAATTTTTTAATAATACCTGTTTAAAAAATACACTTAGCAGCCAACCATGACTATGATGAATAAAGAATTTAAACTGGGAGTCTAGGTCTTACATAGACCAAAAGGAAAAGAATCTGTAATTCTTGTGTGACCCAAGTTGGAATGCATTATTGCTTTTGATGTGCTGAAGCAACACAATCACGAAATGGCTGTCTCAATGTTGCTTCACCTGCGAGCTGTCATATAATAAATGGGAAAGAGATGAAATTGCGAGAAGTTAATAGAAAATTTAATGGAACCATATTTAAGCATTGAAGACCTGTGCCTACAAAAAGCGTTGCCCCATATTTTATTTCAAATCGAAGTGTGGATTTAGGTGTGGGTGGCATCTGTTACAAGAGTCTACGTTCAATCATTCTGAAATTACATGTCCTGATACTAAGTCCCCACTAAGGTTCTGTTCTTGAAATTGACGGGCAAACTGTCCTGTTGTCTTCAAACATTAAAACGACGTTGTAAAAATAATCTGACAATGCTTTATAATAGAGGTTGCATATCAATAAACGATTATCATTCCATTGTAGTTAAAAGAAAATTTTCATCTGTTTAATTCATATCCATGAAATTAGTTAAAATGCCATTTATAAAATGAGCCATCTAGAGCTTTTACTTGTTCTACCAGAACAATACATTTTAACTTCCTCTATTTACGGGAACAAAGGAAGGAATGCCTTTGCTCTCTTTCCAGGGAAACCTCAAGTGTGATAAAATATTCGGCATCAAAATAATTAAATGAAACATTAATAAACGAAAACTAATTTAACTTAATGCAATTGTTTGCTAAAGTTCTTTAAAATATTGAGGTAAAGAAATTACTTTTGCATACTAGCATGGAAAAATATGACTTAAACGTTTGTTCACAATGTTTTTGTAACTCTAAAATCTACCAATGCGAATATCTATGAGGCTAACATTCAGTGACAAGGAGTAAGGGATATGATTTCCATGCTCTTCACCAGATGGCAGCACGAAAATATTTAACATGTTCTTGTTCCAAATTCCAGATATGAGTTACGGTATTATAATTTTAAATACCATCACTGAAACAATCAAAATACGTGGAAACGATAGCTCTTTTATATTGAATTCGCCGAATAACTAGAATACAAAATATTATTCATTTATTTTTCAATTAAAAATCATTTGATAGATCTTTTTATAGTACGAACAAAACAAGGTTCAGAAAATACACGGGAGAACTGCATAATTTTAATCACACACTTTTAAACATGCTTTCTCAGAAATTTTTTCAGTTCAAATTTAAGAGTAGCATCTTTATTTTTTAAAGAGATTCAGTGTCGTCCGAGTTGAATAATTGATTGATTTCTGAAGTTACACGCATCTACTGGGGAGTGGAGACTGCTATTGTAATTTTGAACCGTTATCAGTTGGCGCTGATAATACCTGCGCGAATATCCTACTTTTGGAATTTCCACACCGCATGAACATCAAGACGCTTGATTCACGACATTGAAGTAAGAACGGGTGTAAAGGGGAGGGTATAAATACCACTGGCACTAGTCTCAGAGTATTGCAGCGAAAAAACAATATGCAGTAGAACCCCAGTTATCCCAATTTAACGGGATCGGGCCGATATTCAGATATCGCAGATATTCAGATGATTAGATAACGCTCAGGAATTAAATAAAAAAGAAGTTAGACACAGAAAAAAAATTAATTTTAATTCATAAAATTAAGTTTAACAATCATAAGGTACGAAAAAACTAAAAAGTCTGTAAGACTTACATAAAAAAAACCACAAATTCAATTATGTATGAAAGTTCATTCCATACTTATATATATGTTATCGTTAAAGTATGAAATCCGTTATTCTATAGAATACCTAGTTATTCTATAGAATAACTGATCAAGTCAGTTAAAGTGTTAAATAAACTTTTATTTTACACTTTAACTAGTTATTCTATAGAATAACGGTCCACGCATCGTTAAAGTGTAAAATAGCCGACATGATGCAGCCTGTTTGTTAGTCAGATTGGTTATTTGTATTTTCAGCATCTGAAGTGGGCACCGAAATTTTTTTTTATTTTTAAGAAACATCCTATGTCTTCGCTAGTAGCGGGAGCCGGAACCTAGTAGCTTCGCTAGCTCATTGAATGTAAGGAATCTGCGTTTTTTAAATACTCACATGAAGTAGGAAAAATTGTGCTCGCGATGCCTGCGGCATCTGAAGTGGGCGCCGGGCAAATTTTTTTAACTTTAAAAACATCCTACGGCTTCGCTAGCAGCGGGAGATGGAACCTAATAGCTTCGCTAGCTCATTGAATGTAAGGAATCTGCGTTTATAGTGGAATTTGTCCATAACTTCGTTCCTAATAGAGATACCGAGACAATTCCTGTATATTCTTGAACCTTCATTTTGTCGCGAAATTCGCCAAATTTGTCGCCAAGTTGCCTAAACAGTCGCCAAGTTTGTCGCCAAGGTCGACTGTCATTCACTTCCTTTCAATACGTATTCCTGTAAATCTCTCTTTCCAACTCTAAGAATAATATGGCAAGAAAGCGACATTATAGTTTTATGACGCTGTTATAGTGGTTTTAATTTTCCATCGGTTATGGCTGATATGCAATCAAAAGTTATAAAAAAGCGGACTTGTTTTAATGTCAGAATGTTTATTTTACACTTTAACGGCCTGTCATTAGTTATTCTATAGAATACCTAGTTATTTCATAGAATAACTAGGTAAAGTATTAAATAAATATTTTATTTTACACTTTAACTGACTTGATCAGTTAATCTATAGAATAACTAGTTATTCTACAGAATAACTGAATTATACTCTTTAACGGTGAGTGACATACATATTAAAATTACTGATAAACAGTGCAATATGCATATACCTTATTTTAGTTGAAACAAATCGAAAACTGTGCATTGCTTTGAAGAATTAATTTCCAAAACTGATTCGGATGTGTGAAAATTCTTATGATTGGCCTCGAATACTTACGAACACTTCGATTACTTCGAATAGCGGTACGTGTATTTTATTTTATAACAACAAATACGAAGAGGCCCAAAAAATACTGTGCCCGAGCTACACTTATTTTTACTACCCCACTGATTCACAACAGCAAATTTAACATTTACAATTTTACCAGTCACCTAAGAACAGAATCTTCAAAGTCTGATTTTCACCAAGACATAGCGGCCATGCCATTCGATTTATCAAGAAAGGAAGAGTGTACATGGAATTTCCGGTGATTTACTATTTTGAAAGCTACAGTGAATGCTTATTTTTCACCTTCTCTGACCTGACTAATTTATTATCGCTGATAGCATAGAAAAATGGGCAATCAAACGTTATATAGTCCAGAAACTTTATCTTCTTGAAAAACCAGTTTTTGAGGGAGAAATGTTGCTAATGTTTAAAATAAAAATATTAGCTGAAAGATTAATCTGATTATTTTTTCTAAACCATTACCGTTTTTTGGGGTTTGATTTAGTTCATGACAATTTTCATGTCTTTCATTAATAAAGAATTAACTATTTAATTAATTGTCGCGAAACTTTCACTAAAAACTGACTTCATAGTTTTTGAGAGCAAAATTTAAATCTGTTCAGTAGTTTTGAATTTCTTCAGCATACAACATGTTTCACTTTTATTTATATAGATACTGTAAACCTACCGACAGAAGAAGCGTCTGTCTGAAACTTGTTGATCTGATTTTTCCTCTCTTACCTCACTGAGGTGTCTCATGTATGTGTCAGAAGTATCTAACTCTGTGATGACTAAAAACGTTTCAAACTTCATATATTTTACAGTATTCACAGTAAGGAATAACCATGAAAAGAAACCCCGGCCCGCAGCACAGGTTCGACCCGTCAACGGCGATGGACCCTTAACCAGGCAACACTACCACTATTGTACCAGCGGAGTGAGAAACTGCTTACTTATTTAGCAGTTTCTCATTCCCATATCTCAGGTGGGATACATGTAATAAACTAAGCAGAAAACTGGATCACCCCGCCCTGCCTAAGCTAAGAATCCGGGAAAACTGAATGATAGCCGCCGCAATAGCTTTCAGTACTGAGGCCGGAGTCTTAGTAGCCAATCATCTGGCCACGGCCCGACCGCATATTTACAAACCCTACCCTGATAGAACTGAGGCAGGAAATCAACCAATATCATTGGCTACGACGGGCAGTGACGTCGTTTTCAGCTCTCGCACGCAGCGTACGGCAATCATAACAAAACAAGAGTTGATTAAATAAAATTGCGATGTAGGTGCTTATCGTAGATCAAAATTCGCGAAGTCCAAGCAACGGAAACCTAAACTAATTCAAAGTCCACATTCACAATGGCTTGTTTTGTTATAATTTCCATGCGAGAGCAAAGAACGACGTCATCGGCTCTGGGCGAAGCGAGCCAATCATATTGTCCGATTTCCTGCCTCAGTTCTATCAGGGTAGGGTTTGTAAATATGCGGCCCGACCCCTCCCGAAGGAGGTACGTACTATCACTGGTGGAGGGACCCAAGCCCCACCATTACTATACCCATAGGGGAAGAGACTTCCTGCTTATTTATCCGGCGGCAAGTCAAATCCGTGTACTCGCGGTGCCTCCTGTGAGAGATGTAAGAATCTAAACAATACTCGAAAGACATATAATCATTGTAGATATTCTGTATTTATTTATCCATGCTGCTCGATGAAGTATTTAAAAGTATCTTCGCAAAGAGTTTCAATTCCGTTTAAAAGAAAAATTCGAGAAAAACAATTTTTCTATAAATACAGATACAATTCGATGATATGCCAGTTTGTGACTCATCATTTGGCACTATTAAGGTGACAAACAGCCGTGTCAAATAGTTCAGTAGGTAGCCGATAAAATGAAAGTTATTTTTAACTTTCTTCCTTCAGTAGAGTTTTGAAAGCTGAAAACCAGACCAACAACAGTGTTTTATAACAAGTAAGACGCAAAGACAAAATCCAGAAACAAGAAATCTCTAAAATATGAATGGGTTATTTGTTTATTTGAATTACAACCAATGGCAATAAGACAGGTGTTAAAATCAAAATGGTCGCAATGTTCTTCTATGTTTTTACATCTTTGAACAAATAACTTGTTTTTGGTTTCATAAATCATTCCTTATTTTTTTTGTGAGATTAAACTTTTTTAAATTGAAATATACGTTAGGGTAAGCGAAGCAACAGAGCCTTTATCTTAAAAATTTTGACGTGCGTGCTGGAGTTATAATTTTCAAGTATTTACAAAATAAATAAATAAAAATAAAAAAATCCTACTGGTATTAATATCTTCTCTCTCTCCCCCCCCCAAAAAAAACATTATTGACTAATTTAATACCTAGAATAAAAAGTCTTTAAAAAATGACCAGATGTCCCGGTTTTGGTTTACGCTGGCTTTGTTACCCTGGATGGAAAAGTCATCTTGGTTGCTCAAAGTTTCGATAAAAATGTCCAGGACTGTTTTGTTCGATTCTTAAAATTCAAAAGTTTACTTTAAAAAATGTTAAAATTATGAATTATATTCAATTGTATGAAATTTTTTACAATACATACTTTCTATTTTAGGTAATAATGGTAACTGAGTATCGTAATTGTTTGCAACGGTATTAATATCCGCTCAAACTATCATTAGAGTTCAATATAAAGTGATGAAATATCCCGGGTTGATGTCAGTCATGGTTTTTGACTTTTCGAACCGACTTGAGCCCCGCCCCCCCCCGCCAGACACGGATTATATACCCAAATTGAATCCCATTGCGTAGTAGGAAAACCTTCGACTCGGTTTGTTGAATTCGAAAATCATATTAAAAAAAAACATCTCATCGACGATTGTGATAAATTGGATCGTACTTGTTACACGACATGAGGGTTGACTGAGATAGCTTAAACTAATTTGTGGTTGATCCACTAGTGAAAATATGCTAAGCCCTGCTTTTAAGGGGGCTTAGCTACCCTCCTCTACAGGACATCTATTGTAGAGTTTTTATAGGGAACCCCGCTATAAAACTATGGTCACTTTACTTAAATGATAAGACGGCAACTATATACGAGTATATTTGTCTTTTATATCAGTAATATAATTAAATATTCAGCATCTTATTAACAGTGAATGAATGATTAAGATATATAAATATACTTTCAATTAGCACAGTCCCAAAATAATCTTCATGTTGCTTCAAAACGGGACATTAATATAACTAAGCAAACTAAACTAATTCAATTAGCACAGTAGCGTTTTAGATAGTAATGAGCCCAAAGTCACATGGTTAAGATAAAGGCAACTTCTGCCATGATTTTCATCCATTTATTTCAGAAAAAATTGGATTATTCCCATGGTGCCTTATGCGATAATTTTCACGTTTCCTTAATCCTTTGATTTATTTACAGAATGCAGTCAATGTGAAAAGCTTCATTCAGTCATATTAGTGTAATCAACTTCAAATTATTCTAAAACACCCTAAATTAACCAGCGGGAGTGGTCTCCCCTAAACTTTCTCGTACACTCCTAACACATGTAGAGAAAAATAAGGTAGAAGGTAGTAAAACGAACAAGAACCCCTAAAGCAGTGGAGAAAAAAACAAGCAAAACGTCATACCACGATTTCTGAAGGTCGTCCAACAGGGAAGTGGAATTAGAAGTCGGGGGTATATCAATAGGGTTGGGTGTAAGATAAAGAAAACGAAATTTGAAAATTTTTTTTAACCGATTGACACAAAAATTGGACAGAAATCTACCATTAAGGTTAGAAGGCCACATGCAAAATTTTATTTTTCTAAGTAATTTTGTTAAAAAGTTATTGCGATCAAAAGTATGCAATTATACAGACTGACAGACAGTCAACCCTTTCACGGATTTGCCCCAAAATTTTATACGGACCTACATTTCTGATGATAAAACTACGTACCAAATTTTATTTATCTAGCTATTCAAGTTTTTGAGTTATAGTGTTCATATGACCGCGGACATACAAATAGACAGACATCCCGTTGACGGATTTTGCCCAAAATTTGATAGAAACCTACAAATTATGTTTAAAGACCACATACCAAATTTCATCCCCGTAGCTCTAATAGTTTTCGAGTTATCGTGTTCACAGACACACAGACAGACATAATTCCAAAATTGCGTGTTTCGGACTCAGGGAGGTCTAAAACGTGGAGATTCGTTAAAATCTCGAGTCCGAATTTTTTGACGATTACAATACTTTCTCTTTGTGTACTTCGTATACGAGAAAGTAAAAATCACTACTCCGTACAGCAGGAACACATTACATCTCTAATTTTTTATCGTAAAATAATAGCGTGCTATTTCACAAGCTTATAAATATTCATAGAACAGAAGAAAGATGCCGTTGAAAAAAGAATCAATCTTCGGTGAGTTTCCAGTTGTTAACGACATCATTAACATCGTCATTTCCCTTTTTGTGTTTTCGTTACTTCACTCAATACGCGAGGCAGCTGGAATAGTTCCCACCGTTAATCAGATGAGACAAAATTGTAATACAAAAACCCACAGAAACACAGTGAAAACGATCAAACACAGCTGTTCGGTTTCCGACTTTTTATCTTTAAATAATTATTTCATAGCAAGAAGGTAAGATGTTGTTATACAGTTGACTCTTAGAAATCCAGCAGACATTAGACCAGACGACTGCCGGATTAACGAAACCGCTGGATTAGAAGTTTATTTTTTTTTAAAAATATTTTAGAAGCTAAACCTATATTTAATGCACAAAATAATTTAAAACGTATAATATTATGCAGAAAATATACTAGCAATAATAAATACTGCAAAATATAATTCAAAATTCTGTTGTTTAAGACGTGCAAAGAAAGATAACTGAAATCTGCATGCGGAGACTTATTTTCCTTATAACGCTCTCGCCATTTTGAAACCACCGGGCTATAAGAGGGACCAGATTGGTGTAAGACCAGGTTATTGAGAATCTACAGTATATCAAATAATTTTAAAGTTTTCTTTAAAGGAAAATTAAGCCAAGCGTGTCATTTTTTTTGATACGTTCGATAACGATAATAATTCGAAAAGAAAGCAATGTAACTGTCAAAACATTCGATCTCGAGACTTGATGATTCCCAGTAAGAAAAACCCATTTTTGGAATTGTACTTGTCTGTGAGCAATATGATTTAAAAACGGAGAGAGCAAGGCTAATGAAATTTAGTACGTGGTCAAAATTATAAATAGGTTCGGTTCGAAATCGAATTTTGGATGACAACAGGAAGTCCGTCAGTCTTTCTGTCCATGTGCATGTCATTCGATAATGTAAAAATGCAACCAGATAGAGTGAAATATGATACTACCTCTGTCACATAATAATAGTAGCAAGTGAATATTTAAACGGGAATTATTGGCGAATGCAGCTGTAAGTTATGTTGTACCCCAAATTGCGAAGCCTTCAGTCAAAATCAATGCTTCATGACATCTGTCATTTGTTTTGACACATCTTTCAATTTTTAGGTTAACCTAATTATTACGAATTATAAATATTTTTCGAATTTCATCCGCTGATCGAAATCAATTGTTTTATTTCAGTTGAATATCAACCCATTGTGAAAGTAAGATTGAAAAAAAGAGAGTTTTCAAGCAAAGATCGAGTTGCAATTGTCCTACAACACTACACATCAGTACACAGTATCAGTATCAGTGTAATACTACAATGACTACAACATCAAGCCTCGCCCAATAATATTCATGAATTGATAGACGCAGAAACTATCTGAGGACTCAAAATAAAAATTAGGAGTAATATTTTTAATTTATTGTTTGGTTTAATCTAGTTTTTTTATAATAAATGTTGCGTTCTATATTTATTTTCTTTTGCTACTATTATTATGGGACAGAGGTAGTATATAATTTTATCACCAGAATTATAGATATGTCTCAGATATTTGGTCAAACCCATCTACTAGTAGACAGTCTGTCGGCCAGTCCTTCGAGTGTGTATGAACGCGATAACTCAGAAATGAAAACGAGCAAGATAGATAAAATTCGGTATGTGATTTTAACACCACAATTGTAGATTTATATTAAATTTTGTATAAAATCGGTCGAAAGGAACTGGTCTAAAATTGTCGAGACTCTATCATCAAGCCAGAGTAAGGGGAACGAACGGGTGCTTTGAAATGAGTAACTTGTAGGGTTAGAGTTTCAAATCCTGAAAGATGATACTTCTGCATCTAGGAAGGAAGAATTACTGTATATAGTAAGACGAACATATTTTGATTGATCTTTGGGGTGAAATCCACTTATGTGGAAGAAAAATGAAAGATACTCGTATACGTTGATGCAATATAATAGGTGAAATGCTATTACATTATAACATAATCCATAGATTTTTTTTATCCACTAACTACTTCAAATACCCCCAGATAAAGACACCTAGTGGAAAGACATCCAGGAAGCATGGAAACTAACGTACAGAACTAGGTATATCCCTTAATTTATTTGAATGTTTTCTTCTCCAAGTCCCAAATGAACACGTCGCATGCGTTAACTGGCCTTCGAAGCTTCCACTCTCTCATTAGGGTAGAAGATTGTGCTTAAGCGTTAGCAGTTTCGTTTCTGAACAATAACCGCCACTTTCATCTCAGCAACGAATGGGGTTTTTTACTGTTAAAAAGAATGAATTGTGACGCTGGGGGGGGGGGAGGGGGTGGAAAATCATGTTGGTTTAGTTGTCCTGCATCACTCATTCCTTTTTTTATTGCTGTTACAAAAGTCCACGGACTATTTGCGTATATGTCGGATAATCTAAAAAATGTATGCGCGGCTGAATAACTATTTTATAAACAATTAATAAAAGACATCAGAGTTTCATAATTCAAATAAATCGATACATCAAGAACCAGCGGAATTAAAGTGCTGTAGACTCCCGTATAACACAGTTATGAAGTCATGCGTTGTGTGAATACGCATTACTGGAAATTTCGCAGTACGGGAAATAAGTCTACACTGGAGTATATTGTAAACAAATTGCCGTACTGTGCGATTTCCAATAATGCGTATTTTTAAAAAGCGCAACGTTTTAACTGCGTTATACGGGAGTCTACTGTATTTCAGTTATAATACGATTTAATTGAAGATTTATCTTGGGGGATTGCTAGTGAAAACACGATTAGGGCGAAGAGGAAGCATTGAACTGTCAGATGATTCACAAGATCTCATTTCCGACTAAATTCTTTTTGTGAATGCACCCGAACATAATGTTTATATCGCAATATCTTGCATCTAAATAATTATATTGTTTCCCTCTTCATTATTTGTCTTCAGAAGAAAAAAATGGTTTATGAATTGTATAGTAATTAGAAGTACTTACTGTTACTGTTTTAACTTCCTGTACTTATTCTAGAAAATTCTACCTGAAAATTCGTAATGGACATAGCAGAACTAACTTTAAAAATAAATTTAAAAACTAAACTGGAGTTTAATTCAATAACATAGTAGGTTTATTCAACTGGAAGTTATATAAAAAATACCACTTATAGATAATACCCGCAAATAAAGTTCAGCGTAAATGAAAGAGGGCACACAATCAAATGTATTTTTTCAGAAAAAGAAAACAAAAACCAATGTTGTTGCCAATTAAATAATTTTTAACTTTCCCGTTTTATTCGTTCATTGCCACCTTAAGTAAAAAATAACTTTTAAGAAATTCCCATTTTTTAATAGGGTTAAGAAGAATAGGTTTTCAAAGTTTCGTGCACATTCATTGGAGTTTATAATATGAGCGTGTAATAAATTAAAATTAAGTGTAAACAGACATAAAATTCACTATAAATAGTTGATACACGCCACACACACTGTCAGAGAGTGAGAGAAATTTTCTCTCTCTCTTTTACTATATGTGTAATGCATATATTTATAGTGTATTTTATTACAAAAACCTGAAATTTCCATCGAAGCTACTTACTATGGATAATATCAGTATAGATATTAATGGAATGTCAGTTCGATAGTTTTAAGCAAGCGACTAATTTTATTTGCCCACTCTTTAAGATGGACTTGTCAACACATCATTGAACTAAAACCTATGGAATCTCTCCAGATGATAGAAGAGTCCTGATAGAGTGATGAATCCGAGCTCAGCTTAAATTCGAGATTACACAGTTCATGCTCTGCATCTCAAATTTAATCTGCAAAAAGATCTTCATACCTGATGTGCTTGTATAGGTTTGTGGAGATTAAACAAAGGCATATCTCAAACAACCCACCAAACTGTAGAAATCTACTCCTTGAAAATGAATTACAGAATGGAATGATGAGCAATGCGCAATCTCACCCCTTCCTGTCGATGCCGCATTCATCGCCATTGCCGTCGATTCATCAAAATCTTTATTTCGAATATTTTGAGAACTACAATATTTTCTCCTTATATACTTTGGAAACGAGAAAGCAAACAGTGGGAGTATTCTCTCTTCAACTTTCTCGTATACTTACAAAAAATGGCGTGTTTTATGTTAATCTTCGAAGCATAGTGAAGAAATTCTAATATGAATTTTGTATATTTTTTCTTCGACTGGCAATGTCTAAAACTTGATATAGATCTACGAATTTGATGCAAAGCCAATATGCCAAATTTAATTTATGTAGCTTGTTGCGTTTTTAAATTATTGTGTTCATATATACAGGGTGTCCCAGAAAGGTGGAATAAGAGTTTATTTCCTTAAATATTGATTTTAGACATATACTCCCAATTACATAGTTTCATCAAATAAGGCAGAATTTGTCTGAAAGTAATTTGGCTTCTGTGGAAGTTGGAAATAAAAAGTTACAAAAATTAAATTTTTATACGGCCCCATAGAGCAAAAATGTCAATTGGTAAAATGCTTTTTTTTGCATTCATCTATTTACATACAAAGTTTCATGCCTCTATCAGCAAAACTTACAGATATATAAGAAGACAAAGTTGTTGACTTAGACCACTTTTCCATACCTCTCACTGCTATTTCACACAGTCTTTCGACGCACATTTTAGGGATAATATGCATATTTTTAAAAAAGCATTTAAAAGGTGGAATCAAGAAATAATGTATTTGTTAAATCTTGCTAAATCTAAATAACTAGTCAAATAATACATTAATGGAAGTATTTACAAAAATAGTTCATCTTGTGAATCTTCAAAAAAAATTCCCCGTAACTTATCAGCAGTAAGGCTCATCTTCCCAGAAACAAGCAGTTCTAGAAAAATATGACTAGAATACAATTTTTCAAAAATAGCTTTACCTTCAAATAGTTCAAACTTGTAGTTGTAATTATCTGAATTGTATTTCAGATAATTACAATACTTTTTTTAGGTGAGTTCCGTTTTAATAAGAGAAATCGAATATATAGGAACCAGACAAGTTCTCGTTGAAGCAACATGAAAGTAAATCTGACTCCTAAAAACAGCCAATGAAAAAAAAAGGATCAAGAACGCGAAGGCGAACCATGGGTGAGTCTGAACGGGAGTAGAAGAAGGAACAATAGTTAGTTTTTAGCACAAAACAGGAGCATCCGAAAATCCAGTTCCAGCTAAGTTCTAAGACGGAAAGAATAGCCATTCGCCTTCGTCCATTATGTCACTTAGTTGTATGCACTGAAAGAATTTTAGTGCTTTCCAAAACTATTTGGTGTGCAGCCCAATCCTGCGTCTGTCTTACTTTTTTATTCATTTTCTGTCTTCTTTTCTTGTTTTTATCATTTTTCGTTAATAAT
The DNA here is from genome assembly GCA_013235015.1 of Araneus ventricosus. Taxonomy (NCBI): domain Eukaryota; kingdom Metazoa; phylum Arthropoda; class Arachnida; order Araneae; family Araneidae; genus Araneus; species Araneus ventricosus. The sequence continues at coordinate 49,011 of BGPR01000713.1, read as the reverse complement.
CGAACTCTCGGAGTGTAGAAGTAAGCAAATAAGAATAAACACAAAAATACAATTTTCAAAATAATTTTAGAGAGTTCTGCAACTTTGCAGACCTAAAGGACAAGTCGCCACTGCTTTTAGGTAAAGTTTAATAATACACGCAACGCTAAGAGCAAATAATTCAGTATTCTGGTTCAATATTAGGTTATTTTCCTGTTATACCTTAAATTTTCATTTTCTCAGGTTGTCCTTCCATTCTTTATCAAGTCGATAGTTGCAACTGTCTTCAAATAAAACTGAGTAACAGTATGCGTCATTGGTAATTTATTTTCAATCCGTGATGATTGGCTGATCTAGTTGACAAATATTTGCATTTCGCTGTTTTTCTGTGTTGAATAAATTTGCATTTCTGCAAGAAACATCTCCATATAAATTTGTGAGCAGCCCATTGAAATTCAAAAATTAACATATCTCTGTATGTATTGCAGACAGAAGTGTGAAACTTAGTTTATGCATAGATGAGGGCAAGAGGAACATTTCACTCATTGACATTTTTGCTCTATGGGGCACGTATAAAAATTTATTTTCTTAACTTTTTATTTCCAACTTCCACAGAAGCCAAAGTATTTTCAGACAAATTCTACCTTATTTGTTGAAACTTTGTAATTGGAAGTATATGTCTAAAATGAATATTTAAGGAAATAAACGCTTGTTCCACCTTTTTGGGACACCCTGTATATGAGTATATGAATAAAGAAACCGACAGGCTGTCAGCTGTTTTTTGGATTTTATACAAATTCTGATTCATATCTGAAATTCTACTGATAAAACCATATCTCAAATTGTTTCTCTGAGTTATGTTCACATACACACGGACAGGCAGACAGACTCCCCTTAAACGAAATTCGTCTATAATTTGATAGAATTCTAGAATTTTGGCGCAAAGACCGCATACTAGATTTTATCCCTCTACCTTATTTGAGGCCTCGGTGGCCTAGTGGTAAGGTCTGGACCCCGGGACCGGAGGGTCGCAGGCCCGAAACCCGATTCCACCGCAGATCCGCCGTGTATGAGGCCTGCTGCACGCCAAATCACACGTAGTATCCAAACGCCCTCCCGTTGGTGTGGCGTGGAAGTTTGGAGAGGGGGTGCCAGCTCAGGTGCGCGGCCTCGCGGCTCAAAATTACGAGGTCCGTCCCTAAACAGTCCTCGTGTTACTTCAGAACGGGACGTTAATCTAACCTAACCTAACCCCTCGACCTTATTGCATTTTTGAGTTATCGTGTTCACAGACAGACACACAAAACTCCAAAAGAGTTTTTTTCCCGGACTGAGGGAGATTTAGAACGTGGAGATTCATCAAATCTCCAGGTCGATTTTTTTGATGATTACAATTATTTTCTCTCTACATATTTCGTGGACGAAAAAGTAAAGCGTACAAATGCTACAATCATTAAATAAAAACAGGAAATGCTGCTAAAAAGCGTCTTTGATTTTATATGAAGCTACTTTAAAATTATATGGACTGTTAAGTATCATGTGTCATCCTAATAACTTGTCATCGGTAGATATAGCTCGCATGACAGAACATCGCATTTGTGACTTTATCTTGATTATGAGTTAAATCTTGCTGGAATCAAGACTGTATCTACATAATTTGATGGATAAAATAACTGCTCGGTTTGCTAGCTCACATATTGTTCTTCAGTGTTGAATTTGTGATTTCGAGCCACTGCATGTTCACGACAATTATATCTCGAGAAATTCATCCAAAATTCCTGGATACATAAGTAAAAGGTGTAATGATATTTCTGTCCGACTATCTATACAAGATAAAGTATAAATCTGTTAATAAATTTATTCTGTTCGTGAAAATGCAGACTATAATTTCACCAGGTCTGTACAACGTGCATATTATAAATTCATTCCACACGTGCAAAAAATATGCAGATATCTGTACTTTAGTTCTTCTTTTAAAATTGACAATATTAAACTCACAACTTCAGCATTGATGCATATTCTAGACTGATTAGGTCGAGAAATTCTAATTGAACTTTAATAGCTTTTTAAATGCAAGTTATAATTTAGTGCCAGATATTGTTATATGTGAAGTCCATTTAATCAGCATTGGTTATTTAGTGAGTGAAAAACGCTTGTCTGGTCTGACAAACAAAATTTCTTTTCCATCATGCTGATGGTTGAAGGATGAAGTAAGAAGATTTTTTTACAGCTCTGAAACGCCACCATCTGAGGGAATTAGGAGTCGAATTTTGTTAGTTTGAGCTAATTGTCCTCCTCAACGGTTTCAGCAACTTGTTCGGTCCATTCCTAGAAGAGTACCTGTTGTCATCAAAATCAGAAAGCATTCAATTCAAAAAGTACTTGTAGCAGGATGCTCCTAACATTTTGGTCATGCGATGTATGCATATTTTATGACTTATTAACCCTCAAATAATGCAAAAGGAGTGTATTAATGCTTTCTCATTTTCGCTAATGTATACGAAAGGCGTATTTATACGATCGATAAAATGTGTTATTATAAAGTATTTTTAGTCTTTAATTATCCCAGTACTGTAGACGTATTGCCACTTTAGTACATGTTTATTACATTTATTACTTATATCGTCACATAATTAAGGGCTTATTTAATTAAATTGTGTGTCTGTAAGTTTTTTTATTTTAATTCATTTATTATTTTATTATTTTTATTTATTTATTTAATACAGTGTACCATGAGTATAGCCCCACAATCAAAAAGGAGTATTTTTCTGGTAGATAGCGATGAATATATTTTTTTCAAATAATGAAATATAATTCGATAAAGGAGATATTCAACAAAAAAAATTGTACTGCTCACTTTCAAAATCCTGATTCCGAAGTTTAAATGGAAAATTACAGTATTTTGAACACAACTTCACCATTCGAATGATAGTCTTCTAATAGAACAAGAGTTCTATTTGAATATCATATTTGATGATAATCGTATATATTGATGGCTCTACGTTTGAGTGCGCCACAGACAAATGGTAAATTTTGTGTTTAAGTTCTTATTTCCAGCAGGCTTATTTCAAATTAATTTATTGTTTGCAATTAATCATCCTAGCGCATTAAACCTATCACGATGGGGATCGCACTCAAATTTTCATAAACTGTTAGATTTTTAAGCAGTTCAGCTAATCCAGATGTACTTCGTTAACCAAGCGGCATTTTCAAACCAGGAATCATGTGGTTAAATCAGAAACAACTTTAATAGCGTTTTAACTAGTTGATTCAACCAAAACGCATTCTTACTTTTATGAAATATAGTCATCTTGCGTAAGCATGCACTGTGCTCTGTCTCGAGAAAAAAAAAATCATAAATGTTTCCTCGGTGCTAGGCCTAAGCATTTTTAGGATCTGAAACGTACTAATAGTGCACAATAAAAACATTTTTGATGAAACCATTTCTTATTGAATGTCTTGCTTCCGAATATCTAAAAGCTCAAGCAGTTTTTTGCTGCATTGCATATGATCCCCCCCCCCCCCCCCCAAAAAAAAACTCGATTTCTTTCAGCTTCAAAAGTGGCAGATAACATAAAATAAAAAATTTTATGTATCGTATTTTCAGAAATTCTTTGTAAAATGTCAGAAACTAAGAGTAGGATATTTACGATTCTTCAAGAGTTTTGCAAATCATTAGTTTATGACTAATGGAAGTCCATTTCATGGTTCAGAAAAAGGATACTGTCGATAGTTCCGATAAAGAATATTTTTAATATTGGTATGGTATTTGTTTGTATGGTTAACTTATGTAAATGAATGACAATATTTGATGAAAGAAATTTTAAGGTTAAAAAGTTAAAAAAAAAATCTTCCTTTCACATTTGCAACTTCTCTTGTTCATAAACAATTTTTAAAAAATCAGACAAATCTTCATTGTGATAAAAAAAAAAATCACCAGGAATGTAAAAGTAAAAGTAGTGGTGAAAGAAGGCGAAAAACTATTATGAAGATTAACGCTACTCTAACACATAAAACATATCCCGTTTTCGCTGCCTCGTGCATCGGACAACGATACTATTTTTCATTACGCTGTCTATCAACATCGTGCGCATGGCGGTGGTTCTGATCTCACTTAGTGTAGCTGTTACGGTCAATGTGGTTAACCGGTTAGTATGTATAATTACCGGTAAAATTGATGAATCGATTTAACACATTGACCGGTAATTATTCAAACTAGCCAATTCACCCATTAACCGTAACAAAGCCAAGTCCATCAGTCAAGGGAACATGATAATGGGCAACTTCAGACAGTCAAAGCCACTTCGGAGCACTTGAAATAGAAGTTTGACATAATTCAAATATATAAGAGTTGGTTGCCTTTCCGGTGAGCGTTTAAGAGAAAATGGTCTGCATTTGTGTTTTCGCTTGGTGTAAAACCACGGAAATCTCAGGCAGTCAGCCCAGCAGCAGCGAACAATTCGTTGGTAAAACGCACGTCGGTCTTCATATAGTTGATGATGGCTAAGAGTACATCCAGAGGTTAGAAACCCAAACCCTCTTTACTTCCGATTCGGATTCCACAACCAATCCATACAATAACCCACTAGGTCAAAGGTATGTATATCATGTTCATTTCTTTCCCTATTTTCCAACGTTAGTTCAAATCAAATAGTTATGCTTGCATTAAATGGAAGCAAAAATTAGAGATTAAATATATATAAGATATACAACAACAAAGACAAATTTTTTTTGGAAAATGAAAAAATTAAATTACTACACAAGTGCAAGAAAAACCGTATATATGTAAACAAAAAAAATATTTTGGAAAATACAAAAATTAAAATATTACACAAATACAAGAAAAATTATATTAAAAAGAGAAAGCTAATTTTTTGGGGAAATAACGACAAATTTTTACGATTTTTCGTATGTCATTTAGCAGAAAAAAGAACTAATTAATATCATAGGCGGGGTTTCCTTCCTGATGAGCGCTTGCCGTGATATTTTTCAATTTTTCTGTCTTCCTTTTTTTGCCCTTTTGTTTCTTGTATGTTTTGATATATATATAGAAGCGCTGGGCTTTAGTCTTACGGGGCATCACGAAGAAGAAAAGTAGTACAATTGTTTTATTTTATAACGCCGAATGTGACATAGAGGCGAAAATACATACTAACCACTGAATGCCACTGATCCTTGTTAAGTCTATGGTATTGGCATAGTTGCAGAAACCATCTATGAACAGCTTACTTTAAGACAAACTATTTGATACAGGAACGTCGTGAGTGAGAGCATGATGATGATCGAAAAAACAAATTCTAGAATCACATTACGTTTAAACAAACCAGAATTCCGAAATTAGATTTATTCTGGTTATGAATAAGATGCTCCGAAGTGTCCAGTGTTTTTCCTTATAAGTGAATAATTCAAAACTAAAAGATTAAAAATTTTTTAAAACTTCTGAAAATTCTCTTTCCCAATTTCTACCAATTTTCTCGCACAATATAGTTACTCTATTTTAGTGAATAATGGCAGTTAAGTATAGTCTTTTCTTTGTATATTATTTATTTCCTTAATGGTTAGACTCTTAAGCGTCAATCATTAAGTGATCAAGTGTCCTGGATTAGCCAAAACAGTCTCGGTTTGACCCACTCACTCTCAATATCTATAGTATCTCTGACTGTTCTTCAGAAAATCTAGTCACTAAACTTTCCAAAAAAAATTTTAATATCGTAATAGATGACTTCACTTTCGCATTTACTGTCTAGTGGGGTAAGGAGATTTGGAGCGAGGGTGCTGGGTCAGGTGCCGCCTTCGTCATCTGACCCACCTTCTCATAATAGTCCTCTTTGTGTCTTAAAGACAGGACGTCAACTAAATTAAATTAAGCCCTACTTTATGTTTTGCACTCTGTACGTACAATCGGGATGCATTCATAGGTCTATGTTATTTCAAAGAATGCATTTAATTTGACTGTTGTTGTTTGTTGGGTCGAAAGTTGATGAATGGTGTGCCGATGCAATGACCGTTGTGAGTATCTGATCATGATTCTATATCACCATGTTCTTAGCAGACCTCGTATAACCTCAGAAAGAGTTGTTATACTTATAACTAAATCAAAACAATAAAGTTAACAGCCATTTCTTAATATAGACAATTAATATTTGATTCATATTTCAGTGAAATTCTGAAAAAAAAACACCTGAAAATAATTTTCATAATCTGAAGTAGAATGAAAGGAGTTCATATTATTATTCAATAAAATAAAATGATAGTTTTAAATGTATAGACGGAATCCAGAAATATTGAATTATCATGCTTTTTCATACAATAGTAAAGAAATTTTGAATTAAAATACACATTTCAGTATATTTAGTTCATATATGCTAGATGTATTCTTAGACTTAAATTAAATTTTTAAGCGCCCATAAATATTCTTGTCTTTATATTGCCTCTATAGATGATTTTAAGTTCCATTAAGAAACTGTTCTTTGAAATCTATCTTGACAGTTTGCGTAACAAAAGTTTTGTTCTTCTATTTTAAGAAATAACATCCAAATTTATGCTTAATCAGATCATTTAAGCAGGCATTATGTTATTACTTTCATTTATATATTAAATACCAACCAAACTGCAAAGTCGTCCATTAAGAAATCACTTTAAAGTTTTTATGAAGTCAATGAGAACACTAAACAAGCTCCTACAATCATTGGTTATGCTGAAACCAGTATATCCATCGTTTTTGTGCAAAACATTTTTTCCTTATTTTTGAGAATTTAATAAACAAGTAAAATATTAGCTTAAAAATTTGATAAAATGAAGTAAAACAGCATAAATTTAGGCCTATTTCCTTGCGATGAATGCTAAGTAACAGTTATAGAACTTTTTAGTTCTTTTTTCCAAGTAATTGGATATTAATGACATAATTACACTAAGATGCTTCTCTAAAAATATTTTAAAACGTTTAAGTCGGATTCAGTTTTTAAATTAAGAACTCAGATATATATGCACGCAAACCTCATCGAGAAATAAAGTTCAACTGTTGATTTCAAATATCAATTTAATGGGGTGACATTGAATAATGCAGAAAATTTGATTTTGGCGATGAAGCATACAACTCAAGGAAATTTACAAAAAGCAGAAAACGCTTGATAAAATAGAAAAAAACAATTAAAATTTAAATTAATTATGCATCATTGTCCTAGAATAATAACAAAAAATTAACAAAGTAAACAACGAAAAATTTCCTTTATCGTCATCGGAATTTTGTTACAATATGCTTAAGATTTTCAATTGTATTTAAACTTCGTAGTAACAAGGAATAATTTTCGAATTCATATCGACGTTAAAAAAGATGGATTACCCCATACATGCAGAAAAAAAGCGGTGTTCTATATTTACCTCTCGTAGAAAAACAACCACGTTTCTTTTTTCAAATAAGGTATCCAAATTTTTTTTCCTCGAGTAGAACAATTTGGATCACAGGGAAAAAGAACACACGAAGATCAATTGCGACGAATATTGTCTACTTTCACATCTGATCGCGGTATCCATAGTAACCATACCGTTTAAGGTGTTCTAATAACCAGTCTTTTAGCTTATTCACTCCACTGAGGTCATTTTTTTCACTTCTGAGTGACTTTAGAGAAATCTCAGCTGGCGATATTCCAGCTAATTGCCCGGATGGAACGCCAACGAGCCGTTGAAATGTCGCCAGCCGAGGCGCCAAATTATTAATTGTACACAAGGTATGCCTTATTTAATATGTTTTTCTTTATAAGAGAAAAAATATTTTGAAGAGAAAAGGAGTTTTATATTTAGAGATTTCGCCTCCGTGCGCTGAAGCTCAGTAACCCTTCCGGTTCCGCCTCGTTCATCTTCGCTTCCTTCGCGGAACGATTTTTCTTAAAGCCAAACGATTTTCGGAAACAAATCGAGTTTAGAGCACAGGTTAATTTGTTTTTACTGACAGATTATGAAAAGTAAGATAGGTTTCAAATTAATTAATGTACCGACTACCAACTTTTGGAGTCATTCCATAAACTGACACTTCAACTTTCTGTGAAATGAATTAGCCATTGATATCTTGTTAGTAAAATTCTGCAAATATTTTTTGTTTCTAGAAAACTTTTTCCCTCGTATAAAGCTATATATTTCTGTTTTATGATTTTAACTCTGCAGAAACTTTTTGCCCCCTAAGGTTCTTATGGAATTTTGGCTTTAATATCAAAATTTTTGAGTACATTTTGTTCTTCGATGAAACAGAAACAAAGTGTTCAAAGTATTACTTTACTTTTTGATTCTCATACTTGTGTTAGGTAAGAAAAATATGCTGTTTCTTTATTTTTAATTTTTTTCAAGTTAGAATTTGTTCTGAAAACGATTATTTTCTTTCTCGTATCAAACAAAACAATCTTTTCATCTCTCCTTTTGAAATTTTTTCCCATTAAAAAAAAAATTAAAGCAAAATCTCCTGGATTTGGTTCTTCTTTTCGTCAAAACTTTTGTTTCATATCCTTCTCTATATTTATCCAAATACAGCTATTTTATGAAATAATACACTTCGTTCTTAAGCATTGCCCTAACAAGATATTTTTAATAAGAAAGATTTTTTTTCTACATTCAAGTTTTGTAAAAGTTTTATTTTTAAGTTCTTAGTTCCAGAACGCTTTTTAAAGCTCTTAACATATATTTTTAAAACTAATATTTATTTTTTTACCCTGTGTCGAATCTTAAAATTATTCATATTTCAGAGAGGCAAGACCGAGCATCTGCATTTACCTAACGCACGGACGAGTTTTCTGGTATGTTTATTTGCATGTAGGTAGGACTTCCGCGTGTAACTTCCGCTTCCGGTGATAATGTTAAGTCAATGGGAATCTTCAAAATTTCAACACTCTGTTTGAGAATATTAATTAATGCTTAAAGTGGAACTTTTCAATGTTATACCTTAAGAATACTTTGAAAATATTAAATTTAATATTTCCATTGTTGTAGCGCTCAATATTTACTTAAAATAAGAGCCTAATTTAGTGGAAAGGTTGCCAAAATGATTCTTTAAAGCTCTTTTTATCGACATCTATGATTTGTTTCGCGGTTTTTGTAACCAAACGATTTGGATAATCACTGGCGGTTTAATTCTAAACCAAACGAGTTAGCTAATTACAATAGTTCCATTTCGAATTTTAATGCTTTTTTTAACCAATTTAAAAAGAAAGGATTACATCAAACTCAAAGAACACGCAACTCAACGTTTTGTTTACTAAAGAAAAAACTGATTCGAACTTGGCGCTTAATATAGTTGCCAAATAGATTTGGCGATTGCTTAAATCGGAAGGTTACCGGAAAACGGTCTATGAATCCAAAATAAACAAACCAGGAAACTCGTCCATAGGATAATATGTTTTGATGACACAATAGCATCTTCGATACTTGAGAAAAGGAATTACAGATCTGATGCGTCGAAGACCCGACGTATATGTGAACCAATTGCACTGTAAGTCAATCATGTAGACTAAATATTCTTGCTTTTTTTGCGGTGTGGAAGTTTGGAGGTCGAGGTATCGACTTTATTAGTTGATCGCGTATGATAACCTCAGAAGCCCTCGTATAGCATCGAAAGCTAGTCGCTTATCTAACAATCAAAATGGCGAGCAGATGATATTAGTGTAATCTTTGTTATTGAATCAACATCCCCCTTTCAAACTACTCTATAGTATACTATACAGCACTACAGATATAAGTTCAAGAGTCATCCTTTGACATCTCGCAGGTTAGTTGCAGTTATTGGTATAGAAGACCACTCGGGAAGGCAACAGAGTTGGGAACGTAATGATTATGTGTTGAAACAGATGTCCTTAAGGTACAGTACACACATGCAATTTGTATCGGACAAATCATTTTCAGCAAAATGCCGGAGAAGTGATTAACGGCTTGAAGTATAGTGATACCGTAATTTACAGACATCCACCTCTGTCCTCGTGAACTTGCACATTGGCAGAATTGTGTATAGTGATACCAGTTGGGCAGTACACATGTACCCACCGTCGAGTTGCGATGCCGGACAAATTTGATTCTCTCTCTATTGATACTCTGGCTCATCTAGAGGAAAGTGCTAAGCAAATGTTCCGTACAAGCCATTAGCGACACTCTTGCTCTGTGGGACGTACGTGTGCACTAATTAGTATCTCTGCACTTCAAGTCTATAATCGCTTCTCCGGTATTTTGCCGCAAATGATTGGTCCGACACATATCGCATGTGTGTACTGGACCTAAATCGGGGTTTCAGTTCACTATTTTTAATAAGAAAGGACGTTTAAATGTTAAACAGGGTTTAATTTAAAGCCATAGATGTCTGTATCCATCCTTGATTCCAGTATTTAAGTTTGTTTTGAAACAAAGAGACAAACAGTTTTTGCAAATCAATTTCAAATTATAATTATAACATACAAATTAAATGAAAATGCAATATTAAAATTTATGTTAAAATTAATTCAACTGCAATTTATAATTAAGTTTGATATCTTTTTAAATAAAAATTGCATTTTGGCTGTCATTTAGTCGCTGCGAATGAATTTGAAGACATTAATATTTTCAACGATTTATGTGAATTAATAATTCTGAGAATTTTATGTTGATATTGAATGGAATATACGATTATTTCCGAAATGAATGCAAATAAAGCATTTACGATTGCTTTAATTTTTATATAGTACGCAAAGCTTTTGTTATAGAACCAAACAGTTATCATTCTTCAATGGTGAAACAAGAAGCTTAATTAGAATTAATTAATTAGAACTTCATATGATAATTATCTTCATTAATGCTATTAATACCACTTTATCTACTATAACGGAAAAAAAATGCTGAGGGTTCAGATTGATTTTAAACGAATTAAAATCACATAGTATTGTACAAAAAAATAACATTGGAGTGAAAAATATGATTTTGTTAAAAATTTAAAAAGTTTGCTAACTTTTAAGCCCATGAATATATAGCGGATAAAAGTGAATGATCAAGATATATGTTTTCGAAAATATGGCAGAAAATTAATACCTGAAACGAACAGCTGCATTAAATTTAAAAGAATATTCATTCATTTTGTTACATTTTTGGAGCCAACCAATAGATCACATCATGAAAATGGGGACAAGTTTTGGCACTTTTTTTTAGCGTAGTGTTTTAAAAAGTTGGCCTGCGGTTTAAAAAAAATTACGTCATTAAGTGTTTTCATAACCGTAAAAAGTAAACTACCACTTTGGATACTAATTATCTTCATTAATGCTATTAATACTACCCTATCCAATAGTATTAAGTTATGGCAAGAAAGTGTAAATGAAATTCTATTGATACCTTATGCCAAGTTGTTAAACTTCTAATGGTAATTATTATCACCAATACTATTAATGAGTTCCAATTCAGTGGTACTAGTTTTGTGGAAGGAAAATGCCAATGAAATAGCGTTGACGTCTCATGCTAAGTTTGTGTCCTCCGTCCAAGTCTAATAATTTAGTTTCGTCGGCTGTCACCAGTGTTGGCAACATATTGCCAGATTTACGCGAAATAATACGAAGTTGCAAGAGTGCGAATCTCGAATTGCAAAAACAGATCTTTTGGAATGTCAGGTGTTCTGTTTTTTAATGGAATCACGCGATAGCATGTCAGATGCGCTGGGCCAGTTAAGTTCTAAGATTCGTTATGTAATGTATAGGTAGGAACATGATATCACATAACCGCGTAAGACAAAATGTAGTTAAATGCTAAACGACTTGCATAATAACATGTGACTAACGACACGAGAATTGACTTCATAACCAATTTCATAATGTTTTTTTCTTTCGAGTTTAGCATTTGATGATTCCGTTAGGCCTTCATATCTATTGAAATTATATTTCTAAAAGGTAAAACTATTAAGAGCTTTCTCTGTCGATTTTACACCAAGCAATTGAATTAGGGATGTAATCATCAAGACTACACACTGTATGGTTCTTTTGGTTAGATTTAAATATTTTAGAAAATTAAATCTTAAATAAATGTTTTCTAATTTGAATAATGAATGGAAATACAGTCATCGGTCTAATTAAAAATATGTGTTCAATTTGTTATTGCCTGAAAACCATATTGATTTCAAATACATTCAAGCCTTTTATTTTTTTGGGTAAGGAAAACAACACATAAAACTTTTGCGGCACACCTTTTCAACGTTTTTGTGCTTTGCTAAGGGCAACCTTTTCTCTCATTCTAAACTTTTGTTGATCTGAATCGAAATATGCCAAAAAGAAAGAAAGAAACATTACTAAAACCATGAAGGTTCCATTGTAAAAAGACTGAATTTCACCAAAACAATAAAAAATACTCTTAAGATTGCTTGTAAAATTTTGAATTAACATCATCGAAAACAAATTTTGTAATTTTAAATGGGTGTAAATATTATTCTTATGCGTAATTTTCAAGATTCTAAATATGTAAGTACTTGCGCCAAGGGTGTATTGTATTGTCGAAATTATATTTTTCTCATACTGGCACGATGTAAATTATCATGAATTCTGAAAGAAGACAAATAATTTTTACATTCAGAGATTATTTTAGTATGCAAAACGTTTTATAAATTAGACAGTTGATTAATATGGCCAGGCAAAAATGTGATATATTTTTAATATCGTTGCCAATACCTAAAGTGATAACAAATGAATGAAGTAACAAAAAAAATTCTTAAAAAATTATTTAGAGTAGTCTTATTATAATGGCAGTGGTTTAGGTTTTTAATAAAACTAAAATTAATAGTAAACAATTAAATTAATTAATTAGAAAACGTTAAGTCAGTTATAAGCAAAATCGCTGAAAGCAGATTTTCAATAAAAACTTAAAGGCTTCATTGCACCTGTTGCCAGTCTCTTTTATAAGTGAAAGATTTTGTGTATGAAAAAAGAAAGATTTAACAAAATTAACCTTGTTACGTAGAAAAGAATATCATCACCAGCAAGTTTCTTCATTAATGAAAACTTATCTGATACCTATAACACAAGTTCCATTCTTATTATTTTAGATACACTTTTGACCAAATGTTAAGGACGACTTTTTAAGAAGCGAATAATTAGGATTTAATATGGATACAATGTTTCGTAATCAGTTGCAGAGAATCATGAGATATACACTTGTCGGAGCTAACATTTTACAGTAAAGATTTGGTCACGAGGGCATTGAGGAGTTCGACCAGAAAGTGATGAAGACGGAAAGTGATTTCGACTTATCCCGTTTCACAGAAATTCGATAACGAAACTAAACTTTCATCGTTGACTTTGTTTGATATACAAAATATTTACATGCATTTTCGTAAAAATAGCAAGAATATTCGTAAAAATATAAATGTTTCTTTTAAAAACTCCAAAATTTCCCAGCATGTTTTTTTGCTTATAACATGCAGAGTTTTCATCCAAATTGCACGGCACTTACAGAATACTTGACAATATGTAAAAGAAGCATTATATTAAAATTTGAATTAAAGACTTTAAATATTACAAGAAATATGAGCATTTGTAGTAAATATTTTTTTACTGCATATGTACGAAAGTGGAGAATTTTTTCTTTCATAACTTTAAAGCCAGATATATAGGGCTACTTATACAAAAATGTAGTTTAATATCTTTAATATTCAGAAAGATATCGGCATTGGAGAGACAGGAATTTCGGTACACTCCATGAGAAGCTAAATGATGAGGGTTTTTGCATAAATTGATATTTTTTAAACTTGAATCTTCGAACAGTAATATTCAATTTTATGAAAGTTGAATATACTGAATACTCATGTAAACTTATGAATTAAATACATAATTCAAATTCCATTTCGGTGATAACTATTCAAAGATTCAATAAAATAGTTGGCCATCAGTGTAGTGTGCCCATAAAGTGTACTTGCAATTTAAAATCGCTCTTATTTTGTAAATATATGCAATAGACAGGATCAGTAAAAAAGAATTAGAAAGCTTGATGTGTCTAAGTTTTCTTTTCTCTTTTTTTTGCCTTTTGATATTTTATTTTTAGATAAGTTAACTTAAAAGTTACTTATTCGTCAGAATCACTGTCTACTCATGCTTTCACCAAATGGGACTTAGTGAATCGCATTATTTGGTTGGCTGAATTAAAATTTACCGCTGTTCTAGACGCAGTACAAAATTAACATCACAAAAATATTCTAAATCGCAAGTGCATGAAAAGATTTCCAGAAAACAGTCAAAGAACACAATTGACTTTCTCTTCTAGGGAAGCCATGGGTCAACAGAGATTTTTACGATTAAGTAACTTTTAAATAAATTATTTAAAAATAAAATAAAATAAATACACCAAGTTTCTAATTATTTTTATAAACTTTTTCTGTCGCATATACACACAAAGGTATGACTTTCAAACTGCACACGAAATTTAAAGATACCTTCTATGCCGCATAAACTGGTAATGTTTCTTAAAAGAAAGATTATTTGATAGTGAGAGTAGATAGAATCTGTAAACGCATTTAGATATCTCAATCTAACATATCTGTATAAGCCATCTAGAATTCGCAAAAGCCGCATAGAATCTTTAAAAGCTATTCAAAAGGCTCGTAGATATCTCAGTCAGCCTTCGTCCTGTAAGTATGCAAAACAGATAAACCATTATTCAATCATTCCATTCACATGCAACTCCACTATGGCACTGATTAATTTTCCGCTGTCTCTGGCAGGTGTTGCCAACCGAATTGTCCCATTACTATCACGCTTTATTGTCTAGTTATTAAATCAACTATCGCATAATGTGGTCCGCTTCCACCCCCTTCTACTGCTCGCAGCTGCTGGCTTCCCTGTCCCTTTCTTCCTATTATCCAATAGAAAACAATGAAGCGTACAAAATACTGGAAGCATGAATCTGTTTCGCGATTCGATTGGATTCTCTCTTTCCCACACATTTTGCCAGATTTGTTCTTTTCAATTCAAAGCTTTATTTATTATTATTTTTTTCAGTTGTTGTGAGGTTTCGTACTCAGTTGGAAAGAAGCATATATATCCGAAAATGACTTTTATTTCATGTGAACATGTTTTTGGGTGAATTCTGACACAATTCTTTTATTGTGCCTTCCTGTTGGGTCTATTGTTTGTGCATGTTTTCGTCCCGCATCAACATGTTTGTGAGTGCTAAAGCAAGGGATAAATATAATTAAAATGAAAATTAGAATCAGATAAAACATATGTTCCTTTTATATATGTTATTAACAGAATTCGGGTGTGCAGAACGATTTACTAATGAAATTCTACTAATTTGTCGCTGGTAAATAATTGAAATGGTTTATTGTACTGTAATATTACAGTTAAAAGCGGGACATTCTGCATTACAGTTGGCAACATTTTATTTCTTGTAAAGTTTTATTAACTTAATTTTGAAGAATTATATTTTCTATCACCTCAAAAATGTTTAATTTTGTTTCTGAGTTTTGTAAGATAATTAATTGGACAGTCATACTTTGATAAAAATTAGTAAGGTATGAATTTAGTGGGTATTCAAAAATATATATATATAATTAACCTATTTACCTTGTTTGCGAGATTCGGGTTTTATTTTGGACAAACCCTCCATGTAAAAGGTTCTGAACTTTGTCTTACATTTTAAGTTATTATCTTTCCCGTGCCTC
The DNA here is from genome assembly GCA_013235015.1 of Araneus ventricosus. NCBI lineage: Eukaryota > Metazoa > Arthropoda > Arachnida > Araneae > Araneidae > Araneus > Araneus ventricosus. The sequence goes on along the minus strand of BGPR01000713.1, from coordinate 33,395 downwards.
CCTTAAACACACCTGACCAAAATATCTGTTACTGTCAAGCGACAAACATGACCAAATTTTGGCGAAATATTTAATTTTAAATGTTTTTATTTAACTTAACTACGTATTTATGGAATTGTGTAATCGATTTTTCTCTCACTTCCTAATGTAATGGAGCCTAGAATCTTCGGTAGTTGTGTGCGGGGTGACAATATAATACGTTAATAGTTTCAGAATTTCAGTTAAGCAAATTATTTCAATTAAATTTTGATCCCATAATATGAGAAGCGCAATCTGGTTGGGAATATGTGAAAAAAATCATTCACGTATCTTGAAATATATGAAAGAATAAAAAATAGAAAAAAATAAAATAAAAAAATTCCTAAATACACGCTTCTGGTAGTATTATTTATAGAGTAGAAAATAATTTTTTTTTATCAAAAATATGGACGTGGAAACCAAATCGTAAAAGCGCGAGGCGCTTGAAACAATACTACAATTAAAGATATATTATAAATGTGATCGAAATTGCAATTTTCTTACAGTAATTTCATCAAATCGTCATTCTTTATGATTTGGTTTTTATCTCCATATTGTTACAAAAATCATCAGGTGGTTGTACAGTGAAAATAGTCCAACAACGTGGATAATGGAAAAGGATGCTTTATTCCAAGATTGTTCCAGAAAACTAGTAGCGCAGGTAAAACTAAAAAACAGCCCTTGTACAAATTAGCAACGCAAGCATAAAGCAAATCACTAATAATAACGGAAACAGAACTAATATCGCTCATCGCCTAATAGCTGACCAACTCGCACTGCGAACACGACTCCAAAGAAATTCCTTTCCTCGTTTGAGCACCTCGGTATTTATAGCTTTTCCGACGAGGCATGACGTCACGTGTAATTCTCTAGAAATATCTCCATACATCGGTTCCTAATAGAGATAGGACCATAATTCCTGCGTTTTCTAGAACCTTCATTTTATCGTCAAAGTCACCAAATTTCTCGCCAAGGTCAGAGATCAGCAGCTGACATCCAGTACGAATTTCTGTAAAACTCTCTTTCCAATCACAAGACTAAAATTACAGGGAAACGGCCTTACAAATCCGTAACAATATTTTTGATAAAAAATATTGTCACGAATCTGTACTTGATTACTTTCTACTTTACAGCATGCTGATAAAAGTGAGCTTTCATTGAAACATTTTTATCTTATTATTTTAAATCTTCTCTCATCTGCTTTGTTTATAACAGTTTTAATCTGACATCCTAACTTAATTAATAGTATATTTAAAACATAAAGGAAGATGGTTTGCGAGTTCTTTTCAAAATTGAGTTGTTTTTCTAAACTTCTCAATTTATTTTTAATTATTTACCGATCGTATTTTTAATTGATTTACAAAGGCATTTCAGTGACTTATAAGCAATATGTGAAATAACAGAATGAAACCTCTATTTTCAAAACTCTGCATTCACGAAATGTGACATTTACTTAGAACCAAAATCAATGCAAAAATCGACGAAGATTTCTGGGTGATATTTTGATTCTACTTAACACATTAATTATTAGTTCCAATATCATTTCAATAGTTTTCATACTAGCCATCTGAGTAAAGGATTTCACGTTATGGTGGATTTTACAGTGTGAATTTTAAATAACCTATAACTTTCAACTCAAATAACTTTTGAGTCATTTCAGACAGTACTATAAACTTTTTTTATAAAAAAAGAACCCGGAAAAGGAATTTAATGGATAATATCTACGAAGTGAGAACTTTCAGAGGAAATACAATAGCACAGCCGAGTAAAAAAAAGTCATTCCTTTCAATCAATCCTTCTTAGTCGGATTTTTTTTTCTTTCGAATTACCAATCCCAAAAAAGCGGGGTTTTTTTTATTGATAAAAATTAATATATGTTCTATCCTGAATCCGAAGATGCAAAAAATATTTTTGTCGGTAAGCTGTTTTTGCTTGACCTACTGGTGGTCATACATGTTATATCCCGTTCAAAGATCCCTGTTTTCCCTGTAATGCACGCAAGTTTTATATTAAAACTAAATACTCTCTGACAATATATTTTTCAAATATATTACATTAAGGTATTTAAGATAAATATCTGCATGAAAAGAATTATTAATGATGGGTAAGAAAAAGGTTTTTTTAAAAAAAAATAGCTTTACAACCTTGCGAAGAAAACATCTTTACAATCTTTCTTGACCATCAGAGCTTAAAAATCACACTGAAAGCATTTATTGCCGGTTATTTTATTGTTTAAATTTCAAAAATCGCTGAATATAGCGAGACGCGTAAGTAGCGACGAATCACTTTCAACGATGCAATTTTTCTCTTCGTCGCGTGACACGCGACGCCAACCAAAAAAGGGTTAACCCTCTGATTCCTAAGGCCATTGAAATAAAGAAACCTGAAAATACGGGAACGTCCGAGTTCCTCTATCAAAGATAAGGGAAATTCACTTTCCCCCTCAAAAACCACAATGACAGTTGGAATTGCCCGAATAGTAAGAAAACTCCCCTCTTCCCCAAACACATCTGGGCGAGCCACTCTAACGAAGAAAGCACGCTCCGCGGGTGTGAGATCAATCACACTTAACGAAAGGGGGCGGAAATTTTAGAGTGACATTCGGACGTTGCGGACGTCTATCGTCTTTTGCTTGAAGGGACGTATGGGACGGTCCCATATCGATAGAGTTACATCACCTTGAGCATAACCAAAATCTACAAATTTCCTTATCAGGTTTCTACCATCTCTCCAGAAGGCTTAGTTCAGTTTTTTTATGTTGAAGACCACTTTCATAGGAATAGTGTTATATAGAATAGAATAGCGTTGCACATAAACACCAAATATCAACAATAAAATTATGATCTCCAATTGAATATAACGGTTGGGAGGCATCGTTGCTTAAGAAGCAACTCCACCTATCTCAATTTTTTTTAAAATTTCACAGAGGAAGAAAATATTGAATTTTCCTCAACAAGTAACGAATATTTCTGAATTTTTTAAACATCTGATATGAACAGGGGACCTTATGGCCCTACCAGATGTGAAAAAAAATCAGAAATATTCGTTATTGGTTGCGGAAAATTCTTCATAGTTTTGTTGTATGCGAGAGTGAGCGAAAGGATGAATGAATGTAGCGAAAGGAGATGAATGAATGTAGCGAAAGGAGATGAATGAATGTAGCGAAAGGA